>VXBL01003303.1:266343-285664 GCA_013400195.1 Aramus guarauna
TTCATCCGGGGCGTCCCGCGTCTCCTTCCCAAAGCTAGGTGGTCGTTTTGCCCTCCCTCCACCCACCCCACCCCCCGAAATCTCGATTGTTTTCAGTGTTTCTGAAATCGCCACAAACATCTGGAAGGTATGAATGTACCGGATTTGTTTCAGCCACAAACCAGTCCCCAAATCCCAAACCTTCCAGTTCTGGTGAGGTTGTGGCAAATGCGAGGAATGCGCCTTTTCAAAGTACTATCATTTTTTAAAAATTTGGGTTAAAGTATGAATGTGCTTGCAGTTGCAAAATACAACTTCGCCCCAGCCCTGAAAGACACTGAAGCAAGCAGAAACTAACGTTCATGCATGATTAGGCTAAACTGAAGTAAATGTGCAGGTTTGACCTGTCTAGCGTGAGTCATCGCGACAGGAACAACTTCTACTCAAACTAGATTTTATCAAGCATTAACTCTTAAGCAGCCACTTGGACCAAGCGGTATCCCTCCTGCTCCTTTCTGAAGGGCTGACGGATCCTAGCACTACTCTTAAAAAGTTGGCCCTGGTACCCCCCCGGCTCTGAATAATTCTGCCTCAAACAGCCTTCTGTAGACCCCAGGAATATTTTTGGATGGGGAGGGAGCAGGGGAGGCTTCTTTTCTCATGGAGCACAACTCTTGCATGGCCTGGTCTTCACTTGGGCGCTCCATGAAAAATCCAATCGGCTGGGGTAGCTTCTCTAATGAAAACTTCCGAAGGCCAGCATTATCCTATCAGAACTGAAGGGCTGGCATGACAATGGTTCCCAGAGTTAATATTTTTCGCCCAGGTACACCTCCCAACGGACGCTTCGAAGAAGTTTCCGTGCACCAAATGGATAGAGCAGACACAAGAAGCTGCTTCTTAGCTGATTGCACATAGTGCGCGCGGATTAGATGTCAAATGTTGGCTTGCACGCTTTAATTACTTTCAATAACAAGGTCTAATGCAAGTGGCTGCCTTTTGCCTGCCTAGATGTCTGCACAAATGTAATTCGGTTTGTTACAGCACTTGGTGTCCTCGTTCAGGAAAGGAAAAAAAAATAGAGTAATATTGTCTTGAGGCAACTTTTATTTGGGTCAAATCTAACTGATTTTGTGCAACCTAATGTGAACAGAAACGTCCCTGCTCTAAAATTGCCACTGAAAAAGAGCTATTCCAAAAAAACTAAGCGTTGTGCTGCAGTTTATAATGCTACAGCAGGGAGAACATGGAAATAAAAGTGGATTTAGTGGTTCTAACGTGCTACCTGAGGCCTTGTCCATACTGGGAAGCGATACTGATAAAATTACATCTGCATTGTAAAGCCTACAAAGTTTAACTCCTGAGGTAGAACAGCTTCTTCTGAAAGCAGAGGAACTTTACAGCACATTAACTCAAGCTCTTTAAAAAAAAAAAAATAAAACCAACCAACAAAAACCAAACCACAACTCAAAAAACCCCCAAAACCTTAAACTGAAGCAACCCTTAAATTTTCATGTATGCAATGACATTCCCTTTAAAAAAATTCTCTATTCAATTTTTTTACTCCTGCTTTTCCCCCACATTTACAAGACCAAAAGAACGTATATAGAAACCTAAAACTACAAACGGCAAATTGGATTAGCAACGCTCTTGTGCCTTTAACCCATCTACCGCGAGATAGCAAAGGAGAGCTGATGTCCTTGTAATAGCACCACGGGTGCCGACAAACATTAGAGCGTCACACTAAATACCTGATCAGATCTATCTGTATTTCCTAGTAGTTAAATATGGTTTCCATTAATCCTTTTGTTTGTTGTAAGAATACCAGACACCTGCTATCACACTACTCTTATCAGATAACCCACGCGTTAGGATATCCACGGATATGGCTAGTTACAGATAACTATCTGATTTTGCTTCTGTAATCAAAATATTTCCAACGCACCCAAACCACTCAGGTTGGCGGGAGGCTGGCTAAAGGGTGTCAGTCGTTCCCGAGTCAGTGAGCAGAACTACGGAATCACCGAAAAGAGAGTCTGGAATTAAGGCTGTTTGAATAGCAGGGGGGTGGGGGGGGTATATATATCATAACGCAGATGCATCGGAGTTTACCTCCCTACAGAGCCCAGCTCTTAGCAGAGAGCAGGAGAACGCAGCCCGCGATTTTCCAGCGCAGTGCCCCGTTAGCCGTACCGAACCCTGTTAGTCACCACCCAGCTGCGAACGAAAACATCGAGGGCAATCTCTGCCAGACATCTATAAACTTGGCTTGCTTGCTTTACGGGCCTGACAAAAACTTCCCTTTTTCCTCCCCCCCCCCTCTTTTGTAAAAATAAAAGTAGGCTTATGTCAGCAAAATACTCTGCTGACCTTCAAGTGCAGAGGCCTTGGAAAATAAGGTGCAATGAATATTCCACTTACGAAAATAAAACATTGCAAGCATGCGTTGTGCAGCCCGTTCAGGATGCTCAGTGAGAGGACCAGAAGAGTTGTGAAAGCCGGAGGAAGTGGTTTATTCCTTAGGGCAACAAAACGCAGAACCTTCGTAGGCAGTTAAACCTGAGTGCCGTCAATACGTTAATTCAAATATACAGCAGTTAAAATTGCATTTATTATATCATTAGGAAATGATAAATTTTTAGTACGGTCTCTGTGTGCATTGAGACCACAAAATTAACTCAAAGACGTGCAGAGAGGATGACTTTGGGTGAAGGCTCGTCTGCGGTTACCTTCAGCCAAGGAAGGGGCTGTTAAACGTGCCCTTTTCTCCTCCTTTCGGACCAGGCTGACGCCCAACCCTTCTGTTCCAGAGCCACACGTGTTTGAGACCCCAGTGCGAGCCCGAGAAGAGAGCACCTTTCTAAAGTGAAGTGCAACTGAAGAATTAAAGGAGACCGTCCCTTCAAAGCCGACAAGGACGGAGAGCAAAGAGCCAGCGCTAGCCCGGGCAGCAGAGCGTGAGCCGGGTCGGAGGAGGTTCCGTCGGAAGCCTGGGATCTGGGGAACGGCCCCGGGAGGTGTGACTCGGGGGGTGTCTCTGAGTCACAGCTCCGCTCCCATTCCCTCCACGCTACCAAGCCGCTTGCTGCTGGACTGGGTTCAGGGAATGGAGAATCTAAACAGGGTTTTTTGGGGGGTTTTGTTTTGGTTTTTTGTGGGGGGAACCCCTGGTTTAAAATGAGACACACCTTGGAGGATGCAGATAAAAATGTTTTCCAAAAGGGACGATAACACGCGTTATATTCTCCTTCTCTGCCGTGACTAGCCCTTTCTGCCAGCTGCTTCAGAACTGAGACGCTCCTGCGCCTGGCGCGCAGCTCCCGCGCGAGCAGCATCCCAAGGCTGGAAGATGCAACCTCTCGTTCCTCGTGCCAGCACCCATCCTGAGCAGGGATCTCGCTCAGGAGAAGCGGCGATAGTAACGGTAAATGAGGTCTTGGGAAGACAGTTTGGAGGAAAAAAAAATAGATCCAAGTGCTAACACTCCAATGATAACGTTATAAGTGTTCTTCTAACGCTTAGTCCACTCTTAGGAAGGTAATTCTTACTAGCTGGAGACTACGTTTCTTCTCACCTTCGAGTCAAAGCTGTCAGTAACAAGAAAGGTTGCAATTCAGGATGGGCATCCCAACGCTCTTCCTGGTTATGCCCGAGGCCAGAAAAATTTGTCCCCTTGAAGAACAGCTTGTTAAACTGTTATTTTGAGCCCAACAGCTACAACTACAGTCAGAGCAAAGCAGGCTTTGGCCTACAGACACGTCAATAGTCTTCTATTTCCGAGAACGGGCGATGAAACCAGGCGTTTCCTTCCTCCCCGGTTCATTTTTGCACACCCCTGTCCTCAGTGTACCTTCCGAGCAGGGAAGGGAAAAAGCAGGACTTCATTCTGCTTCCCAGGTGGGGGCTGTGCTTTTGCCAGGCGCTCGCCGCTGGAAACAGCGTATTCGAAACATGGAGAAAAGCCTGGTGAGTCATGGGACTTACATCATTCCCTTCGCCTTCGTTGGCGGACCCTGGTAATTAATTTACAGATGTGCTACTTGTGAATTACCAGATTCCACCCGTGGCTTACTCCCTGGTTTATGATGACATAACCAGAACTTTGCTGTTAACTTATTCTATATTTAACACAGATTTTCCTCAATTCCCTGCCGCACATCATAGGCAAAGGTCCAGATTCTGATCTCAGCTGCCTGCAGGGATGTAAATGCGCAGTCACTCAACCGATGCCGATAAAGTCCCTCCGGAAATTTAGGACCTGACCTTAGAGATACCCCTCGTGTCCGTCCCTGTAAGGACCGAAACAGCGCAGCTTTGGAGCTGGTGGTGGCCTTCCTAGAGGACCCTCCCATCTCCCAGGTACAAAAGGTTCATGATCCCAAATGAAACAGAACCACGTCTTTAAATTCGTGTCGTCCAACTGAAACAAGCGCTTCTGGAAACGGCAACGGGATGATACGCTGCCTAGCGTGCCTCCTGAGGAGAGGGGAACACGTTAGCAGCAGATGCCAGGGAAAGTTCTTACTGAAAAAAAGGGTCGCTCGGCTCTCAGTGACGTTAGAGATGACAGAACCCCTCTCAACGTGAAGTGGCTACGTGGTAGGTAGATCTACTTATCAATTATGAAGCAAAGGAGCTGCATTTATGCCTTTAACACCATCGAATTCACAGCTTGGGCTTCTTAGTTGTAACAGCAAAACAGAATTTTGCTGCCCCAAGGCTGAGGAGAAGGCAATGTACTTTGCACGGGCGGTGGAGCGGCTCCCCACCCGCGTTTCTGAACGCCGTGCCGGGCACCTCTCGGGACCGAAAAGCGAGCGCCCGCTGGGTGCTGCGTCCCAGCCCTGCCTGTGCTTGGCCAGGGACCCAACGTACTGTCACCAACGCGCCGCAGCCGGCGGGAAGCGGCCCCGGACGGAGAGACCCTGACAGCAGCGCTGCTGGTGGGCTTCTGCTGCGGCAGCACCAGTTCTCGGTTAAGGCTGCCCTTTACCTCAGACCTACCTGCAAACACAAAAGCTCCTTTTTTTTTTTTTTTTAACACTACAATGGATGCTCGTGAGGGGCATGGACATTTGTCTGGCTTGACCAAGCTTCTGAAGAACCAAATAATCTGAATAGGTTACAGCGCACGTTCAGAGGCTGCCGCAGCCGTCGGCATGTCACTGCTTTCACGCTTTGGCACGCTCCTGTTAAAACATCTCAGAGAGCAGCGATCACCTCTGGTGTGGTTTCCTTGCCACAAATACTGCAGAAGGAGCAGGCTTATTTGTTCCTAGGTCACGGGTTTTGACGCAACAAGGTCACCTGTCTTGTTTAAAACTTGTCTTAATATTAGCGCGGTTAAAAAGGCCAGAGCAAGAGAACCGGGGCAAGGCACGACCTTAGAACGCAATGTAAACCTCGAAAATGGAAACAGGATGGATCTTTACAGTATAACTGAAGTTTTACAGAGGAAGGGAAACCTTTCTCTTTGTAAAGAAAAAAAACTTTTGTAGTTTATGAGGGATAATATCACAGCCTGCTGCAAGTGTTTTACCAACTGCCTGTCATTCACAAAACTACTTTTTTCTTTTTATTATTTTTTTAATTTTTTTTCCCAGACAACAGTAAAGCTGAAAACACAGATTGGTCAAAAAAGATACAACTGCAGGAAAATATAATTCCAAGTATTGCTTTTGGCCTCGTGAAGTATTTGATTTCAAGGTTACGGGCGCACAGCTGCAGCAAAGCTGCTGTCCCTTCCCAATGCGAGCTTGAAGGGGGAGGGATGCTTTTCGCTTGGCTTGGTGCGTGGTCTGCAGAAGGAAGAATGCTAACGAAGTGCTTGTAAGGCTCGGGATGCTTTAAATAGTTGTTAAATACTAGAAATGGCATTTGGATGACTCACTGCTATACAAAATACAAGCTTCAGGTCACGCATATAGAACTTTACGCATTGTAACGGCAGAGATTACTTTGGTAAGACATTTGAATTACACCTTGTAATGATTGGCAATTAAAACAAATCTAAATACATTTTCAGAAGGTCCCATAGTTCAACCAGCTGTGCCTGGCCAAAAGGGAGGTTACAATATAACAGGCACATACAAATACGTTTGCGTACGCTTGTTAAGTGCTTCCTATAGCTACTGCCCTGTACTCACCTGGAGGGCAACGGGAAAGATTTTTCACAGATTCATCTACATCAGCTTCGTTCTTCATTTCCATAGTCTAACGCGACACTTCTGTCAGTGGTTCCCCTTAGTTGTTCTGGAAATATAGCCAATAATGGTTTCATCCTTTCAAGAGTGTTTAAAAATGGTGACAAATATTCTGGCACAACCTGCACCTACTGCGATATTTATAGTTTATCCAGCCCCGAAATGTTTTAGCGGTTGCCGGCCTCTTAGGAATCTACAAAATTTTCAGGCTATGCAACTGTCGGAACTCCTGCTAAAGAAGATAGTGGCTTCAGAGCCTCTAGAAACGTCCCTGTTCTGCGAGGAATGGCCACGACTTGTGACGAGCCTGTAAGTCGCTGCAATTTCCGACATTCGCAGTGCACACCCTGCGACGTCTTTTCTTCTCTCGCTGTTTTGTACCAGGCAGACCGCTGCACGTTGAACGAACCCAATCATTTTGTTCGCACGGGGCTGATGGAACCTTATGCCGCTTGTTTCTCAGAGCGCTCCTCCTTCCTTCTCCAGCTTCATCCCTACAGTCTTTGCTGTGCCCACCACCAGGAGACAGCATTTCTGGTGGTAAGCCTGGAATTAGGCAGCTGACGTCCCAGCGGGCAAGAATTGCCGCTGCCGCCGCGGGAACTGCTCTACCTGCTTTCTTTCCTTCCTTCCTCCACCTGCCTGACGATATTAATTGACAAAACTGACGATGTTCTTTCCCTCTTTCATGTTTAATTCAGAATTCTAAGTCAAAAAAGTTGCAGGAGGGTCACACGCAAGTGGAATGGGAACGGTTCCTGGTACGTTTGCTAAAGAGAAGGAACGCAATTTGTGTTTGTGTTGCTGCAGCCTGGGAAGGCGAACGACGGCCGGAACGTGAGCAATCGGCGGCTGCGATGTTTTAGCGCAACTAGAGCGGGGCGATGGAAACGGTATTTCACAGATGCACCTTATAAAGTTTCATAAATGATGCGGCATGACAGGATTGCTCAGCTGAATTCTAATACTCAAGTAAAGCTTATAAACAAATTTATAAATAGAAAACTCTTGGACATCTGTTACAGATCACCTGTTGAACAAGTAGACTTAGAACTGAAGATGAACATGTTTAAGGTTTATTTCTTTTATGCCTTTACCAGTCCCAGTATCCCTACATCATTATCCTTCTCATGCCCTATGCTCCCCGAAGAGCACTGCTAATAAAGATTTGGTTGAATATAATAGCACTATGTCACACAAAAGCCCCAATGCAGGACAAACTGTCCAGTGTTGACAAATTTATTTGGTGAAAAATTAAAATAATTGTGCCTGAACTGAAACACAGGCTGTTAGAAAATTATTTCAGTGTCACTGAGGAAGCGTGGGTGCTTAAAAACTAATCATACAGTCAAGCAAAAAAGCTGTGTTTGACCAGGAAAGTCAAGATTTGCAAATAAATATTTCACAAAATATTCACTGCTTACTTGACAGAGGTTGCAGAACGCATTTTTTTACCAAGAAAAGTGCCATGAGAAAAGTAACATGCACGAGGCGGTCACGGGTGTGTAAGGAGAGAGTAGCCGCTGGCAGAGATGGCTCAGCCCCGGCACCTGGCACAGCCTGCCGAGGGCTGACGTCGGCTACGCTGATGTCTTCCGAGATCCCGAAGCTCTGTGTAACGGCACAATCGGAAGATTGTTACGAAACACAAGTCTACTTGAAATTCTGCATTTTGTTGTTTGGTTGGTTTTTCCTTTTTTTTTTTTTTTTTTTTTTGAAAAAACCAAAGCAGAAAAACGACATTTTAAAGATCCAGTTGGAACTGTCGGAGTTGTGCTGGGCCTCATTTTGTACTGCACAGGCTGCTTAAAACACAGCAGTTGTGTTGGTTTGCATTGATTCTAGGCTAACACTGGAAAATATATTGACTGACAAACAATACCAAACAGCAGAGCGGAGCCCAACCTTTACATTCACTTTGTGCTAAGAGAACGTACCGCCAACCAGTAATACCTGCGGGGAATTTCAAGAATGCCATTTTCAAAAGCCTAAAGCAGTAACAACTCTTCTCTTCTTCAGACTTGCACTCTCACAACCGTCGTTCTTCGCACGAGGCTGAAATCCCCTGCCTTCCTATTTTGTAATACTGACCCTACAGTTTCTCTTGCTTATGGGTTTATTCTTGGTCTGGTAAGTCCCTCTGTGGACCACCAGACTCGTTCTTTGCTTCCCGCGCAAATCTCTAAAACATTCTGACTAAATTTGACACAAGACATAATTTTTTTTTTTAAATGAGTGCACCTGCTTCCACACTGATGATAGAGCAAACATATACGGGCAAGTGTCTTCCAAACAATGGTAGAGATGAATTTTTATTTTAGCTACATAGAAGATACAGCCTTGGAGCCCCCAGTTGATAGCCCACAGGAAAGGAACTCCTCAATAGACAGGAATAACTGTTTTATTAAGCTCTTATCTTGCCTTTTGTTGCTAAGTCTATTGCTTGTGATGAATAATGCTTGCACGTGCCTTTTTTTCTAGGATCTAGGACGAAATCACCAATTCCCCAAAATTAATACAACAGCTACGCTTATAAGTGTACATTTTTACATGGATTCAGATCCAATCCTGGAAACCTTCTTAAAAAAACAACCCTTGCAACACTAAAATCATGGTATTCAGCAGAACTGCTGTGTAGTTTGAGTCATAGAGCACCAGGTAAAGGGATAACTAATTTGGCAGAAAATAAGTGTTGCTTAGGAACCAAAAGGTGATGAAGAAAAAGAACACATTCATCAAATTATACTGCAAAACTTGGCCAGAATGAAATTCAGTGTAACTCTGCATCACACAGAAATGTAAAACCTGTAGGCAACAGCCTACACTAGGACAACGAAAAATTGTGGATTAAGTTTAACCAGTCATTAAAAAGAATAAAATGTGACCTCCCAGATACTACAGAGGGCAATAAGTTCCAGCCGAAACGCTGTATATGAGCACGTCACGCAAATTAGAGCCGCGAGGCACTATAAGAGCGTCGGTAATAACAATGAGCTTAAGTTTTGCAGGTGGGGGGTTTCTATCTCTTCCTCTGGGAATTCACGAGCGTTTGGAAAGTGAGCAACAGTTCCGTGCGGTGAACGGGATTTCAGCTGGGCCTGGGTGGCTGCCAGGATTTATGAAAATGTACCATCCCCTACTTTCCCCAACCGAAAGAGTAATAAATGAAGAATTTTCTGGGAACCCTTTACAGCGTTCTGCTTTGGTAATATCACACGTATAGCTGCATGGATTAATTAACTACAACCCCAGCATCGTCCCAGGCTCATGGAGGAAGCTCCATTGATTCTCGCTTCCAAACAGCACCACCCCCACCCCCCCCCAAATTCCTGTCAAGCATGTTTAACGACGCGCATCGGGCCGTCTTTTCAATTACACGCCAGCCTTTTGAAACATCCCCACAAGTTGCCAAACACTGTGAGGAAAAGAGGAAACTTAAATCCTATTTCAGGAAGATCACAGAAAGAAAGTTTTCCTTTACTATAAAAACAAACTTGGAACCATCAAGGTGGTCTGTTGTCTTGCCCTCTAACCTCAGCGCAGAGCGGGTCGTATCCACTCTCATT
Source organism: Aramus guarauna (assembly GCA_013400195.1). NCBI lineage: Eukaryota > Metazoa > Chordata > Aves > Gruiformes > Aramidae > Aramus > Aramus guarauna. Next base: position 276,092 of record VXBL01003303.1, read on the forward strand.
AATTGCTCGTTCCTTCCCTCCTCTTTCCAAGCAAGCAGCATCGTACAAGACTCATTTATACAATGGCCGGCTCCTACGAAAAGACTTTAGACCGACACAGTCCTGCAATAAAACCAAGTTGCTCTCCCAGGTGGGTTAGCATTTGCTCCGCCACAGACGGGGAGTAATTGCAACGAAAACCTCCTGTCCCCTTGCTTTCCCCTTCGGGATGAATTACCCACGCAGATACTGCCAGCTCCGTCCTACTGACAGCATCGCTAACCTCAGCTCCACCAGGGACAAATCTTTTTATACGCTGAACAGTAATACTTTCATGCTACCTAATGAGTTTTGCGGTGTCGCACGTTACGTAGGGAAGCAAATACCTATCCCGTGCAGGAAAAGCAACGGGCAGAGTGTTGAGACCATACGTTGCTAAGGTCTGTGTGTGCTTCTGTGGAGCAACCATTGCCTTTTCTTTGAGGAGCGCTCACAAGATAGATCAGGCATCTGCTATTTCTTTGCAATAGAGTTGACAATAAATATCCGAGTTTGTGCCACGGGCTGCAGAGGAGTTGCAATTTTGTACCAATATCGTTGGGTGAGCAGATGTGGGCATACCGACCACTTCAGGTAGCTTCCCAAATGCAGTCTCGGAAAATATCATTTACTTTGCAGTGCGCAACTAAAGACACGGTATTGCACAGTGCCCACAGATACGAGGAACGTATTTTGACTAAGGAACGGTTGATTAGTCTAGCCCAGAAGAAGTGAAATCCATTGAACTCTATGGACACGGTCGTCTCCCTGGTGAGATGAAGCCCTTGGAAGGACACAAGCCACTGTAGCATCACGATTCTGCCGGTGTTAGAACAATTGCCATGGCTTAGAAGAACTTTACTACTTTTGTTTTCTCCATTCCCCAGTGATAGGCCTTGTAAAATGCTGTGAAATCGCCACTATCACCACACATAACAGAGGAAAAAGAAGAGGAAAAAACCCTGAGAAGCTGCCATTTCCTCAGTTTCAGTGTCAACCAACAAAAGCCATGAGTTATTGGATCTCCAGGTCATGTTTCTTCCCTGGGAATAGGCTTTAACTGTACATATTTGGTGAACTCTGTTCTTAAATCTTAAATAATTTGCAGCTGCTGGTAGATCATTGTTTGTGTGTATGCGTATGGATGTACACAGTCTCTCTCTATACATACACACACACGTTTTTATACAAATATATAACATATGGGTAAAAAAAAGTTGTTTGTTGATTTTTGATGCTCTTTATCCCACAGGTTCTTTCATTCACACTGTAAGACCAATAGCTCCTGCTACTATAAAACCTCAGAACTTCAGACACAGTACTAGCAGGTACCATCTAAACCTCCACTCCTGCAATTGTCATCAATTAAAAACATAAATTGCATTTTGTGCACTAAAATTGTGTGAAATACAAGAATCAGGAAGGACTGGCTAAGCCTTTTTTCTGACATGTAGAAACGTATACCTCAAGTCCATTAAAGCCGTAGCTTTGGTTTAAGGAAACAGAGATATTACGATACAAGCTCTCTTTCTATCACTACGGAAAAATTCCTTCTAATATTGTCTCTAAAGTAAACAATTATAAATATATTTATGGACATTATAATATCACCAAAGCTCTATGCCTTCTGAAGGTGGGTCAGGCATCTAATTTTCATGGGATTTTTAAACATTTATTTAATACATTTTGGATCCTCTATGTCTTCTGAGTCTTGAGTTTTTAATGCATTGTATTTTTCAACCTTTTTGAGAAAAAAAAGCTAGACACACACCCCCCGCGCCTCCCTCACCCCTCCATCATTTGTACCGTGAATAATTCTCAAGTCACGTTTCTTTCTTCTCTCACACTCAGGTTTGAGCCCCTAAGTAAATTGTCAGATGGTGCTAAAATTGTAAAAGTCAGTAGCCCAGTGTTTAGCTGTATTTCACCTTCTGTTTACATTGCCTCTCTGTGGAGTTTTGCTAATAGAAATACTTATCAGAGGCAAAATCCAAATACAATAGCCAGCATTAATGGTAAAAATAGACACCTATTTTACAGAGAAGCAACATATTAGGTTTAGAACAATCAAGGAAGAAGTAGAAGTAGGTGACGTGTGACTGAGCTAAACAAGGTAAACCATAAACATTGATTAATTGAATGCATAGATTAAAATTAGTTCTTAAAATTATTATTTAGATGCTCAAACTCATCTGTAAAAGTCACGGTGTGTATATAGGCAAACCACACAAGTTGCTTACTGAAAAGCAGAGCGGCCCGTGTTTGCTTAATATACAGGCTGCCATGGATCAAAGATTGACTTGGCAGCCGTATAAATGAGATGTGAAAACGGAATTGCCCATTACGTCAGAAACCTGGAGCCAAAAACCTAGGAGGTCTCTTCCAGAAGGCAACCAACTCCTGTTCCTCTCTCATCTAGTTTTAACCGTACTGATGGAGACATTCATTTCAATTTCTAGGTTTGCAGTAAACCAGGCTAATCTCTTGGTTAAAGCAGACCTCTCATGATTATTAACCCTAAATACCAAATCCTCGGTTCCCTTCTTAGATGGCTCGTTTCAAATCCACCACATATCCCGTGATTGCAGGCCCTAACTCCATGGATACAGTAGCTTGGATATGCTTGGTGGCATGAAACGGCAAACTTGGTTACTTTCCGTATTTTATGGCTAATACTGTGGATGTATTAACTCTCAAGTGGAAGGTATTGTGCTGATCAGCCTTCGAGCTGGATTCCTGATCCAAGTCTACTGTTTCCAACGTACAGCATAATAATAATTAAAAAAAAAAAAAAAAAAAAGAGTCCCTTGGGTAAAATTTTGGGGGTAAAAAGATTTAAGTGTGCAAGGTTGGATCTAACTCCTAGTAAGAAGCAATATACTGTCAGCAGAGACTCTTATATCACTTAACATATAGCTGCTGAAGGTTTGCATGTCTAACTCCTATGATTTCCAAGCTACAGGACTTTCTCTTCACCTGTCGGTTGCCAATGGTTTCCCCAGACTGCTGAACCACAGAATTCCAATATATCACACGCAGAGAGAGCTGTCTGCTTGGGGATACGCAAGAAAATTCAGCCTGAGTTCGCTGCAGCTGGGGATGTTAAAATGGATTAAACTCCCCGTGAGGTCACTTATAGTCAAAATGACCTCAATTTGATTTAGATCGCTCCAAGAGTGTTTAGATGTATAGGGACACCTGTAAACTGCCACGATACCCTCGTGTAACTCACTTGTAATTGTTTGCGCTAGGGAGCCTGTCTCTGCTTTTTCTCCTATGTAATCAGTTCACATAAGTCAAATGGGTTATGCTGACCCGGCGAGTTGGATGAGTGTAACAAGAAAACAATTATAGGTAGGTTTTTTAATTAGAAGTGACAGGACCCCAAACATTTTCTGCCACAAATTCTCTTTGAGTCATTTCTATACCTTGTAAAGAGCCGTTAGTCACCAGTTAGGCTCCTGGGTCCCTGTAATTTGCCTGACACAATTAAGAAAGGCAAATCCAGAAAAGCTGTGGTACAGAAAGCTCTGCCCTGGGGACACAGAGGGCTTGCTTCGACAGAGGGTTTGGGCTGGGAGGGACCCTTAAAGGTTTTGTCTGACAATAGCATGACGGTAAGATTCCGAAATGTCTTCTCACACATCCTTCGTCTGGGTCCCAGCCTTACGAATAGTTCTGTCCCAACGCACGGGACAAGCAGTGGGAATGCCTATTTTTGGGGATGCCCCCCAACCCAATTTATCATCGGCTGTAGAACGGTATCAGCTGGAAAGATGACTTTCCCAGTGGGATTGCACCGAGACTGAGGTTATTCCACTGGCTTTCACAACAGATCCACGTTATTTTGCATTTCAGAGAACCCAGTGAGGTCATTACAACAGATTTAAGAAAATCAAATATGTTTTATATTTATGATCTTTTTTGCACATTTTGCATTTTAAGTGTTGTTGGTTAATGATTTTTTTTTTTTGCCAGCTGTTCACCATTAGGAAAAGTGAACTATAAACCCAGGCTCAAACTGTAGACGGTTTTGTAATCATACAAAGTTAAGGGCAGCAGCGAGGGACAGCAGCCCTCAACAAAACTTAACTAGTTAAAGGAAAACCGGCACCAGTATTTTCTCTGTTAATACGATTATCCCCCTTTGGAAATTACTGCATGACACATTGCGCTTCGAGCAATCTGTCTCCTTTTTTGTTATTGCACTGATGGTAGAGATTTGCCTAAGGACATATTTGTTTGTTTTAGACATTCTTCAGGAAGAAAATGTAACTGAACACTGATGCAAATTGCTGTAATATCGTGTGCTGAACTGACTTTAGTATACATACGAATATTGCTGTTTCTATGGTAATTGAGCACCGGTTTCTGGATACAAAAACTAAATTCACATAGGCAAATCGAAGCACAAACACATACACACACACTTGCTGAATGCTTTTGGAATCAATTCAGGGGGATTTATTTTCCAACAGTAAATTTCCTGCGCATGTCGTATTCGCTAAACACCGTGAGCACTACGTACAATGCTGCAGGCTGACCTACACCCTGGGAAGTTTTTTATGCCAGGATAGAAGAAAGTCAGCCAAAAGGTAAAATGTGGGGGGAAAAACCCCACCCGGACTCCTGCTTTTAAGCATTGCTGTTCCTCTTTGTAGAGGGGGAAATAAAACAAGCATGCGCATAAATAACTGCTTATTAGCAGCAAATAAGAAATTTGAAGTGGGAAAAACTAGGAAATCCTTTTAAACAAGGTCTAAGAGAAACCCGCTCGCAGAACACCACAGCTAACAACAGTCACGTAGTTTGGGATGCTCTCTCTCGAGGGACAAAAACTTTATGATAAGTACAATTACATGCAAGAGAGGCGTGATTTTCTAATACTTTTTTTGACCGACCTGCGCAACATCCACCGGTGGGGATGCACTAGAGAGGGTTCTTCTGCCCCGTGGAAGTCTTAAAAAAGGAACTAGATTTTCCCTACACTACAAGTGGAAGAAAAGCTCCGCAACAGGATATGAAAACAGGTTACATTTGAAGCCTGCTCCTTACTGAACTCAGGCAATTTGATTTCTGTTTTTGCATTTCTCCAGCAGCAGCATTTTCTATCCACCCCATGCATTATATGGTTTATTATTGAGACACAGCACGATCTATTACCTGGTCTGACAAACTAATTATTTGGGAATTACTGCGGTAACGTGAGCAGAATTTGTTTTATTGCCGCAGCGTATTTGAGCTGGCAAATATATTATGATTATATCTAATTCTGCAAAGACAAACAACTTTATAGCCCTCATTAACATAAGGTATAAATGCTATATGTGCAATTCTGTAGAAACTCTTACAGGCGTGGAAGAAACCCATTACAGCTTATACGGAATATAACACACAAATGCAACCTCTTCACCATACCATCTACACCGAGGGAAGCAGAAACACCGATGCAATCAGAAAACACGTTTCTGATTTGCAGAAATGTAGCAAGTTCCTGTAATTCAGCACATATGTAACCCTCGGGTGAGTCTGTCGGCACAATAAGGGTTTTCACAAGATACGAGTGTTGCCTCAAGGCATTTGGAAACACCTTCTCCCTGCTGGGCTCCTCACAGTTCCTGGGAGCGCAATGAAACGGATTTGGCGTTCCGCACCGTCTCCTGGACCGTATGCTGACCTGCGACCCTGATCCTGCAAATGCTTATGTACACGCTCAAAATTTCTGCCAGAAACAGTCCCGCTACTTGTGCGGGGCAAGTAAAACACACACGCAATTTTTGGCAGAAGGGGAAATCGTGCACCTTTAGGGTTACCACCTAATTGCCAACGGGTTAGAAACGGGTCAGGTCCTTCAACATTTTACAGTGCAAAAGAATATGAGGTAAAAACAAATTGCAGAATCTATATTTGAATCAGAAGAATTAATACCAGCCACAATGCTCTCACTAAGCAATAAAGATCTCTCAGAAAAAGGTTTAGCGAAGAGGAAAACAAGTAACAGGAGAAAAGATCCGACTAGTATTGCCTAAATAAAACAGGTCAGGTCACACTTTCCTCTGCTTTTTTATGGATGCAAAGTATACCACAGGCAGAAGTAAATACCGGATAATCACTGGCCTGATTCTTCCTTCTCTTTTCTGGCAGACGCAACTCATTTCAGCATGATCTCTTGCTGCTTTTCCAAACACAGTCATGGGTTGGAGACCATATCTGGCAAAGGTGAGAAAGAAAGGCATGTAAAAAAAGTGCAAAGGGAGTGGTTTATTTGTAGAGCAGTCATGTTTCCCCCTCTTTCTTTTCTCCTTTTACAGTCTCTCCAGCCCCTGCTGCTGAACAAAAGGATGTGGCTGAAAAAACGGGCTGGGTTTAGGGGTTCGCTTCTGAGCTCCGGCACTGATTTCTTGTAGGATGGTGAGCCATTAGCTATTACAATCTAGTGTCATCATGTGAATCATTCTGTTCACACAGATACTGTTAAAAAAAAAAACCCCAAACGTGTGGAAGAAATCTTAGGTATTTCCTAATTTTAAAAATATTTTAAGAATGAGGTAATGATTGAAAGTAAGTAGTAGCATCATGTAAGAAGAAAGAGCAAATTTGGCACGCTTTCTGATGCTCAAATGTGATACGAGGCGAACAGGTATGCAAACCAAAAGCAGGAAAGAAAAATGGCAGAGTTTCTATAGTAAGAAGTTATATTCATGGACTAAAAGAGCAACTTGGGAACCAGACAAAATTTATGGAAAATATGTGGCTAATGAGAGAAAAGAGCCATGAGAATGTTGAGATGCTAAGAAAGTATTATGGCAAAGATAAAAGAAAAACAGGTTTAATGAGTACGTAAGGAAAAAAGCAGATCATTTATAAAGGAAAGGAAGTTTTGAGTTGATGTAGTTCAATTTCTAGAAACAATGAGAGCTATCTAGTTTGCCAAATTAATTAGTAAATGAATATGGAATTGCAGAGTATTCCAGGCCTCTAGACAAAAATTAGCGGTAGTGGCTGGTACTGCCATTTGTTAAAAAACATTTGGAGATTCTGCTGGAAACACAAATAATTGCTTTCCATTTTCAAGGGTAAGCGAAAGCGGAATAGACGGCATTCATAGATGTCAAGCATTACCCTCACCGTGTCACACTTTTAACGTATATTTAATACGCTGCGTGAGAGCCAGCGGGTTACAACGAGCCTTTGCAACTTGCAGTTTGTCATGGGTGGGCGACAGCACGGGGATCACCGAGTGAGAGGAGACTTTTCTGCAGAAGGATCATTTCTTTTTTCATTAGAGGTGCTGTAGTACTCTGGAACAGCCAGAGTCCCGGCATCCTTCTGAATCTGCAACGCACTTCCCGAGCGGTGTTTTCTGAACCTTCTCTTCCATTTGGGAAAAGGGACCTCCGGCACCTAGGGCACAGTTGCCCTTTCCTTTGAACAGCCGCCTTACTAGTGATCACATCATTCTTTTTATTTTTTTTTTTGGGTGGGGGGGAAGGGAGACTAGGTGATTCAACCAGTTGCATTCTGTACATTTAAAACTACACCTGAGCTGATACTAAAGTTTCAAAGCACGCGGTAAGGAGGGGGTCCGAGGTAACTGCTGGAAAGTGAATACCTGAATGGATGAAAATTTGGGAAGAAGAGAAACTATTAAAGAGATGACACTGGCAAAGCACAGAGATGAATGCCAGGCGTATACTGTTACGCACAACCTTATTAAACTGAGTATCTGAAGGGTCTTACTCACTTTGCAGCAATTGGAGAAGTTCCTCCCTGGATTTCTTTCATTCCAGACCGCCTGGTAAACGTGGGTGAGCCAGCGCGGGAGCGAGAGCACAGACGCAGATACTGATTACTACACTGCTTTAACCTGAGCTGCAATTAGTGGGATTTGCAATTGCTAAGGAAACACGGTGGTATTTTTTTGCTAGGTCTGAGAAGAGAATTGACAGCAAGAAGAGAACCCGAGGGGCAGATCTGGGTGCTTATCCAAACTGAGACAGTGTTTTAGAGGAATCTTTTGTGCAACAAATACAACAATTGACAAGAATTTTGGATGGTTTTTTTACTCGCTGAGGAGAAAAAGAATGAATGTAGAAATCCTACTAAAAAGAAAAATAATCAAAGATACTACTATTTTTGATATTAATGAATTAGGTTTTCATTGTGTCTTTCCTATTCTGAAACAATTTTCAAAACTAGGTACAGAAAACTCCATGTATTATGAATTAATTTTTTCAATGAAATCCCACAACTGTTAAAAAAAAAAAAAATCAAGACCAACATCTTCCCCAAATGAGAATACATAGGCTTTAACACAGAGCGGGGAGGCATAAGGGAAAAAAAAAAATAAAGAAAGAAGCTTTAAGCTCAAGCACTGTTATGTAGCTTTGCAGCTCCCAGACCTTATTTAAGTGCAGGTCACCGAGATGCCTGTGATTCCTTTGGAAAGAAAGGATCCGGAGAAAACAAGTGCTTTGTGGTGGGGGCAAGAGACCCTTCCCTCCTCCTGCGCTCGCTTGCCTTTAAATCACGCAGCGGCTCGGCTACTCATGCAGAGGAGGGGATGCAGTCCAGATAGCCCGTGTCTTCTTCCAGCCCCACCGCTCCTGCATCATGCCAGAATCAATACAGCTCTTTTTCCAGGTGCGTTTGAAAAGAAATTATTTCAGCGGCCATACTATAGGCAAGGCCATTAGGCCGAACCTACCGGGTTTACTTCACAGCATTATCATTACAACCTGTTCCAGGCTGCACCACAAAGGAGGTGCCTGCGTCCTTTTTTCCACCAGTCCTTCGCAGACTACGTAGCAAATATACTGATATTTCTTTTATTTTACAGGAGAACCTTCTAGTAACTTCCCAAACACTTCTGTAATCCCTTTTAAGAATGATCACCGCGGACATGAAAAGATAATGTGTCCTCTTACTGCCCTGTTCTGCTTCAAAAAAAAGGGCAAAATATGAAAACACAATTTATTGTCAGACTCTGAAGCTCACCCCATCTAGGATGGCGTAAACCCGGTACAACAGAACTGGTGTCCCTCATTGCCTTTCCTGTCTGTCGTAGGACAGCAGCTCCTTGCAGTTTTCTACGCCCACAACCCCCGGCTGTTGGAGCATCCTGCGAAGGCTGTTTCCCTCAAGAGGAATTCCACTGGGATCCGATACCGCTCTGAATTTTCCTGAGGTCCAAACTACCTTCAGTGCCGGAGTTATGGTATTAGATGATATTGTCCAACATCAACCCTCCAGAAGTCTAAACTGGATGTATCTGGATTTTGTTTGTGACTTACCATTGATCACATGAAGTTGAAAACCTTGAATTATTTCATCTCCACTCACAACCCCTCCGCCCCCACCAAAAATCTTGGGGGAATCAATGTTTTATCATCATTCTAGTATCTACCACAAAGAGCAATGGAAATGGAGCAGCAAATTCAAAGAAAATATTCAGTTACTACACTAAGACAAGCCTTGGCATGTCCTAAGATAGAGAAGACTGGTTTTATTGTGGGTTTTTGGGTTTGTTTGTTTGTTTGTTTTTTGTTTTTTTTT
>VXBL01003303.1:285674-346689 GCA_013400195.1 Aramus guarauna
TTTTTTTTTTTTTTTTTTTTTTTTTTTTTTTTTTAAGGAACAATGACAGCTAAGTTCAATGACAGAACGTGGTATAAAAACTCCCCTGATGAACTGACAGGCAGCTTGGAGCACAATCTCATTTACAGAGCAAACCAGCATATGTAGCCCCAGGCTGCATTTTCACATTACAAAGGGTTTGGTGACAATTCCCAGCTTTCCTCCTAGCGCTTGTTTTTGACTTCAGGTTCCAGGGCACCTTTCCTGCGACAGTTCGAAAGGTTGGGCTGTGAATTGTCTTAGAGAAGTTTTGGAGGAAAGAAAATCCAGATTTTTTTAAATTTTTCTTTTAAGTCACACCGGCCCATCTATATCAGAAAAATAGCCTGCAGACAAATTAGATTGCGTTGGCACAAGTTGGGAGCAGGGAGCTTCAGCGCCGAGGGCACGGTGCCACAACGTCCCATCGCCGCCAAATTGGGGGCATGGTGAAACCGGGGCCTCAGCTAATAGAAATCAATGTGTGTAAATTCAGCTGTCAGCCACTGAAATCGCTGCACCTCTTTTCTCAGATAGCACGGTAATTTAATTAAGTGTTGATGTGTTTTGGGCGGGAGGCCCTCGGCAGCACTGCTTCTGAATAAGCCATTTCATTTTAAAAAGGGTATGGGAACAGAGGCCTCTCCCTCATTAGAGAAATATTTTGGAAGTGAATTTGCATTCCACTTATCATTGTTTTCATAGCAGTTGGATTTAAACTCAAAGAAAAAAAAATTACATCACAAATTATATTCCTATAACTCATTAAGGGTGACCACAAAATGCATGGAAAAAGTATCACCAAATCTCCCAATATTGTGGGATCATTAATTTCTTTTGTCTCCGCTTTCTGGGTTTATGGAAGGGCAACTGTGCCTTGGTCTTTGCTTGCTCCACACTAGATGGCCTCCGGTTGGCAGATGGAGCACAGTAAACTATTGCAGTATGATATGTCCATTTTTCCGGTTACAATTTTGTGGTTTACATCTCAGCAAGCCTCTGGAGCAGATTAAAAATTAGCGTGAGTAAATCAGGACACAGATTTACAGCTGCTTCATTAGATGTTTCTTCCTCTGAAAACAAGAGAAATGACCCCGTCTCCTCCTTGCATGTATCTCAGAATCTTTATGGTATCAAGTGAAGGCCAAACGGACATATGGTAGTCGGATTTCTTCTGGATGAGGTCACGTTGAAGTGAGGTCTTTTTTCTCCCTCTACAGACATTTACATACTATCCTCAAGATTTGGCCATGACATTCCAGATAAAATCATCACTTCCCTAGTCTTCTAGTATCTTCTCATTTTTCTTTTTTTAAACCAGCCCTGGGAGGATAGCCATATCACTGCAGAATAGCAAACACATTTCTTGGATTCTAGCCAAAATGCTGTTTTGTCACTGCTTTTTTGCTATGTTTTGGATTCATTTTACCCCTTGAGCTGCCAACATAGTTGGAGTTTTGAGGGTGTTTTCTGGAGTCATTTTTATAAGAGTATAAAATGACTTCTATAGTACAGTTATTCCTAGTTTTTAGAAAAATTCAGGCAGCTCTTTTTGGAAAGAAGAATTAAGGTAGTATTGCAGGAAGTCAGTTTAAAAATTCAGTGTACTCCCTAACAATAAAAAAAGAAAGCATTGACACAGGTTTCTCAGCCGTGTATGGTGTAAGCCTTGCTTTGGATAGGCTGCTCTCAAAGATGATGACAGGTTGGTCTATATGATCTACAGCAACTGGTGATGAAATTGCCTATTTACAGTGATTGTACTGGCATATGTTTGCTGATGCATCCTAGCTGTACTGAAAATACCAGGCATTGCGGACAGGGAAAGAAGAACCGTAAGAAACAGGTTTTTGTGGAAGCACTAATTACAAAGATGGGATTAGAACTAGAATTGGCAAGCAGAAAGAGACTATCAACAACGATGAAGTTATTCTGATTAAGAAAAAGGGAAAAGGATAGGAGACCAATCCACTAACAGCATACCTTAAATGGTTTCTTTTCTCTCATTAGTGGACATCCTCTGTTTTCACATTTCTGTAAACAGAAGCGAAGAGTCAATGCAGACAAAAAACCCAACCCCAAACATTTAACTTAGTTATTATTACTCTTAATTTAAAAAACCCCAAAACCAAACCCAACCCTAACCCCCACAAATTCAAGTGATTAGCACTAAAAGGCATTATTACTTAAATCCAGCTTATCTTTCTAGCTCCTGAAATCTTCTGCTGAGTTGCACATTAGCTGACACTCATGGGGGAAAGGTGGTCGGCAGGGGCAGTTACAGCGCGGGATGAAGACGAGAGGCAGGGACCCTGCTCTAAGGACGGCGTGACCTGGGAATTTAGAGGGGTCACGTAGCTCTCACTACCTTCTCACTCCCACGTGTGGAGCACTGACCTGCCCCACAGGTGCTGTGAGGCTCAGTCAGCCTTCATTAGAAATACTGAGATTTTTCGGCTGAAAGGCACTACTAAAAATATTTTTGTTTCCATGGTAACAGACTGTGCAATACAATAGTACGGCTCTTTGCAGGATATTGCCAAAAGATCAGAGATGAGAAACTCTTACTTCAACCACAATAGAGCAAAGGACCCAGAAAAGCCATTGCTAATTATACAACCGTATCTCACTTCGGTTGTACCTCTGTGCAAATCTCTTTATTCTTTCGGTGCAAAATTCCAAAGACAAACTTTCCGTGACCAAAGAATAACAGTAGCAACAGTATCTAATACAGTACATAAAAGTCTTATGCTTCCACAGGTTTTGCAGTAGATACCAAAATGCTTTCTAATTCATTAATTTTAAGACGACTCCAAGCACCTTTAGACCCATATCAATATTTAAACTCGAATGATATCGATTTATTGAAACTATAGAGAGGCTGCCCCGACTTACTTCAATAACAGTATCGTTATGATTGCTTGGGGTAAAAGATTTTCATAAACGTGCGCCCACAGATGGGCTTCGAAATTCATAACCAGCCTCCTAAATAAAAGTTGAATATTTTAGAGCTGCTGAACACTCTGTAGCCCTTAGGATTGCAGAGTGGGATTTACTGGGAATTACTAGGAGAAAAGCCATTATTGGAATCAGAGCATTATGATGACAGCCTGTAATGGATATTAGACCTAGCTTTCAATCCCATTCTTGAAACTCTGCATAAAAACTAGAAATAAACAAGGAAATCTATCATCCTAGCCTTCATGAGAGCTGTGCTTCCTCATTATCTCTGTTTAACTTGAATAAACTTAGTTTTTGACATATCGTTTCTGAGTGAATAGCCTAGCTGGAAGAGAATTCAAGGAAGCTGGCTTCCTGTCCTTCCCTCTAAGTTATCCAATTTTCATCCCTGAAATTGGTCAGTCTGCCAAGGCTTCATATAAAAACGAAGGCAAAATACAACTAATTGAGGAGATTTCGTGGGAGTTTATCTTTTTTTAATGATTAGAACAAGAGACCATTTGAATTAAAGAGCATCCACTGTTTATTCTTTGTGTGGAGTGACTACGTGCAGAAGGAGATTCAGTTTACATTATTGTTAGTCTGGCTGGAATTGAGTAACTGTGGGTCGCGGTGACTTGTTCAGCTATTCAAGAAATAACATTCAGCAAAATCTTTCTACAAATATCTAGTTGGCAACTCATGCTAATGGAATTAAATCAGCTTCAAACACTTAGTTGCCAAATGATTTGAAGTACAGTAGAGCACAGTGATACTGTCAGGGAGAAGATGCGGATTAGCAAAATATAAAACTTTAAGATTAAAAATAGCAGAAGCATTGTACTGAAAAGAATAGTTTCCAATTAAGAAGTGAGGCTTTATCACTTTCCAGCTGGTACTTAAAATGACATGAAAGCTCTATGGCTATACTGACACAGAGAGATTAATGTTAGTTGTTCCCTGTGAAGAACCTAAGTCCAATTATTTTGGCTACTTTGTCAGGTCAAAAGTTCTGGAATTCCATATCAAGGTTTGGAGCCAGAGTCCACAACTGAGTTCTTGAACAAAAATGGGTGCATTCTCAAAATGAGCTAGTAATTCTGTGACTGCAGGAAAAGTTTTCTTTACAAAAACAAACAAGCAAACAGAATGTCCAGCTGTGAAACAGCAAAGCAGATGAGGAAAGACCTGAAATCGATGGGTGTGTGAGGAATGTAAGATTTTGTCATTAGAACCCAGTGATGGTGTAAAGGCGTATATCTCTACGAAAGAGGAATTCTATGGAGACAGCATGTACACACCTGTAATCTACCATCAACACACATTTTCTGGTCTTGCAAATACAATCTCTATTAGTTGTCCCAGTGCAGTTGTGAGTAATTTCCATTCAACCAAAGCACTTCATCATGTGATTTCAATGGGATGTAAGCACATACTTAAAGTTAAGCCCATGTAAGTCCTTTGGTGGAAAAGGATAAGCTTAAGCATATGCTTAAATGCTTATTGAATTGCAACCTACGCTCCTTTGGCTTTTTGCTGATTCTGCAGGGGTAATTTCACCCTTTGTTTCCTTCTTCCACAAGTGAATCGGTGTTTACCTGGGTAAAACATCTCTTCACTTACCACCGATACACCAACATTGGGTATTAAAAAAAAAAAAGAGTAAAATAATAAAAGTCATGTTTTAAGAAGTTGACATCACCTAACCCAGGCAAAGCTCAATACAGAAGAACATTTTTCCTCTGTAAACAAGGATTATCAATGCTCACATTTTGCCGGGAAGTACACCTTCCCCTTTCTTCTGTTTCCTTCCACATCAATCACCAGTTATTTTTCTGCCTGAGAACAGAGAAGTCCTCCCACAACATCTGACCTAAACTGATTTTTGATCTCCTGGAGCAAGCATCGCTCAGCACCCTGAGACGTATCGCTCCTGGCCTTCACACCTTACTCGTTCTGGCGAAGGAATTACTGGGTGAAATTTGGCAGCGGACTAGGTTGCAATAAAAGCTCTTGACTATAAAAAACAAAGGAGTCAGTTAAATTATTCCTGTCCCACTTCTCTGTGGCATTTAGCTGTCAAAGCTAGAACTGCGCACACAGAATCTTGAACTATTTTATTTAAATATAGCATAGGAATGGAAGTGAATAAAAAAATTAATGTACATTCTTAATGTAAATATGCAAAAGGAAAGAAAGCATTTTTTAAATTGTTGTGGGAGGATCAACACAGTAAAAATAAAAACCAGAACAACAAAACATTTTAGAAAAATATTGAAAAATCTCAATTTGAGCAACTGCAGCAAACAGAGCTAAAACCACTCAGCATCTCTGCACATTGATCTTGCGAGAATATAAAGAGCACTCTAAGGGTAGCTTGACAGGTCTTTCAAGGACTTAAGAAGCACAAAGGCAATCAAATGCAGGTGTTTTTGTATTTTTATTAAAAGAAACACATCCCATGCTAAGACTTAAATTTGCCACTTTCCAGCCTAGACTGAATTTTTCTAGCTGAATTTGAAACTCTTCAAAATAAGGGTTTATATAACGGAAAGGCTGACACAACCTTGACTTCAGTGATGAGAATCACGCCATCATATTTTCCTCTCTTCCTGGAGAAATTAGGAATGGTTTCAAGTGTAATTGTGGAAAAGAAAAGATGACAATGATCAGTAGCTCTTTTGATGCATCTTGAAGAAAAAAAACTTCTGAGTGGCAAATGAGATTAGAAACCAAGATATAGAATAGCACATAAAAGTAGATGTTTGCCAGCATCATGGGAAATAGCAGGAAAAAAATTTTGCTTTTTGCTGAGGCAGAGCTTCTTTGCACATGCATTTAGAAGGAAATTTAACTTGAAAGCAGTAAAGCTACACTGAAGAAAAGTACTAATAGGCGATGGTCATGCCAGAAAGAGGAAATGTCCTCTTGCAATCATCTTTTGAGCAAGATGCTGTATGATTATGATAAGCAATCAATTTCCTGAGAATTCTGTAACATGATTATTACCCTCAGCATGTCAGCAAACATCTCTAGGCTTCCCTGCAATTGCTTGCAAAAATATGAACACTGCAATACTTCAGCAGCTGTGTTTCTGCAATATCTTAGGAAAATTGGGTATTACACTTCTGAGCTTTCATTTTCCAGTATGTGCTTACAAACCTTTTATTTTCTGATGAAGCACAGTATGATAAGCATTTTGGAGTGGTTCTTTTTTTAAAAAAAAACAACCAAATCACAAAACAAAAACCTGTTGGGTTTTTTTTAAAAGTGTTCCTTTATGTTTACTCTTGTCTTAGGTTCCTTGAGGAAATGACTGGATCAAGTGGTGAACGAGAAACTCCTCCTTACGCGGGTGGGCTACCTCAGCAGGCTTGGGAGGAAAGGGGCCAAGAAGCCACAAGGTAAATGAGACATAACTGGAAGCAAAGAAGTGACAGAAAATCTCCAGAAGAACTTGATATAGTGTTGTTTCTGAGTAGGTTGGTTTTTTTTTCTCCTGTTGTTTTCTCTTGTAGTTTCTGAGTCCACCAAAATCAAGTCTGCAAGCTGGGACCTGTCTGGGAAGGCATGGTGGGCAGGGAGAGACTTGTGTACAAACTGTGCTTGTTTCTGTTGAGTTTATATTTAACATCTATTTCAAATGACTCCTATTTTTATTTGTAATAAAACTTTTTGGTTTTGGACTGTAAAATCATCTTTGTTTCCTTGTAGGGAATTCACTACAGCAGAGAGTCCAGGATGCTCCACTGCAGAAGTCTGGCTGACTTTGGATACTCAGAGTCTCAGTCTGAGAGATTTGCTTGTCACAGTGTCAGGATAAGAATAAAAAGAAATCCACACAAACATGGAGAATTTCATTGCTACCATATTCCCCAAATCCACAAAGGTGTTGATTTTCAAAAAAGCAACTGAGTGACCAAATGGAAATTGAGGGGGTTTTTTTGTTTGTTTGAAATTCAGGAAAAGAGTTAAGCAAATAAACAAATGCTGAAGACTGGAATATCTAAACTGGTGCCAAAATAACCCCAAATACTGTAGTAATTCAGGCTCTGGAATTGTATATACAAGAGCGTTCACAAATGTTTTGTACTCTTAAAACAGGAACAACAGCAAGTTAATGCAAGCACTGCATGACTTAGAGTTAATTCTTTAAAGTAGCACCAGTGTAAACCGTGGCTGTGTGATGTTGATGGGATTATACGACGCATTCGCAGCACGTTCTATATCGGTCACACAGCTAAACAGAAATTTTCTAAAACCCTACCAAGGCACACCTTTGCTTCAAAGACCAGACCTCCTCTTGTCCCATTCCCTGATCTCTTTGGTAACTACAAAATAATTTAAGAACAAACCCAAACTGTTTAAAACATCCATTTCTAAGATTAAATAGGACAGTTCTTATAAATGTATTCTAATTTTTTTTATTTTGTAAATACAGTACTTTAAAGAAGGCTTCTGCACATAGCTGCTGAAAAATGAACAGGTCGCTGAGGGGGAGGGCCAGGGCAAGAGGTGAAATAATTCCGAAATGAAATAAAATGGGTTGGAGAAACTCAAAAATCAAAGCTCGGGTAAATCCTGCTTCTGTAAGTCCACGTACCTTCACTGAAGTCACTGGAGGTGCACTTGGGTTTGCCATTGTATGATTGACCCTCTTCCAAACCCTCCCGGTGAGGAAACCTGTTTTTTTTTTTTTTTTTTTTTTTTTTTTTTTTTTTTTTTTTTTTTTTTTTTTTTTTTTTTTTTTTTTTTTTTTTTTTTTTTTTTTTTTTTTTTTTTTTTTTTTTTTTTTTTTTTTTTTTTTTTTTTTTTTTTTTTTTTTTTTTTTTTTTTTTTTTTTTTTTTTTTTTTTTTTTTTTTTTTTTTTTTTTTTTTTTTTTTTTTTTTTTTTTTTTTTTTTTTTTTTTTTTTTTTTTTTTTTTTTTTTTTTTTTTTTTTTTTTTTTTTTTTTTTTTTTTTTTTTTTTTTTTTTTTTTTTTTTTTTTTTTTTTTTTTTTTTTTTTTTTTTTTTTTTTTTTTTTTTTTTTTTTTTTTTTTTTTTTTTTTTTTTTTTTTTTTTTTTTTTTTTTTTTTTTTTTTTTTTTTTTTTTTTTTTTTTTTTTTTTTTTTTTTTTTTTTTTTTTTTTTTTTTTTTTTTTTTTTTTTTTTTTTTTTTTTTTTTTTTTTTTTTTTTTTTTTTTTTTTTTTTTTTTTTTTTTTTTTTTTTTTTTTTTTTTTTTTTTTTTTTTTTTTTTTTTTTTTTTTTTTTTTTTTTTTTTTTTGTTTTTTTTTTTTTTGTTTTAAATATTTCTGCACTTTTTAGGTCTGGTCATGTCTGGAAGCAGAAGAGTGACTTTTGCCAAAAAAACCTGTTGTCGCAGGATTTCCAGTACATTTTGGCAGGTGCAAAGAACAGTTCGCTGCATGTGAATATCTGTCCGTTTATCCAGTTAAAGTGAAAAGTCTAAGCCTTTAGAGATTCCTCCAGTGCAAATTGGAACACGAGCCTCAAGCAATTTCCTTCCTTTTATGGAAGAGTCAGGGTCACCTTCGAGTTAAGCAAAATCCAGAAGGATTTTCAGCAGAGGGTTTTTTTCTTGTAATTTCTATTTCTTTTGTTCCCTTTCTGTGATTTAACAATCACAAAAGTAGCTATAGTTTACCACAGCACGAGGATGCGGTCAAATATAGGAACCTATGTTAATAACACTAATAATCAAAAGGATCAGATCTTGCTTTTTATTTGAGGTTTCTGAGAAAATCAGTCTTATACATCCTCTCCAAGAACTGACATTCATTAATCACAGTAATGCTTATTTTTCTAAAGACCAAACGTCTCATACTGCTTTCTAATATACATACAATTTCCTTACATTTTTAAGACCAGCATAATGCACTCAGTTTTCTGTTCTGTGTTATTGCTATAGGCTGGATTAGCACCTGCAGACAGAAATACTCTTGAAAAAATGCCAAGATGAGTGAAAAAAATAGTGTAACAAAATACACAGTTTTCTGGGAAAACCACCAAACCTACAGATCTCAATTCACTTTAAATCATTTATAAAACTTCCTTTTAAAGGAGATTCTCCAGGCCATTGTTCACTCTGGGGCTTATTTGTTTGTTTTTAATTTTATTTCCAGTGGCACAGAAATCCTTCAGAAATGTCCTATAAAGTTATAGCAGGTGGTTATCTTCCTGAAAAATAAATCTATATGAGATACATGGTTTTTCAAGTTTCAGTATCTCTCTCCTACTGGAAAGCGTGCTTTAGTAACCTTATAAAATACTCAGAAAAGTAATCAATTTGCTGAGATGATCTTATACTGAAAAATAAATGACTCAATGTTGCTGTCCTTGTTTCCAGTTGCTAGGAAGCTGGATTTTAGATATAATTTCTGGTTTTAGGTTTAATGCTTCACTGACTGCTTAACTCAAAAGAAAGTTCTTAAATATATTATTAAGGGAAGAGGTGAAGTGCCAGAGGATTATATATGGTCTGCTTCGTTATTAAATAGAGCCTCATTTACCCCCAAGAATATCACACTCTGTCATTAAAACTATAGGTAGGTGTATTATATAAAGTCCATCCACGCTTTTAAGATGTGCATACAAAAACCCCTTATGGGAGACAGATGAGTATGTTTCAGCCTTCATAAGCAATAAGTATGTTCATGTTTACAGCAGCAGAAAATGCTGGTCTACTTGTACCACTAAGATACAAAAATGCCGTATCTTTTAAAATGCATGTTGATAAAAAATGTGATTCATAATACTTCTTGTTCTCAGATTACTTCCTAATATTAGCCATTTTTAATTCACAGCCTGTCCTAGAGAGTGTATATACTAACTGTGAGTTTTACTGTGAAGCTTAATTTCTGTGCGCAATAGATTTTTTTTTTCCCCTTTCTTAAAGCAAGCCTCATAATAATATAATGCATTTAAATGAACCTGAAAGGTTTTTACTGGCCTTTTTTTTGTGGCACCCAGTTATGGTCGTTGCCTGTAATGTAACACTATTTCAAGTACTACTTCCAGTATATGTAAAATAATTTGATAGATGTAAATGGAATTCCTGGAGCGTGCATCACAGAGTATAAATGTTGCACTTATAAACTTCTAAGTACAGATTGCTTGGGATAACTTACATGGAATTATACCACAGGGCAAAACGAGTCATTTCACAACAGTGGTTAGAGCAAGAAATAGCTTGTGCGCACCCTGTGTGGAAAATTAAGAGATGGAGCTGAGCAAATCTGTCAATGTGGTCTTGAAAGCGAGCCACACTTTGCAAGCTCAAAAAATCTCTTGGGGTTCTTTCACTTGACCTTTTTGACTCCTCTATGCTCAATCTTCTAGTCACCAAACCTGAGAATGCAACCCGAGCTCAAGAGCCTTATGGCTCTTTGCACACTCACCGCAACTGAAATTTTTTTTTACCGTAGTGGGAAACCTCTAGTAAGAAATCTATGTGAAGAACTACACTTGCATTTATGAACCACAACGTTCCTACCTGCAAGTGTCCATCTCCCTGAGGCCATTTGGGGCACAGCTTCCATTTACATTTAGTCACACATGCAATACTTTCAGAGCTGGCCTAAACTTTTGCTGCTTTTTATCTAAGTCCATCAAGATGCTTCTCATCAAACACCACTTTCTCTGCATTCCAGCCTCCCTGTTTCATGCCTCCCTTTTCCAGCCCTGCCTTCTCCTCTCAGGACTCCAGTCCATTTCTGCAGACCCTGTGCAGGTCACCCGTTTCCATCAGGCCATCAGCAACACGCACACCCTCAGTGGCAGCAGCATATCCCTTCAACCAAAAGGGAAAAAAACCAAACAAACTGTGTTTTGCAAGTTATTAGGGAAGAATTGAATTGTTCTGAAAGATTCCAGAAGTACCCTGGTAATTAAATGACTGGATTAACGAACTAATAAAAATAACAAGGACCAATGCTGGCAATGGGATCCTTATTAAAGGCAACAAATTACTCAGTAAAAGAGCCTCTCATTCTGAGATGCGAGTTCCTAAAAAAAACCCTGGGTTCCCAAACCCAACGACATTAATGTCAGCATGGCAGCTCTCCTCCCCTGAAGTTGGCTCTGTGTAAACACTACGTAAAATGCCACCAGTATTTATGGGCTGCAAGTCAAGGCAGATTGTCAGCCCCGTGTAATCTTCTGAAAATTGCAGTTAACTCGTCAGTAAATCTAAACCCACCCTTCCCTCGTGGCATCAGCTGGGTGGGGGCTTTTCTATTCAGACTGAGCTTTGCCGCTGTGCATCCAGCAGAGCTTTTGTTAAAAGGAAGGAAAGAAAATGGGTGTAACTTCCTCGGGATTCACCATTTGTCTGGGTGGTAAAAATCTGAAGAGCAAAGCTTAGAGAGTTGTGTGACCTTAGGGAAGGTCTCTGAAACGGCTGAAGCACTCTGACATCATCTGCCGCCACAGATGGTGGCGTTCACGCTGCTGCATGGTCCCACCTTCTCCTGGGCTATTTCTCCATCGGTCAGCTGGGAAGAACGTGACTGTGCGAGGTAAAGAGCAAGGGTGTACGGTGGTGAGGGGAGGGCCTGGCGGGAAATTACCCTTTCAGCAGCGATGAATGGTGAGATGAGCTCATCACCCACCTACAGTATTTCTGCCTTACTTGAAATCATTCAGAGGAATGCCTACATGCCTCTGAGAATCCAGATCGAGCGACTTAAGACCTTTCCTATTTCCCAAAGAGCCATTTTAGGAAAGCATTAAGCACAGCTGAAATCAGAAGAAATCAGAAACACAGAAGACCGACGCACATACAGCCCTGGAAACCGCCCATAAAAAAGTGAATTGACTGACATACCAGTTTAATAAAACATCTCTGGCTCCAGTGTCCAACTAATTCATGATAGCTGCCTGTTTTGTGAGATACTGCCTAGTCCTACACCTCTTCACTGGTGTCCTTCTCTACTGTAGGACGTTCAGAACATCTGTACCCAAGGGGATTTTGTTTTATTTCAGTAGCAGGATATTCAGTTGTTCTGGACAGGAAACCCAAGTTAGATATTCACTCCTGGCCAGGGAACATCAATTCAGGGGGAAGAACTTGGGGTAAGAATAAACAATGATGTTTAATCTACCTCTTTCTACATTCTCTTATTTACAGTGTTTATTTTTGCCTTTTGCCTGATTTACACAAAATGTTGTGTTATAGTTGGTGTTATATTTTTACCAAGTGCATATTCCTTAATACTTCCAGTGGTAATTACATTACTCTGAAATTTTTGGAAAGTCTAGTAGACCAGCAACAAACCAGATACTTCACTAGTCAAAATAACTGTTGACTTCAGTAAATACATTGCGATACCAGTACCAAAAAGCAAAGACCATTCCTTCAGCAGAGACATCACACATTGGTTTAGCTCATATTTAAGCAATTGTTTTGCAATTCTCCTTCCCTCAAGAATCAAGGCTATTCTCATTTCCTAGGGGCCCAAGGACTGTTACCCAGCAGAGAGCGGTCCTAGCCAAAATGAAATACCTAGATGGTTTGTGAATAAAGACGTGGCATGTTTGGAAGAACCTAGCTTTTGAAATATTGAATAATAGACCATGAGGCACCCATCCTGCTTTTGCAGACAGATTTTATTTTTTTTTAACAGCAATTTCTTCACTTTGTAATCATATTCTGGTTCTGGTGAACCAAAAAGGAAATTGTCCCCGGTTGTTATTGAGCAATTTCAGCACAAAACATATTGTCAGGTCTGTAGGGCAAAATATGCGGCAAGACTGTCAAGGGTAAAATTGAAGCCGGTGCCTGATTTCCATGTTAACAGAATGGCTTGCTGCTATGTCAAATGCAAAAAGTTTAATTGTTTTTGTATTTGAAAAGCAACACTTGACATTTAATTAACATAGAGCATTTTCACCACACAGTAAATCCACAGGCATTCAGATTCTTGCAATGGCAAGAATGGGATGTGCTTTGAGTAATGGCTTTAGAAAAAGGGAAAGAGAGCCCCAGAACTTAATGGCAGAAATATTTTTGGAATCTTCACCGTGGCAAGACAGTCAAGAGAAAACAAACCACACTTCTCACAAGTTATTAAGGTTTTCACTTTGTCATAGCAAATTGGATTTGCTGGGATTCGGAGCAACTGGGCCTAACCACTGGGAGATTTTCAAAAGAGTAAATAATACATTTGATTCAAAATCAACAGCAGGAGCATAGGAAGGTGATGTTGGCTCCAATACTGAATTCATGAGGTAGAAGCATTTTGCTCCAATCTCATAATGGCATCATTTGCGTTAGAAAATATGACAAGCTCTGACAAGCAAGTAAGTTCAAGCACAAAAATGTCAGATCCCTATATCTAGATTTGTTCTACCAATTATATATTCATAAGCACATTATAGTCCTCAGTAGAAATATGTCAGATTAGCAAAAGATGGCATTTGCTTGAATCATCTACGCCACATAATATTGTTTCTGGATCTGTTAGACTGAGAAACTCTTCTGCAACTTTTTGAAAGATTCTGAAGCTCAAACATGTTAATAGAATAAAAATATATTTTTCAAAAAAAAGGATCCTTTTTTTCTTTCAAATCATCCCTGTTATGTAGTCATTCATAAACAAATATTTCATCAAACAAAAATAAACTGTTTATGCCTACCTGCTGCCCACAGATATCTGACAGGCATTTACTTTAGCTAAAAGTTAAGCATTTTGAGAAAGGCATTGTTCGAAGCAACAAACAATGCAAGATAAATTTCTGGGTTTACTGTAAATGAATATTTATGAAATCTTTCTCAAAGGATTTGCCCTGTTCTTTACATATTTTTAAGTATGATGTTTTTTGCTAAGAACTTTTTGTTGTTCATATCATGGAACTTTGATGAAATCATGTTTCTCACAACCCTAGCTATTTTCCCGTTCACGAGGCAAGCAGCTGAACTGTTTTTAAAAGACAGATACTGGAGACATAATCCACCTCGGGTATTTGTGCAGAAGGGACGTTTCACGTGCAAATTTTTACTTTCCTTTCTGAGACAGCATTCAATTAAACACATCACTATAGCGCTGATATTAAACAACCTTTTCCTTATTACCAGCAGCAAGAAGCAGCGGCATCTTATATACATCAGAATGCATTGTGAGGAAGCAGAAGAGAAACTACTATTTGTGTGTTGAATGGTGGCAGGGAAAGAAAAATGAAGTACGGGGCAAACACAATGCAGGAAAAAAAAAATCATAAGGGAGATTAAAAAGTTTTGGGAGACCTTGTAAGGCCACTGACTTTACAAGAGAATGGCCTTAGATTATAATCCTTCCTTAACTTTAAATGAGGGAATATGTGATATCAGGAGAGATCCTGCAGGGTAAAGGGTACGGAGAAAGACACCCTGGGAATGAGCCAGTTCTGGGAATTTCTACATCAGAAATGCAGGTAAGAACCCTATGAAAAAATCTAGCATGTCTACATGTCTGCTAGAACCAGCTGAATATTTGCATTGGTGGTGGGTTGTTTTTTTGTTGTTGCTGTTTAAATGAAAATATGCAGTTTGTGGAATCAGAATTAGAATAGTTAAGGATGGAAGGCACCTGTGGAACGCAGAGCTAGCTTCTCACAAATTCAAATATGCATTTACTGTGGAAAAAACCCAAAACACTGGGAGACAGTAAGTAACTGGAAACATTCTATAACAAAATTCTACAGGGAAGAATTATAAACTAAATCTTTAGCTCCGACCAGCAATACTCAGTAGTTCCGCTCAGAATCAAGTTACAGAGGTTAGCACAGGCATACGTGTTTCCCCTCATCTCTTGAACTGGAAGGTGTCCATATCTATTTTTAGGTAGACAAAAACGGTCTCCCTCACGATGCTGGACTATGTACACAGCGGACCGGCAAGCAGAAGGAGAGACCTTGGCTGCGACTGCTGGGGAAGTTGGTCTTCCCACATCAGGATTCAGGAAATTGGCAAACCACGGGCAGGAAGTTAATCCTTGTGGCTGCCCACATTTGGTTGAAATGCCGTGGAGCTGCTGGGTTCACTCCTCTAGGCTTCTCATGTCTTTGCTGAACTGCGCCCATGTCTGTGACCCTCGAGAAGAGTTAGCACGTTCTCCTAATACAAATACAATTCTCCTAATACAAATACATTAATCCTAGTACAAAGAAATGCAGCGTAAAGTGACTTCACCTGGCACTGAGTAGCACCCTCCACTCTCTACCTTCAAATCCCCTACAGAGGGAAGACAAGGCTTTGACAATGGAAGCTATCAGCATCATATCACTTATCACACCACATCAAATATCACCATTCCACACCATATCGTTACGATAGAAAGATTACCTGACATTGAGGAAGAAGAAGTATAAATCTGGACATCGTTCAGGTTGTCTGTATTTATATTCTAAACTCATCATCTTTTATGGCAAATCTTAAAAACATAGGCAGTGTTGATCTATTTTGAGAGATGGAGAAATCTAAAGCATAAGTTAGGTCCAGGTGACACAGTAAACTCTCAAAGACAACAAATCCTGATGTTCCTCCTCTTTTTTTAATGGCAGTACCATTAAAATATGCTACCTGCTACAGGAAGTTGTTGTATTTGGCCATTTTGATAATAGGAATGCCACATAGAATCAGACATTTTATATTATGGGCTATTTAGCTCCATTCTGAAAACTATCGGAAACCTTTTTGTTCTTTAGTGACTTCATCTGATTAAGGCAATAACGTACAGAAAATTGATTTCAAATTTACAATCTCATTACCAAACTCTAAGCCACCGAATACGAGAAAGAATTTTTATTATTATTATTTTAAATTGAGGTAACTCTGAGCATATATTCACAGTCTATTCTTACCTGCTAATTCATTAGGACTGGGTCCTATACCACCCACTGATTACTGTCTGACATACAAGTCGTCATTAAAAATTTTAACTTAAGTCCTACAAATGATTCAACAGCAGATCTTAAACAACTTGCAACTTATTTACTGTGTTCCTTATGTCCTTGCATAAGCAATATGCATAAGATATTTGCATATTGCATTCCTGCATACAAAACCTGTAAAAAGTAGATTTTATTTAAACACCAGTCTACTGTAAGGACCCAATCTTATCGACTCCGGTCTTCCGGAAAAACAAATTTTGACACAATCATTTCAAGTACATTGTGTCTAAGGCATATGAGGAACTCACACAGAGCAGGACATACGTACCTCCTCAGAGAGTATACGTACAACCAAATTGAAATAAAACAATAAATAAAAAAGGTGGTAACAGCTATGAGGTAAAATTACTTGCAAACTTCTACCTACTAATATTTTAAAGAAAAGTCTAGGATAACCCCTCATTCTGTAGAAATTATAACTACTGATGGGTTTTTTTTTGCTAGAAGAGCAGCTTTGCATCTAGCCACATTTAATTATATTTTACATCCATCCACCCAGCTTCCCAAAGGCCAGATTACACCATATGCCTGTCCTGTCCCTATCGTTGTTTTCCATTCCATAAGCCTTTATGTCATTGGCCCATTTTATCAGCAACGACTCCGTGTTGGTTTCCAAATCACTGCTGAGAACGTCACTTTGCCTGGAGACTCTTCTCTTCTCCGTAACCCACGCTTTGCATCTTACACTTAAACAATTACATTGCTTGAGTAGCTAAGTTGGAAGCTCTTCCTTGTCATTGTATTTGTTTATTAGAACCGGGTTTCATTAGCGGTTCTGTAAGACAGAAGACTGCATCAACAGATTTAAAGGCTGCCAAAGACATAAAATCCAATGAAGAAAATAACCCCTCAGGGATAAAATGATTCAGTGCCTATAAAGGTACCAAGTTCTGTTACCCAGCTGGATTTGTTCTATAGAACCCTGCTCTGTAAAGCCTCTTACGGTGTAACACTGGCGCCGTAGGGTGAGACCTCATTATCTGTGAGATAACCGGACTGTTTCACAAGGAGAGGGAGAGCTTGGGGCCACTGGCTATGTGAGACGAGAGTTTCATTTCAGAACTGTCAGGTCAAATTGCTTCTACCTCTTATGTTATGCAACTGTGACAAATATTAGCATGCGTGCTAGGAAGAACAACAGGCTAAATAAATAAATAAATAAAATAATAAAAAATTGTCATTCAAGCTTAGGGCTTTTATCCAATATTTGTGTTTGGCAGTTACAACAGACAGCATACCTACTAGGAGAACCTTTCTCATTAAAAGCCAGCACTGAAAGCAAAGCCTGAGTAAATGGAGTAAACAAGTTGCCTAACTGTTGGCAGCCACACTGTGCGATACAGTGTGTTTGTAAGGTTGAGACAAACAGAGGGGAAAAGAAAGAGAATATTCTTAATAGTATTGTAAATACCTGTGCTACACTAAAGTACCCTCAGCAGCTTAGGCAGAGGTTCATAAAACACGAAGATAGAAAAGTCCTACCTTCCGCCAGATCGGGTTTGGCAGAACATGACCAAATAATTTACTGATCATACAAAGAGATTACCTCACTCATCCTTGAAATACAGCAATCTCTGGACTGAATGGAGACAGCCCTTCATGACACCAGTACTTAGGATGGAAGGAAAGATTCATTTTGGAGGAAAAATCACTGGCTAGCTCCTCTGCTCTTCTGTACATGATTTATTTTAGGCTCTGTATTATTTCAGTATACCTCCACAGATCACAAAGGAGGTAGATTCCAGATAAACATGCATATTTATAACTGATCCAGTTCAACATACATATTTTATGAGTGCTGCCCACTATCAGGGTCTAGGTTGCACATTAAAAAATGACAGGCTTAGCCAGAGATGGAAAGTAGCTAGAGAACAAAGAGGCACATATCTTCCACTCCTCTCTATGTGTAAGGAAATGTCACTGCTTGGGTAAGTACCAAGCGATCAGAAAAGTACATGTAAAGTTCTTATTGCTCCATGTGGGAAATTATATTAATTAAAAATGTTAAGAGGAGAGAAAAAAAAAACAAGTCCTGTAAGTTAAAAATCTGTTTTGGAAAGACTACTTCTGCGAATAAAACTATGCCTACAACCCAATATTCACCTTTTGCCTTTGCTCATTTGAACTGACGCATCAGCTGGATTCAAACCATCTGATGGGTTCAAAACCCATCTCCAAACTCACTCTGAAAAACAATGAAAGTTCTGGGGCGACCTTTGCTCTCACTCCCTGAAAATTACTCATCAGCTTTTGTGAGCAAAACCTCTCAACTAAACATCACTCCTGAGGAAGACTAACCTCTAATCTGCAAAGGAAACTAGTAGAGCAGGTAGCAAGCTGTGGCATGTGTTCACCATGCCGCCGTCGCGTGCATACGGCACTAACATGCACCGAGAATGATTCCGTGGAGTGCGGTTTGCTTCATGCCACAGCGCGACAAAAATATGTATGTAAGATTTTAACACACGGTAATTACACGCAGTAAACCCACACCCTCGGTTACTGTGCGCGTGCTTTCCTGGATGAACAAATCCTGGTAGGAAAGTGTCTGGCTGTAAAATTATAGGCTGTTGCAACCAGGTGAGAGCAGAACCAAGCTTAGCCATGGCAGCGGCTGCAATTGCCGTTATGAACAGCATCTGGCTGCTTTAGGGTGACTTTACCTGGGGTCAGGCTGAGTAGGCCACCAAAACAGCAAGCGTTTCACTCCTGTGCTACAATCTCTAGCTGGGCTAGCAATCTCGTTATGGAGCGTTTGAATAAGTAGCCAAATCAGCAGCGTAGATCAGGGGGGTAAGGCAAAGCAGAGAATGATTTCTGAAGATGGTGCACATGTAGGAACAATACCCCAAAATTTCCTCTAATTGCTCACTAAGATAGATTAATTGTCTGTATCATCATTACATTTATGCTACAACTCTTTGCATTTGATTTTTTTGATTGAAGTCACTGAGAAATTATTCAGAACATATAAACTTATGTATCTTGTATCTGGTTCCTCACAAGAATATTAAATATTTCAAAAAGTTCTGATTTCTCATAATTATTATCCCCTTGATGGGTTTTCAATCCTTACTTTTCCCTCTGGCACAAGCGTGGGAGGTTGCCAAAAGGATGAATTTTGACAGCTATGGCTCTTTATATTTATGAAAACTAGCTATGCAAAACAAATCATTTTTGTTTTTTAAATTATAATGAATATCTAGAAATGCAAATGAGCATGTGGGTACCGTGCCACTGGAACAGAAAGAACAAGATGTTCTTTCATTTAGAATTGAGAAGACACTGCCTACCTGGCAATAGGAATCAGCACATAAACAAGTAGCAGTTTCCTTCGTGATTACAGAGGCCATAAAATAAGCAAACTCTGAATTTTTATACTTCCAAAACATTGCAGGTACAACACTACATCTCACTGAAAAGCCATTTCATTTTGTTTCTCCTTTCTAGCTCAGGGAGCAATGCACTTCTAACACGCCTGCTACCCTGATAAACCAACTGGTATATTTGAAGCATATCTTCTTCAAATCTTCTTTTTATGAGCATAACACAAACTGCACAGATTTTAGAGATTTGATGACACATATTGCATTGTATTGTTTCCATGAAGAAAAAAACCCCACATTGTTCTAAAGCCAGATCAGGCACCAGTAGCACGTCTGCAACAACAAAGTCACGCTCAAGGGACTCATGATGCCACGAGAGTTCTACCAGGCACAAGAAAACAAAACACAAAGACTGCAGAATGAAGAGTAATAAAAATAAGTTAAGCCAATGTAGAGTAAGGAGAAAAAAAAAAAAAAGAATATTTAGCTGGTTCTACCAGCAAATAGGAACACTCTGTTAAAGGGTTGTTAGATCTCAGGTGTACCATCACTGCTTTGTGTGTGGATGTGGTGGTAAGGTGAGAGAAACCGCTGTTCCGGACTGATGTCCCAGTTACCTGCACCACAAGGCTCTACCTTGTACATGGGATTCCAGCTTTCTCTTATTTTTAGTTCTGTAGTGTCCCACTGGACAGAAAATGTATTTTCTCCTTTAAAAGGCCTTAAAATCTACATCATATCAGACTCAATTCTTAATTTTATTACTCTTTCTTTTACATTTAAAAGCTTTGGAAGGCCACCCAATACTTTTGTCAGAGTACATACAGAGATCTACATTTTCTTTTTTTCCTCTACACTGATACAAGTAAAAAGCAGTACTATTTAATACAGGCAGAAATAAGAGGAGAAACAAACAGAACTTTCAAATAAAAATGAATGGCATATTTTATTAGGAAAAAGAACCCCAAATCTCAGAATGGATAACCAGGGATTGTGGCCAAAAGAAAGAGATGAATAAAAGCCAGCATGAATTTATCAGGGAGAAATAATGCCAAGCCAATTCAATTTACTTGTAGAGCAAAGTAACAAGTCCTGTAGAAAGAGAAAAATTTGCAAAAGCTTTCAACGTTTTTTGACCTGGTATCCTTATGAACAAATAAAAAGAGCCTGAACTAGAGAGCTAGTACAGGGTGGATGGAGAGGCTGTTTGAAAATTTTCCATAGAATTGTTATTGATGGTTCATTATCAGAAGGGTAGTTTGCATCAAGTGAGCTCCAAAGGAACCGACACTGCCTCCGGTGCTGTTCAGTACTTCCAGTGATGCCTTGTATGATGGGACAGAGCATATGTTTATGAAGATGACGTCAAACTGGGGTGACTGAAGTGTGTTAAGAGGACAGAATTAGAATGCAAGTGAAAGGGCTTACCTTCCTTTTCCCCGTGATTCAGCAGGGGCCAGTGCAAGAGACTATTTGGAAATCTTTAGCCTAAAAATATAGGCTAGAGAAATGAAAAAGATCTGGGATCATGAAAAGAATGCAAGTTATGCTTGAATTTAAAAACAGTATTATCATATTCATAAGCTATATAGAAAATCTTTGACCTTAACACTGATTAGACATCCACTAGAGCACTATGATCAGCTTGGATTCTGCCTTTCAGTAAAAACCTGGAATAATTGGATAAAGTTCAGAGGAAATCAGCAAAAGTTACAACAGGTCTGGAAGACATGGCTTACAAGGAAAGAATAATGAAAGTGCTGTAAAATGGGAGAGTGCGATTCTCCTTCACAATACATTGGGGAGACAAGCTGAAAAAGGTTTGGATTGGATCAAGGAAGATTTATGAAAATCCTCATATTATAAAAAGCCCGGCAGTGGCAAAATTGGTTTAGGAGGTTTAGAAATATCTCTACTGGAAAACTAAGAAAGAGCTGGACAACTGTGTCAGGAATGACAAAAACATTTGGTACACCCTTGGGGAGGGAAGGGAATGGACTAAACGATCTCTTGAAGTTGCTTCCAGCCTTGTGATTCTCTGATTTCATGGTACATTCCTTATACCATAGAGCTACATGTTTAACTTTTTACTGTTTAGAGCAGTTCTCTCAGGAACTATATAATTTTCTTTTATTATTTACTCTTATTGTAGTCCATTCACTTCACATACAACATAAATATTGTACTATTGCACTCGCCTGCTTGAGTTTTTTTGCTTTCATTTAAACTTTTCCCTGCATAAAATACCCTTTTCAATAAAGCATGGCAGCAATAACAAATGAACCACAGCAAGAGGAGAGCTGGAATGGGAATCATATAACAGGAGGAATTCTCCTGTTTCATAGACCTTCAATTAATTTATTTCCAACAGGAGAACTCCGTTTCCCTCTCACCAGTGCAAACCCTGGGCCTGTCCCTACAGCTGTGGTTCAGGAAACACTCTCATAGTCCAGACTCAAATAAATACTTCACAATTTCCTACTGACACTTCCTCTATAGTTAAAGTGGTACCTCTGCCAAATGGGTAAAAGTCACAGAGTTCAGATTAAATTTCACTATATCCATCAGCAACAGAAAAGCGGAGTTTCAACATTGTGGGGTGTTTATGGAAACTAAAAAAAAAATAAAAAAAATCTTACTGAAACATAGTGGCTGCAAGCCTAAGAGGTGACACCACTTTTTGAAACCCAACCACCACCCACTGCTGATTCACCCATAGCTATTACCATTTCTTTCTAGCCTGCGTACGATTAATAACACAGCATTCATCTCTTCCAAATGTTCTTGGCATTTCGCTCTGCACCTCATTTCTGAGGTGCCTCCTGTTCCCTCTTTTCACCATGCAAGTCTCAGGCCAAACCGAGAACTGTTGATTAGCACGATCTCTTAAAACTTAGATCGCATAAGGATCGAATTTTGAAACATTTGTACACAGCATAATTTTTGCCACATCTTAAGTACATTGAATCTTTTAACAGCGGAACACTGCACACTAAAAAAGAGAAAGTCCTCTAATCTCGACCTTTTAGAATTATAACATCTTCAGTTCAGGGAATGGAAAGCACTTTACTAATATTTATGAATGAAGACTCATACTGTTTTTGCATTTTCCCCATGCACAGATCACTGACAAGAGAAAAAAAACCACAAGAGGAGGTAAGTGATTTTTCAGAGTAACAGAATGAGCTTATGGGAACACTTAGTTTTAACCGCTCTTCTCCCAGACTCTGCTGTTACTGCTGCAGCCCTCACTAAGCATATCCCTGGGATTCTCAAAATATATTCAGCCCCTAAATACTTTTACATTTAACGCTTTATATGCAGGGGTCATTCCCTTTTACTGAAATACCACCTACGTGTATTTGTCTAGGTCACTTTATCTCAGCCTTTTCCATCTTTCTTGGAGTAAGTTTTTGAGGAGAAACCTTTAACAGCCCCCACGGCAGAACATCCCTTCCTAAGGAGCTGGAAGTTCTGGTTTTCCATTGTGTTTCTGAACAAGTTATTTCCTTCCAAATCCAGTTTGCTTTCTTGCTTCTTTAAAAAAACATGCAGATAAAATACCACTTTTATTACAATGATGCCAACATTTGCAAAAGAAACTTGTAAATTTATTTTTTTTTCTGTCCTAAGAGAGCTTAGAGGGAAGAAACATTTTTCAAGGGTTTCAGAAAACCAAAAGTATAGTCTCAGATAGGACATCCACCTGGAATCATCTACTTTTTGGTCTATTTTGATAAAGCATTTTGAAATACAGTAAGGAACGTTAGGGGCTTCGGTAATTCAAGTCCCATTGCTGCAAGACCTGAATTTTAGGCAAGCTCAGAGCAGAGTTCAGAGTCCTTAACTGAGTACTTGTATTCCCTTCTACTGAGTGCGCAGAGGTAAGGGCTGCCAAAGGCTGCCACCACATCAGCTAACAAGACACCAAAGGTAGTAACTAAAGGGCTTTTACCTGGTTAAAAATATAGGTGTCTTAAGGTAGGCTGACTTCTCCTTCCGTTTGAGTTTCACAGTCAGGAAAGAACTTGCTGAGGCAAGTTTGGGCTTTTTCTCCCCAAAATGGTGAAGGATCTGGCCCTTTTTTTAAAAGGTGGAAGTGACTGATTCTATCTTTTAACAGAGTTGTCAGAGCTTTTACTCAGATGCTGGAAAGATCACTGGAATTTTACGATAAACCCTTTATCATATCTCAGCTAGGCTAAGAATGCATCAGTAGGTTCCTGATGAAGTTCCATTTTGAGACTATAGAATAACAGCTTATTATAATTAACGTACAAAATATTAATTAAAGGTTCGGGTGCTTTTAGAGCACCCTAGCAGAAAAGCAGAAGGATCTTAATGTATTTTAGGACTTGATGCCCCAAGTGGGAACTGGACAGATCTCAGATGCACAGGCCTTTTATACACTGCCCTAAAACCCTCTCCTTGCAGGAGCAACTCCTTTTGTGTTTCTACACAAAGACCCTCTCAATTCATAAATGAGGTGAAATAAACGTATGAGGAGTGAGAAATCCGTGCCTGTTCTGGAAAATGAACCCAGACAGAGAAGTGATGAAGATGTTTGTCTCCTTCTTCTATCAGGAGAGGTTCTGCAAGTCTATCATTTTGCCATCCCCAGGGAGAAAGACTGAGATCTCCATCCATGTAAGCTTAGATCTTGTGATTTTCATCAACTAAATCTATGGTACTTCACTGATGCATTCAAAAGTGGATGTCGGCTTTGGTATATTTTTAAAAATCAGTGAAGTGGGAAGTTCAAAGAAGCTTCTGACCATGCTGTGCTTTAGAATGTTTAAGAAAACCTAATAGACCATTGAGTCATTATCTTGATATTTATAACATTAAAAATAATAACATCCTGAGGGATGAGAGAATATAGAGAGCATGTACAGTCATCCTGTAACCAGCACGGCTCCAGCAGAGGAAGATGCTGTTAAAATAATCTTCCTGATTACATTCAAGAAAGGACATAAATTGCAGAATGCATCGTGTACTTCACTTAGCCTTTTGGGAAACTGCTGATAAATTTCACTTGACAAGCTCTTAGTAGAATGTTAGCAAGAGAATCCAAAATAAGATAAAGAGTTCCAATGAAAATCCCAATTATACACAAACATCTAGTCAATGCTGAGGTCTCAGAATTATCAGATTCACTAAGGACTAAGAAAAAGCAAGTAAACAGCAGTAAGTGGAAAATCTGTGCAGGTTTATTTAGATAGCCTGTGGTAATGGAGTTTCTAATGTGTATCTGTCAAATTGCTTCTCAGAGCAGTCAGTATTGTCCTACCGGTTCTTCGTACTCAACTCCATATTTAATTATTTCTTAACTGGACAGTAAAATTTGTTGTAAATGTCTTTCTCTGAAGTCTCTACACTGTGTAACATAACTGATCCTGATCTATGGCTAGAGCTCCTAGAGGCTAGGAATGCAAATTTGTAATAATAGAAGACTGTCTCAATCAGATTTAGGAAATGCATATTAATGCAATATTCAATAGTTTCCATCGCTAAAGCTGTTCTGAGACTCTCATGATAATCCTGCAGGTGCTTTTCTTTTTAATTATATCCTGTAGCCTAACCAATAACTCATTAGCTGCATACCTGCCATGTCTTTGCTCAGAGACTGCAGTTCAGTTCTTGCCCCTTTTCCTTAACAGATGTGGCATGAAAGGACTTTTAAAGAAATATTAGTACCACTACCGTTTCCCAGGCACTGTGTGAGGAACTGGAGAAGCAGCCCCAAGAGTTCCTGCCACACAGCTCTGTTCTGTTGCCAGGTCTTCTGCGCAGATCTGCTCCTGCCAGCATCACACACACAAGGACTTGATACATTAGGTGCCCTAAGCTTGGAAAGGGGAGCATAGCCAAAAGTTCTTGAAAATCCTCTGTTCCAAGCATCTTAATTCATGTGCCATTTCCAAAAGGTTGAATTTAATTTATATGTCACTGTGCTAATACCTTCATACATAGTTACTGGTGATGCTGATGTTCTCGGTAATGAGGAGGACTGGAGCTAGCACGGGTCATTGGCATTATCTTTGATCCTCTTCCCCAGGTAGCCAGGTATTTCCATATTTCCAACATCTTTCCACTGCAGGCTGCAGAGGTTCAGTATAATGACATTGGAGAAAGGAGGAAGAGAACAGGAATCTTCATGTTTTTAAAAGCTAATTTTTGATTGCAGGTAGAGGTAACATTAACATGATTGAGCTGAAATACTCTATTTTCTTTGCTTCTTTTTCTGCACAGTAGGAGGTAGCTTCACCAGTACTGACAGCTCTGAGAGCTATCCTCTGAACCAGTATCACGGGCAAAAAGCCCAGTCCGGCCTCCCACCAGCCAGAAAAATACAGGAGCCCTCCAGTGGCCAGAGCTGCTTTAAATCGTGACACAGTTACTGTTCCCTTGGTTTATCTCCCCCATACAGAACTTTAATGGAAAGATGCACTATTTTTATCTACTTTGACACTGCTGATGGATGGAGTCCCTGGCAGGAGTCAAAAGGCTGCTGCTTTCTTGGGACTTCTCCTTGGCTTTGAAACTTTCTTGTCCTGCTTTCAAGTAACCCAAATCTTTTTGCTAACTCTGCGTGCTGGAATGTATTGCTTTAGCTGTTTTTTTGGCAAATGAGAAGAGAGAATTATTTGCTGATTGTTTCAATAAAAAGTAAATGACACTGGCAGAAAGCTTGAGTACGTTTAGTAGAATTTTAAGTTGGCAAACTAAGCATAGCTTGAGGTGAACATATACCCTCATAGTCAGCAAACTGCCCTCTGGTGACTCAAAATTTACTGTGTGCTCACTTTTTCATGATATAAGTTCAATTCTGCTTCCACTGAAATGCGAAAAATACTTTTATTCCATAGATTAAGGGAACAGGTCGATAAAGAAGACTGAACACTTCACAGTGTTCAAAAAGACCTCTGTGGTTCTCAGGGGTCATCATCCCCCTGACCTTTAATAACACATAACCCTTACCTCGAGGAGGATTACGGGTCTCTCTTGACATTCCTTTGCACACTGAATTGTGCTTTCCTCTGCGATACCCTTATTTCACCAGGTTACTTATGAAGCAAGGCCCTACCTTTTACAAGACTATACTCGCTGAGACAACACACCCATAGCGTGGAGATGAAAAGAATCAAGCTTCATCAGATCTTATCAAGACACAGTATAATCTCAGGCATGATGAAACAAATGGGGAACTGTCATTTATCGCAATAAAAGTGAAATTGGTTCCCCTTTCTAGAGCTTCAAGGAAGAAAAAAAAAAAAGCCTGTACTAAGGGAAAGCAAATCTCATTCCTGCCAACCAGCTCTTTATTTAATGTTATTTTTGGCAACTGCATGCCTAATAATGAGGGACACAATTGCTGCCCAGGGTTTTGGGATGAGAGTGACCAAACGCTAAAGTTCCTGTATTTCTTTTACAAAGACCTGAAAATCAAAGGCAGGGTGTCACATTTCAAACAGCCTTCAACTACTAATGATTTACTTATCTATATATTTTTTAGGACTTATGGAAAAACAGAAGCTAATATTATATTATTTTTAACCACACTTCGCTGCTGTATTACTTTAAAAAAAAACAAACCAAACCACAAACAAACCAACACCCCACAAACAGATGATGGATTGTATGGCTATGAATATCTGTATTCTTACCAGAACCATATCTAGACAGTTAACTCCACTCCTTCAGAGGAATTGACTGACTTAGACAACTTTATGTGTGGCTGTAAAGATGCAGTTGTACCTTTCCACCTAACTACGCATTACAACTGTATATCATAGCTGCCTGCGACACCCTTCCATCTCTTCAGCAGACTTTGGACCAGATTCTCAGCTGATGCTGATTTTTCACCACTTTACTAAGCTTCAGACCAAAACTGATGTCTCCTGTTTAACAGGAAATGAAGAATAACATACCAATCCCCTAGATAAATGTCAGACTGGATCCAATTCTACTCCTGGTTACGTTACTCTGACTCCACCAAGCTCAGATGGGGTTTATGAGGCTTCACCATGTACACACAGGGTCAACTTCCACCCACAGCTAAGAGTCACCCTCACAATTCAGCAGAGGCTTGAGTCTTATTTGACAGGCTGTTTTCTGTTACCCAGCTAGCCCAGAAATTGTTTGAGAGGGCCGAGGTATATGATTCAAATGATAGACTTACTTTCACCTACACACAGTCACGCAAAGGAATTAACGTCAGTATTTTGGAAGAAAAGTTTTAGTAATTACAGTTGCAAAGTAAATACATTTTAAACCCAGAAAACTATTTCCATACTTTTGATACAAACGTGATTTACCAGTTTCTTTTAGCTGAGACAGACTAACAGATCACTTCTGTTCTCCCCACTTCAAATCCTACTTCAGCCTCGTGAAAATCATTGATTTTACACTAAAGCTGAATTTGCTCTTTCATGATTCAAGACTGCAGAGGAAGGCTAGAGAGATATAAAAGGTATTTCTGCTCACAACAATCCACATCATCTGCCCTCTTACTTGTTAATTAGTATTTTATGAGATACTAATTTATTATTCTTGGTCCAAATTACACATTGATACAGCTACAAAACTGGGAAGAATGGTCTCTGCTATACAAGGACTTAAATATTTTTACTCTTTGAAATAATTTTTAAGTCCTCACTTCACAAAGCCAAGGAATTATTATTTCTATTTCAATAATACATCTCTTAGGTCTGCAGAAGAATATGACTGTGTTATAAATAAGCTATAGCTCTTTTCTACTTTATAGCATGCAAAGATTAGCTTTTTCCAGACATTACTTGCTAGGAAGTAAATATACTGGTGCCCTGCTGGTAAGTCCATTATTTCTTTATAACTGCAAATAAAGCCTGTTCCCCCCTCTAGATACCTTTGACAAGCTCTTGAAAATATGCTTCACACAGACACTGCCAGTGAGTCACTTGTACTATTGCCCTAAGTACAGTTGAAATCCCTATACTTTTAAAAGTATTCCCAGAATCTCAGATAATCTCTGCTCTTCGCTGCCTGCAGACTAGGAAGAAAAATTTGATGGAGGATTAACAAACCCAGCCAGCTGTCACCCAACAACGGGAAGTGAGTTTCAAAGGTGTGCAGCCCTTTCCAACAATTGAATTTTAAATGAAACTTCTCCAAGGATCACAACTGTGACAGCAGTTCATGCTACGTATCACTAGTCTGTAACTCTGGGCAGTGTTTGGTTCTTCTCCAGAGTTACGGATTCCGGCACGGACCTGTGGAATTCTCTTCCACCGCCTCAGGTGCAATTGAGAAAGAGATGGACAAAGTTTGCCAAGAGTCCCAGAAATGTCAAGACAGCAGGTGGCTTTCTACAGCAACTCAGAAGGAGCATCTCTGTCTCAGGACCAGATCTGCTACCTCCAGAATTTGTCAGTAGACAACAGAGATATTCCAAAAGAAAAAGCAGGATGTATCTTTTTAAAGGGACAATAAGAAATAATTTTATTTCATTTAATCAAGGGCTGCAAAAGCACCAAGCTTATTGTTTCTACCACTGCTGATATAGGGGGTGTCCAGTGCACTAGGCCAGCTGTCTCTACATCTTAAATCTTATTTAAGTTCATTAACATCAAGTGTATTCTATGATACAAACTCTGAACTCATGCACTGAGGCATCCAGGTGGAATCCAGAAGGAAGGCTGCTTCCTGCTGACACTGAGTTTTTTCCAAAGACGGTAAAAATCACTCTGCAATCATAGCTGCTGCAGAATGGTTCCTGAGATATAATCTATGTCCTTCAGAATAACTTCAACTGGAACTCATACAGCAATAGAGATGTGAACATAAGGATGGCAGCAAAAGCAATAGATCAGCGATCCTGACAATGGTAAAGCACCCACTTGAAGATAAAGAGGCTGATCTTCTCTCACTCCCAATTCCCTTATAACTAGCTCTGCTGTACAGTACATAAAAGCCTGAAGTGTCCATTGCAATGCTCGTGGGCTGAAAAGATCCGGTGATTTTTGGAAAACTAGCACTGTAGAGCACACCATAAGTTTGCTGCACATGCCAGTGGCCAGCATGGGGCTTTTTTGCTAAGGGAGTAGCCTAAAATACAGTTCCCACGTGAGGCATTGAGCTGACCGGATAATCTAACTTCCTAGCAAAGGCAGTGAGTCAGCCGAAGGGACTGCTGGAGTTACATGGCCCATGGATAGCCTCTGATCTGACTGGGCGTCCTGGACAAGCCCATACCATTCTGCAAAGGAAAGGTTTGGCTTCCCGAGGCTGCTGTCATCCATGACTCCTTGATTCTTTCCATCTGATGGCTCTCAGGAGTACCAAACTGAGGGAGCTCTGATACACAAAGGTGTTAGAGCCAGTAGTTTAGGCATCCTAGATACAGGAGTCTTCATTTTCAAGGCAGCCATTAACCACATCTGCCAGTGACATCAGCCACTCCTGAGGTTTCTCTGAAAATGTGATTTTTAGTTTCCAGGTCATTGAATAGCGTCCATATGCCGTGAGGGAGAGGGAAGGTGTAAGTAAGTGCAGTGAGTTTTCACTTTTTTTAACATGGAAAAGCACTGCATGCCAAGAAATGTCCTCTTTGTATTTGTTCAGACAGGTTGCTAATGTCTACATTGCAAGATTCAAAAGATAAAAGAATCTCCTCACGTGTGCCCATGTGGGAAGGAAAAGGGCTGGCACGATGTAAATTTTGACTCTGTTGAAAGCACAGCCCTATGGGAGTCACTTCCTACCATGTTCAGCTGCAACGAGGAAGCGCTGCTTGAGAGAAGAAACAGGAGAATCTTTGTGAGCGCTGCCTTTTCCCCTCCGTGCCTTTTGATATTTAGCAAGTTCTTTCCCCACGTTCTTATTGGTTGAGTTGGAGTGATCTGTTCTCCAAAGGGGTGGGAAAAGACGACTTATTTTAAACATATGGTGAAAATGCTGAATATAACATTGGGAATTTGCATCTGGGAACTGGATAGCAAAAGGGATATGAATTTAAAAAAAAAACAACAAACCAACAATTAAATCACAGCTCAAAAAGGGGAGGGGGTAAGCAATAAGGGAAATCTTTGCAGCTGGAATAGGTCACAAAGATAGAATGAATTTGTACATTCAGTTTATTTATTATTCCAAAATAAACTGAAAACAAGGCTCAGAAGTGCAAATCTGCAGCTGAGAAGCGGAAGGGTGGGCAATGGTTGAACAGAACATTTTTTAAAGATTAGTCACTTTAATATGCCCGTATATATCTTCAAAAAATGGACCAGATTCTCAGTGGGTGTAAAAGACAGCAGTTCATAGAACTAATTTATTTATACTAGCAGAGAATCTAGCTAATGTTTCTGCTCCTGGCAAACACCAAAGTATAAAAACTTCACAGAAACACACACAGAGAGCAGCAAAGCGGGGAAGAGCAGACCTTGCAAAAAGCGCTTCTCTTACTGCTAAAAATACATATTATGTTTTCTTTTTAGTTCAAAAAGATTGTGCTCTAGAGGTCTGCTTTCCCCAAGCTGCGCAGCTCATTTTCGTGGCTCCCACATGTCACAACACCAAACATTCGTGCCAGTCTGCCCATTCTTAATAGGAGGTATTTTTTTGTTTGTTTTCAAAGCAGTCACCAAGGTGAAACCTATCCAGAAATATTCAGCAGTATTGAGAAAAGAAAACCAACTCTAATACTCATATATATACCAGGTTCAACTTTTGGAGACTAACTCCTATCCAGAATGTCTCTGTGAGTACTTAATGTCTATTTTCCAATGCAAAGTGAAGACACCCTCACAGTAACCCCAGCTACACTTGTCTATCCCGTATTGGCAGGTCACACGTCCTTCTGTGGTGGTTTTTTCTGTTTTGTGACCTCCCCCTTCTCGAAATGCGCTGCTACACATTATCATAATGAGAAAAAAGACCTATGTCTAAGTTGCATTAAATGCAAAAAAATAGAACTAAAAAGCCACATAGCAATTATCTCTTTCATTTTCTCTTACAGTGGCCGTGACAAATAATTCAGAGATAGGGTTGAAGTTCAAACTGACAAGCCATCGTTAATGCAGAGCTGTGCTGAGGCCCCGTAGAAGGGGTAAGATGTTCTTTTAAAATGCTTTGGCACGCCAAGAAGTTTCTAGACATTTTACAAACCAGATGCTGTTAACTTTAGCTTAGAACAGATGACTTTCTTAGCAACCGAAAGGAGGACAAAGCAAAGGAGGCTGGTATTTTGATACACAGTGGAAAGGTTAGCAATTTCCTTAGCATCACAAGACACGGCGTTTCAGAGAGGAAACCTGAAATATCTGAGGCAAAAACCGCTGCGGCAGTTGATGCTGCTGCGGTAGCGCTAAATTGTGCGGGGTGAACCCAACCCCAGCTTTGCCATTCCGAAATTCATCGTGCTCCCTTCTGCTAATAATTCTGCGATCGGCTGTGGGCTCAGTATGTGACACGCATGCCAGACAACTGCAATTGAATTAAGAGGCAGTGTCAGATTTTGTTAGAAGTAAAAAGATTCAACTTTGAATGTTTTCCGGCAACCACTTTTTTTTGTGTGTGTGTTGTTGTTCTGGGAAAAAAGAACACCAAGAGGCATAACTGGTGGGTTACTTGTTTCGTGTGCTACCTGACATCTTAGCTAACGATAACATGAAGAAATCCTGGAGATTAAAGCCATAGCACTAAATAACAGAGAAACCACAGAGAATTATTAGAAAGTATTCCACTATTAACCTGAATGAATATTCCTTGGATAAG
Organism: Aramus guarauna; assembly: GCA_013400195.1. NCBI lineage: Eukaryota > Metazoa > Chordata > Aves > Gruiformes > Aramidae > Aramus > Aramus guarauna. The sequence continues at coordinate 317,637 of VXBL01003303.1, forward strand.
TACCTTTCCTTAAGATAAAAAGTTTGTTACATCATTGTAAAGGACAACTAATATTTTGCAGTAGTAGGAAGTATCCTTTTTACAGGACTTGGAACTTTTGTGCCAGTATCTACCAAATAAGGCATCACACGTCAAATAATGACTCATATTTGCTTCCCATTTACAGCCATACAACAATAAACCCAAATCCTTCTCAAGTGTAAAGAATTAAATACAATTTCAAAATAAATCTATTCTTAAGTAAAGATATGAGATTACAAACCTGCTTGAAAATCTGCATTATAACCTGAGAGAAAGGTTCTTCTAAGTAACTCTTACATGGTATTTGGACAGCTGTTTAATAACAGCATAAAAATCCAGCTAGATGAGTTATATTATAGTTTCTACTTGTGCTTCCAGCTGGCTGATGCCTGGTCTCAGGGGAATGGAGACAAGAGCCAAAGATACACATAGCTCCGTGCAAGAATAAGAAAAAGGAAAGGCTGAGAGCCAAATCATCCCCTCTGCTTCTAGGTGCCTTGGGCTGGAATTGGTACAAAGACTGACCAGAACTGGCCTGGAATTCTATAAACAAATGTAGATGCAGATGTCATACTCCTATGCATGTGGTCCAAAGACCACCGCGATTTCTTTGTGGCTCTTAGGTCTCACACGCTGACGGATGGCCAACCTCCCTCTGGGGATGAGGCCCTTCATCAGAGGGGTTTTGACCTCTCTGTGGAAAACTGACTGTGACCTCCTCATAGGAAACCTGGACCCTGAGTCTATAACAGGAAAATGTTGTGAAATATCAAAGTTCGTTCACATTTAGATATACATAAGGGAAAAATACATAACATCATAGGGCTGGGTTAAACCACCTGAAAAGTTCAATTCATACAGCTTGTTGGAAAAACAGCATTGGAAGCATGTTTTATTTGAATATGCAGATCTTCTGAAGTCAAACCTTTGTGAAAACACATGGATTTCATCATCTTTTTGTTTCAAGAGAAAGCAGAAAAAAGTTGATATGCATGTCACTACAAGAACATTTTTGTGTTTAAAATACTAAATATTTTTTCTTCATGAAGAATTCCGATATGCTAGCATTTTGCTTCACACTCTAATGTAGCCAAACTTCACAATTTCTAAGTCTTCCACTAAAAGAAACCCTGTCTTTGCACAGTTCCAAAATCTAGGTTGCCAGTTCCTTAAGTGTTTTACGGTCTATGTCCTGCAACTATAATGGCGGAGAAACAAGATAGACTGTAAGAACATCTCATGCCTTATTTCTTGGCCCAGCCTTGCAGCATATACTGGCTTTCATTTCTAATAATAGCGCTACCATGTGACAGAACTCAATATCTGTTCCATCCCTCAGCTTTTTACACGTAATCCTTGCAATATTGAAGATGCACAGAGACAATGAACAGAAGCAGCACAGAGCAAAACCTAGTCAACTAGACTATGCATGTTTTAATTACATGTGTTAGCAGTAATGGTATACTAAACCTCAAAATTCTTTTGTCCTAACCATGAATAAGGGTTTGTATAGAGATTTTGGCTGTCTAGCAGCTGGTATCTCAGTACAGGAGCTCTGTACATGCAACTTTTCTTTCCCCTTTGCTCACCATACTGATTTATTCAGAATTCTGTCTGAATGCATTTGCCTGATGTTGAATCTCTGCGTGATGCCTTCATCTTTAATGAATGTCCTACAGAACCTGCTTTCCTGTCTTGTCATTGCCTAGAAAGGGGTTTCCAGTAAAGTGAGAAAACAGGTCAAATTAGCATTTAATATAAATCAGGTGTGATTTTATGCGCTTCATATGGAAAGCTTCTCATTGATTTGACTACGCATCAGATCAGGCCCTTTGAATATTCTGCTTCAGAAGCCACAGACCTGGGTATGAGTCACTTATTGTGCTGCACAAACTGCAATGGCACTTCTCAGAAATAGTTACTGCCCAGGAATCGGTCTGGGTGAATTCATGCTGTGCAACAGCGTTCTTATCATAACTGACTGCCTGCATTGCCGCGTTCGTATAGAAGTCTTTCTGTTCATTTGTAGGCAAATTTCAACTAATGTTTTGCAGGAGCAATTATTCGATTCATCACAATTTAGAAAAAAGTCATGGTTCTTTTTTTAATTTTTTGTGCCTTCAAAACTTTTTTGACTGTTAATGGAAGAATTTTATAACCTTCTCAATTGCTCCCACAAGCAATTATTATTTAACTAAACTGTTTATAAGTGTCTACATTTCAAAGTCTGATTTTGCATATTTTCTTCAAGGGAAGTAAATTTAGTTCAAGATTAGTTTTAGCACTGAAAAAACTTAACTCAAAGCACAATGCACCCACAGGGATGGCACATAAATCTGAGGATATTAATACATGCCAAATTTTTACACTATATGTCACGTTCTTTAGGAAAGACTCTGAGAAACACTCCAAGCTGGGATGCAGTCGAAACATGCATCCCTATCTAGCGGTCAGTCCGGTCATTTGGATATAGGCACAGGACAATTTACTACAACTCCAAAAGTTACTCCTTAATTTAGTTCATTCTATCAATATACAAGGCCCTGGATAGTAGCTGTATGATTATCCTTTATCATAATTAATTTTACCCTGTTAGCAAAAAAAACCCATCAGTGAAATACCACCTTGCAAGATTAAGAAACTAAAGACTGATTTCATTTCCTTCATGAAGGCAAGTTACTCTCATAGTTTTCCTGTGAAGCGGGGTCTGTGAGTATCCCTGGTTTGCACAGATCCCCATCACCCTCAGCATAATTCCCTGTTGATACGCAATTGGCATTAAATACGTGAAGCTGTATCTCATACTTTTCTGCTTTTAGACAGTCTACTTCCTACATTTATCTGCACCTGAAGAAATACACTTCCTTCTCTTACATGCACAAAAGAAAGAAATAAGAGAAAATGGAATTTAGGTGCTAGGTATAAAATGATACCATGAGTATTTAAAATCAAACTGTTGAAAGCTGCTAGCTTTCTCACCCAGCAGAAAGCATTAATTATGGTGGGAATCACCGGGCAAAATTCTATGCTGAGTTAAGCAAGACATCAGAATATCAAAGTGATCCCTTCTGCCCTTAAAATCCATAATTCCATATAAGCCCCCCATTTTCTGCTCACATTCCACACTTTTAATAATGCTAGCTGAGGTAGCATGAAACCCAACGATTAAAAGGAAGATGACTATAACTGTGGTAGTTTCAAAGTTTCAATAGTATATAAGGAAAAAACCCAAACCAACAAACTAACAACCAGTATAGGCCTGCCTAGCAACTGGTTTAGAGAGCATTTTTATGAGATTAAGCTTGTTTTGTGTTTTCCTGGGGGTTAAGGTAGCATCTTTCTGAGCAGTGCATCAATGCGCATAACAAGAAGCAACAGGGTAGCTGAAACAAGATGGATGCTGAGATCATATATAAGAGCCACCGCAGATTTTACAGTGAGCATCCTACATGACTTTGGAGTACGCAGCATAGAGTACACATCAATTTTGGATTTACAGGAGGCCAAATAAACTACCAAGGCAGTATAAAAAGGATGAGGATGTCATTTTTGTTTCCTTGATAACTCCACCAAAACACCCTGACAACATTAAAGATGACATAGCAGTAACAACATAAGGAAGCAAACAGAATAAAAATCTTTCTTAGAGAAGAAAGGCAAAAAAACTACCCACCATTTGGGTTTGGATTATGGAAGGAAGATGAAGGACAAACCTAATTTGTTTGCGCTGCAGTTCACAAACCAATTTGCAAGTGTCTGCTGATTCACATGAGCTGGGTGGCTGAATGCAACGCACCTGAAACATTACGCAATAGGGGTCTATGCTGCTCCTTTCTTTTGATTTAGGCCTTTGGCAGAAGCTCTCATGCTTAAAAGCATCTGCAGAGCGCACACGCACACCTGGTGTTCCAGCAACACAGGTCTGTTCTGAACCGTTTTCCACTCTAGTTTTCTAGTCTCAGCCTGCCAGTTTCTCTTTCAGTATCGTGCTTCTCATAACAGAGGAATAGGTAAGAGGAACCAAATTTCACAAGTCGCAGCCTGTCTTCTGCTCATACCTGTAGAGAAGGGAGTTCTGAAGGAGCACAACAGCCATTGGTGTAGGTTTTGATGCACCATCAGAATTCTCCCTCTCAGTTTTTTTAAGACACAGTTAATCTTTTTTTCAGTGTGCTTTTTGCTACGTTGGTGCAAAAGCACAAAGAACGTCATTATTATGAGCACTGTGATGATAAATGGTTACCAAACAAGTGAAATACTGCAATGACAGACTCTTCAGATGATAAAGCGGGAAACCTGAAAACTCCACGTAAGGCAGCCTTACTCAGAAAGCTCATTTGCTCCCCTGCTAATCCTTGGGCACGTTAGCTATGAACTGGTGGGGCAAAAAGAATCAGTCTCACAAGGAACTGTAGCAGTTTGCTGAAGGCAGAGAGAAAAATGTGGCTAGAGGATACCAACGTAGAGCGAGTGTCTTACAATTCTCCTACTTTTGCGTAACAACCGTGAAACTACTTGCTTTGTCAAAGACTGTGACTGGCCAGGAACTCACATTTATTGAAAAGGGGACATTGCAACTCATCCACAATTCCCCCTCACCCCACACTCTGGGTTGTTTATAGCCTCAGCATCATCTTTTTGTTCAGCTGATACCTGTGGAAAATGCAACCCTGATTTTTGGCTTGTGGTTTTATTACTGTTTCACTCCAAATAAAACTCAGCAGTCAAAACCCGACATTTTCTGACATGTCTAATTTTTAGACATAAGTCAGGTAGCAAAAATTTTTTAATGATAAATTTTTGTTTGCAGTTTATTCACCAAATGTTTCTGGTATCAAGGCGGCAGCTTCATGTTTTTGATAAACACATTGAGCCAAAGAACAAGAATATCTGGAAGGATGGATAAGTGCAAAAATACCCCAAACTACCCAGCGCTCCAATGAGACTGATACTGAACTATTCACGAGGAAATAAGGAATAGAAGCTGCAAAGCAGGAAAGTTGCTTGGATGTAATTCAAGAAAAATACGGTGCCCGGATAGTATTCCCTAATTTCTAGTTCTCCTAACAGTAATATATGCAGAGCTATTCCTTCTGGATGGCAGCAGGGATGAAATCAATAAAATGATATAGAAATTAGAAAGATTCTGTAATCCTGTAGCAGTTATTAGAACATGCTGTTTTTCCACAGAAGTCGCAAAGCACCATACAGATGTTAGCACAGGATGATTTATCTGTACAGAATTCCCTAGGACCTCTCTGAGGCAGCTTATCTGATAGAACCTCAAATTCCACATTTTACAAACCCTGGAGAATGACAGAAACACAAGGCTATCAGTGTGCCAACTCCTGCTCCCATTGCAAAGTAATTTCTTGGCATGCAACCAACCCAGTGTTCCTTCACAAAGCCTGCTCAGTTCTGCTGCTGTTATCTATTTTGATCATCAAGGTAAATTTATCCTGAAAATGGATGGAGTGCTGCTTTTTTATGTCTGTTTCAGGCCAATATCTCAATGTTTGGTCTGTGTTTAATGCAGCTAGAATGATTTCACCTCTGATTGATACAACTATGCTATACTACAGAGACCTGAGAGACAAAAGAAAAGCACCTCCTGACAAAAAAAATTCACTGACAATTTGAGAGTCTGGGGTTGGAAAAATGAATTTGGGACTGACCACTGTATCTAAGAATGATCTCTCAGTGCACAGACATCCTGTGCAACTCAACATGCTTCACTTCAGAAAAGCAGAAAGGAGTAAAGGTTAGAACTGAAATAAAGTGCTTGAGCTTAATAAAATTTGCAAGATCAGTTGAACTCTTCTGCTTGCTAAAAAGCATCTGCCTATTTCAGCAGTCTTTAAAGTCTATTTTTGCAGCATTTGAAGCAACATGAGAGTAATACAGTTGATGCTAAAATTTCAAAAGCAAGTCTGACTGCGAGCTTGGCATTGTTGCAGCATTCCTTGCTGCTGTTGAAGGGAGCTACACCAGGAATTATATTTACACAAGTTACTACCTAATGACCAAATCACACTAAATCAACAAAATAGCAATGCAAAGAAATGCATGGAACAGTAGCTGAGCTTCACAATTCTAGTCTTCACTAGGAAGGGAATCATTTTGTATTTTAAGGAGCTGGGTTCTGTGTTTGAACTTTGGGATTTGAAGACATCGTACTATGGGACTACAATGCCATGAGTCTGGCGAGGGTCAGTATCTGGCTGCAGGAAGGAAAGATACAAGTGAACACAGGGCTTTACTCTTCGGTTCAGCAAGAGACTGAAAAGTTCATTATTTTTTTTTATTAACTAACAGAGACATCTAAAACATTTGGCTTAAAAGTATTTAAATTGAAAGCCATTTTTTAAACAAACATCTGAACAAGATTGTTTGATGAATATGAAAGTGAAGTCTCTTGTTCTTTAAAAAAAAAAAAAAAAAAAAAAAAAAAAAGAGAGGGACTTGGGTGTAGTTTCCAAGCCCTAGGTCCAGATCCACACATGGTCTGCGTCCCAGTGCCATGTTGAAGCAAGGCTCAGCATACGTTTTCCTTCTCTAGCTGGTCTAAACATCGTTTAGTTTTCATGGGAAGGAGCCCTGAGCCTCCAGGGCTGAAGATAGCCATGGTGCATGCTTCAGCGACATCCCCAGCATGAGGGATAAAGCAAGCACAACCTTGGGTAAAAGTACTGGAGTACTCCTTCCCAACAGTTTAGACACACCAGCTTATCACAGATGCCTAAGTTTTAAACACACAAAGAGGTGTGAGAACCCACAAATATAATTAATGAGGAAGAGACGGTTTTACATGTCTTAATTGGAGTAGCATTACAACACTGCGATGAAGCTGAGGTCTCCTACTTAAATAACATCCTCCTTTTTTTTCTGATGGAGTCCTATTGTTCAGAGGAATTGAACTTTGGTTGGCATATAGCATGAAATTTGCTATTTCATGATGGTTTTTATAATTCAAAGCACTCCAGTCACTTTCATTTAGCAAACATCCTCTATATCCCCTAGCAGACACTTTGCTGACTCCTTTGTTCTTTCAGTGCTATTATTCCCAGCCCCGCTTAAATAGATGCGTTATAGTGTTTATCCTAACTTCTCTATTTATTAAGCAGAAAACTATTTACAAGTTAAAAATCAGAATACATTACTTTTCATTTTCAAATAAAGTTGCATTCTGCTTTTGAAAAATATCTGAATATCTACTTTGATGGAAGATATTCTGCCTTCATCAGACATAATCAGTTTACATAGAACCAAAGGTACTTAAAAGTGAGTATATTTGACCACTATAGAAATTGGCAGATAATAATGACTTTCACCAAAGATTTGTCAAATTCAAGGTGGTACTTGTTAAAGTTTGTTGTTCCTGTGAACCTTCTAGAATAACAGAATACCTAGCTGTCAAGAAAACCGCACATCATCTCTTTCAATCTACCTGGGCTCTTCAAATTTAGGGGAAGAAAAATAATCAAAACATTTATCACTCCTCTGGTCAGAAGTTTTTCCTTTCATACTCCGAACACATCAGTGCTTCTTTTCTTTAAGTCAAGAAATCATAGTATGTAATAACCAACACTTCTCTATTATTTATACCAAATAGTAACCTATTACTATAATTTAAGGAGAAAGATTAATTCATCTTGTTTCATTACTGGCTCCTGAATAATCTTGCCTTACAAAGTTAACATGGTAGCTATAACTAATTCCCTTGATGTCAATAGAGAATTTTACCTGTGACTATTAGGTTCAGGATTTCACTTAATGTTTTTAAACCAAATTCTAAACAAGGAAAAGAAAAATGTGCAGAGCAAAATTGATTCTAGCTGGGTTCACTATATACTGGTGTATGTTTATATTGGATTTAAGGCTGAGGCACTGACAAAATAGTATGAAAATAGCCATGCTGGTGTAGTGGAGAAAAAAGAAAATTGTGATGTCTGTAGTTCAGGAAAGAACTGACAGCTGTCAGTATGAATTTTTCTTGTCATTAATAAAATAAAGATTGGTTTCTGTGGTGGGAAGCAAAAAATAGGTTTCATTCTAGAAAAAGCTCTGATTCATATTTATCTGGGGAGAAGTAGTAGAGAAGGTTGGTTGTTCCCCCCCCACACACCCCCTCAGGAATAGCGGTTTCTGGTCTGTTCTTGCCTTCAAATCTCTCCTTCCTCTCCTCATTCAAATTCTGAAGAGTTAGATGTTTTTCTCTTGGAAAAACAACTCCCATGTTTGTGAAGAAAAGTTTTCAGGGACATAGCTCTAGAAGGGAGTCCTCCAGTCTGTAACACAACTCAGAAGAGGTTTTTGCCTGTTCTCTAGAGATGGTTTGCATAGTCATAAGCCATTCTCCTGCAGTCAGAGGCAACCATCCCTACAGAACAGACAAAAACTTCTCTTTTAGTGCCTATAACAGACTTCTGACCTTCAGCAAAAAAAAGACCAGAGGCCATAAAAACCTAAAATGTTCCCATCAAGCTGGAAACCAGAGAGATCAAGGGCACTGCCCATATACCTACAACATCTCATGGTTGGTTTAAGGATTTAGCTGGATTAAAGTAGTAAACTGAGCTGAAAAACCCATTCGTTATGTTTTCTACTGAATATACTCTCAATAACTATAATGGAGGGGAAAATTCATGTGTAAGAATGAGTTAGCTGGTTGCTGTCAACTTTAAGTTTGACCACAACCAGATTAAACGCTCTCCATTCAGCCACCTTAGTGCCGGAGCTTGTTGGACCAATGAAACCTTTACTGAGTAAAGGGCTCCTTTAAGGAGATGTTTGCACCAACCGCTAGCGCAAGCCATCCTTATCTGCTCAATTTATGAACCCATTTGTAAAGCTCCTGCAAAACCCAGTGCATTCTCAATATTCAATTTGAAATGCTCATAACTCAGTCCTGTGAAAACCAATTTTCTCTAGAGAACTCAAAAGCCTTTCTTCTTGGCGAGAGCAATTTCCAAGCCATATTTCAAGTTTCAACTCCCAGTGGTATTGCCTGTAAAAGTGTTTAAAAAGTAGTCTGTCTCTCTATAAATATGAATGCATATAAATTCTATACACATATATTTTACTTTGGTATAGAGATTTTTATTTTTTTTTTTACCCCTCAGTTTCAGCAGATTCAGGAACAGCTGAATTGCCTTCACCCAAGACCTTCCAGGCAAATTAAAAATACAATCAGTTTCAGGAAGAGACAGGGTGGAATATTTGACAATCAAAGGTGAAACTTCAGAAAGCAATTAAACCGCAGAGACAGAAATTGAGATCTCTATTATAGTTGTTTGTCCTCCTTTTTCCTGTGGCATAACCGAAAGCTCTCTCCTTCCAACACTTTTGGTAAGATGCTAGGTAAACATGTCAATGTTTAGGAACTTATCCAAATTCATATAGGCCAAAAATACTCTTCCATAAATACCTGATAAATAGCATGCCTTATTTACATTATGCTATATGCACCTGCAGCCTACAGCGTGCATATTAACTAATCTATAATCTACATCTAGTCTCAAGTATACAACGTGGCATATGTAATCCACATTCAAAGTAGATGGGTTTGCTCTGCGCAGCCAAATTAAATTTGCTCTTTTGTTTCATTTTTGTCTCCTGTGATCAAGAATTGATGGAACTACAGTGAGTTAGTGCAACACAGATATGAAGGTCTGTAACAAAACCTGTTACTTCCCACCCCATCTTCCTTTTAGGATTTAGAGCGGAGTTTTGATAGGCAGAGAATAAGGCGAGAAGCAGAGTTAAGAACGAACCCTTTCTGCCAGCTCCTGAGAATCCTCGCAGAACTGAGTCTCTGACCTACTCCAACCCCCAAAACTGATAACAGCAAATCCATGAAATTCTAGCTATGCAGTCATTTGCAACCCATGTTTTTTCTTGGCAAATATGAGGCTTTGTCATCTGCTTTCTACAACAGCATTCTTGTGGAGAGCACCCCACAGACATTCATTTCACCTGAGTTTTCTCTGGGAATTAAATACTACTTCCATTTTACTTAGAACAAAAAGAGAACGGTCACATTGAGATCAGGATTGTAAAAATTACTGGACTGAGCATGTTAGTAAATGGCCATCCAATTTGTCACAATTTCACCCTGAGAGTTCCCTAATTCTTAATAAACAGTAAGCCACAGAAATATATTGACAGTAACACACCTCTGCACACTAGGGTCAAACCAGCCATTTGATCAGCTGAAGAGGAACGAGTACTCTTGAAAGTGGGCTCTAATAATCATTTGCCAGTGACAACCCTGGGTGACGGATGCACAGATGGACCTGGAACTGTTATTTTGTCTTGCCTTTGGGTACAGGTCGTTCTGCAGTTGAGAATGGCTGCTGGGTCACGCTCACGGGTGTCAGCATATGGCAGCTGATCCATAAAATCAGGGGATTACTTACTAATGTATGACTGGGTCCTTCAAAATCCTACGCTGAGCTCAAGACTCACTCGTACTAGTCACTCTGCAGGAAGACACATACTAAGAAACAATTCTTCCTCAGTGACAATCTAAATATACATGGCTAACTGTGAAAGAATAAACAGAAATGAAATTGAAATCCAGATAAATCATCCAACTCCATATAATTCAACAGTTCAGCCACAAATAAAATTCAAGCCTCCAGACTAATTTTCCCATATTCCAAATCAACATAATGCTATTTCTCCCTTGTTATTTGTACAGCAAAATTTCAGTTCTTAAGTGTTATACTTTTTGTTGACAGACTATCAAATGCTTTCATGTCTTATACTTCTGTTGTTTGCCTCCTTTCATTTCCAATGTGCACTTTTATTTGTTCACCATCTAGTGGTAATGGGTACACACAGAGGCAGCCAACTGATTTTAAAAAATATTTTGCTTCATTTATGGAAAGGTTAGAGCGCTCAGCTCCATCGCTTATCTTATTGTAATAAACAAGATCAGATGGAGAGATCAAACCCCACACAGATGATTCCTGGCATTTAGATACTGCACTAGAGTAGGAACAAAAGTAATTTTATTGTCTCTGAACATTTTGGAGACTTTTTTCCCACTTTTAGTGTGTACAGAAAGTTGAAAATCTCAAAACCTGTTGCAAGCTAAACTCTCACGTACTTTGAGTAATTTGGAAATTTTGAGTTTGAACTCAACCATCGTAAACATACCACTGGTTTTGTTAAAGTTACCTAACACTTCAAAACAAGAATTTAGTCAAATAAATTTAAAAAAAAAAATCATCCAAAAACCACCCCACATTGTCTTTCATACTGGAGATTGCAAACACTTTGTTCTGACAAACTGAAAATCTTCCGATTACAAAAACTTTTTTCCCTTTTCTTTCCACTCCCTTTCCCTTAGTTTTAGTTTCAGCAAATTTACGTTTGATATCAAAAGACACCTAGACAACTCTTGGCCAGTTCAAAACTAAGACTCTAAGAGCTGGAGGCCAGCAGGCCCTGTGGCTTCACTGGAGATGGTGGTGCTATTTCCACATACGTTACTATCTACATAAAATCAGGCTTAGTCCTACATATAGGAGTGATTTCTGTTTACCTTTGAGTCCTCTGCCTTACATGCAACATGTATTCTCAGACAAGACCGTGTATTCTATTTCACAGAGTCTTCATATGTTTTCTTACTAGTGGAAAGGATATAAGCCACTCTTCCAATAAGATCAGCAAACAAATGTGCTAATAATGTTTTCTAATTAACTGTGAGCCAGTGGTAACATACCCAAAAAGTTACTGATGAAGCCTTCAAATGAAACAAATGAATTAAAATATTTTCCACACACTTAAGGAAGGTGGAGCAATAATGGCAAAATGCTAGCTCTGTCAACAGCAGCCAAATTAAATACATTATTACATCACTTGTAGTGTTCTGTTAGCTGTTCCAGTTTACTAGTTAAAAGGTGTTGGAAAGAACCCAAAGCTGCACCCATTTTTCTCAAAGTGCACTTTGACAAGCCAGTGATGTTGCAGTTCCAATTAAATTAAGCACATACATGCGAGAACTGCTGCAACATCGTCCCCAAATCAGTTGTGCCCCTGTGTCACCTCATAGAGATTCTATGACCCTGCTTCTCATCTTGCAATTCATTTTTGATGCATGGGCACAGAGTCCTCCCGTAGCTTTCCTTGCTCTGCCAATTTAACAGGTCCTTCACGCTATTTCAGCATTATTTAACAACTGCCGCACGCAAACACTAGGTTACTAAGTCATGATTTTACATCTGAACAACAACGGCAAGTGTTCAGGAGCTCAGCCCCATAAGGTGTAATAAAGTAACAGCTCGGTTTACTTATTCTTATAACCTCCTACAGGGTCTGTGGTCACTTTGACAGTTTATGAAATGTTAGCCTAAGCAAAATACATCACCACTCATAGATGTTTGAGAAAAGTCATTTATCAGAAATACAATAAACCCCAGCTGGGAATAAGAAGGATGTAATTCTCTCAAAGGTAATTATAATTTAGAAGTTCCAATTTAGATTTTTAGCACAGGTAGAATTTACGTTGCATCAGATTATTTTTGGTGTGAGTGAACACGAATCATTCAGTTTGAATGGAGTTTTATCAGATTATTTTTACAAATTATTTAGCCATTGGCATTAAGCCCTCATAGGTTTCAAAAATGCTCACATTTAAAAGTAAGTGTCGGAGTATTCGCTTTGGTCATCGTATCATTTTGGAACCTTGCAATGTGTCTTGGTCTCTTGGATGCAAGACCATGCAAGCATCAAGTGCATACAGTAGCATTTCTTCCAGACAGTAGACTAAAGACAGACTTTACTGAAAACTATACATCACGGCTGTAAAATCTTGCTTTACAGCTGAAAACGAGTATTTCTCAAAGACCTAACTTTAACACACCAAAATGAACAGAATTAGTGGTTATGTCTCTAACAGCATCAAGGGATTAATTCCGCCAGTATAAAACGTACCCTTTCTTAAAGGCTGGAATAAAAAACTTCTGCATTTAGACTGACAGCATTTTACAGCTATTAACTTTCTAGAAAGAGATTTAAAGTGTCTCAGGAACTTTTAGTTCTTCTCAGTTCTGCTTTTCTTTTATCCTTCTGATTATTTGTTAAGTTTTCCGATGTTTTTTGTTTTAATACTTGCTCAGAATGTATTCAACCAGAATACATTACAATGCGCATGCAAATCAGTATAAAACTGTTATACAGACATGAAAACACTTTCTGTACACTACAGACAGCAAGTTATGTATGATTCAGCTTCAATTAAAAAGAAAAGGGATACTTCATGCATGATGATGTCATGGTTCTTGCCACAGCTAAGGCTTGCTGGTATTTCCATCTACAAATCACCAGGCGATGGTTGCAGGATCAGCGATGCGGTCTCACACAGGGCAAGTTCACTCACATGCCATTTTTTTTCCCCAGAAAGTTACCACCAATATAATTATCTTATCTAGAAATAAATGTGTCAAATAGTGCAGCTGGACTTAAATAGAGATGAAGGAGAAAAAGATCAACAGGACACCATGACAGCTAGAGATAGGGATTTGAGGTGAATGGAAAAAGTGGAACAGAACAGTATGTTAAAACTAATGAGAGTAAATAAAGCAATTGCTTCAGAAACACGTGCTTCTCTTTCCAAAGAATGTACTGGAAAATTGTTCTTCTCCCAAATACTGCTGCACACTATGGTTGATAAATAATCATCCTTTTTTTTTTTAGATGGCAACTGTTATATATACAGCTAAGCCAGAAAATTATCTAGGTGATGTTTTCAAAGGCAGATTTTATCCACCTTGCTTAAACTATTTTCAGGCAAGTTCCTGCTTTCACGTGGAACAAAAACTGGGCAGCAAGTTTTTGAACGTTGATTTTATAGAGGCAACTCCTTTTTGCTTCCAAAGCTGTGAAGCTTCTGTGTCTACATGTAAACAACAATGAAAGTAAATGCTCAGGCAAGTAAGGACTGCACGTCTTTTTTTTTTTTTTTTAAAAAGCAACCCTACACATACAACAAGTAGATCTTACAAATTTTATCTCATTTGAGACATAATACAGGCATTTAAAAATATCCATAAATCCATAATTGGTAAGCAAGCCTTATTTATCCAACAGTGTCACTGATGATATCTGAGCTTTAGGAATGGTATTTGCCAGCGTAACTCTTGTGTACCGAGTGGCACTACTTCTCTGCAACAAACACTGAACCAGAGTGACCTTTCAAATCTTGGTAATTTGGAATGAATTACGGCATACAATTAGTCACGACTTACAGTAGGAACACAGGGCGCGCTCCAGACTGATTTTGATGGCTTGTTAAAACTGATGGGTGAACGTGCAAAGTATTTTCTGCAATACTTGACCATAAGATGAGATCTACAGCCCTGGAAATTATATCCCTTTATATTCTTTTGAGTATATTTCTCACCAAAGAGTAGTTTCGACTCTCAGTAGAGCCAGTATCCTAGTGTAAATCGTAGATGAGTTCTTACCGACCTAATCATACTGTTTTAAATAGACAAGCCATGGCTGAAAAACCCTTCTTTTAGGTCACTTGTTAAGGAGAGATTAATGGAACTGACATTTGTGAGAGCAAAGATAAAGCTGCAAGTCAAGAGAAAGAGATCAAAACATGCATCAGCAACCCACACTGCGAGAAATGTATTTTCTTCTTCCACACTGTTTCATTCTCTGTCCAGAACTACAGATTTACATGAGATTTTGTCTATAACCTCATAAACATAGGGGAAACAGGACCTCTAACAAATCCTTTAATTTTATGTGTTTGAGTTGGGACTTTCTGCTGGAAGAGACAGGATAGGAGAAACAGTTTTACACAAAGAGCAATTTCTCAGAATGAGTTTTGATACTCAAAGCTGCTACTAACTTGTAGGTGGACTGACAGCAAAGAAGAGAGAATTAGCAGCATTTTTTTTAAAGAAAAATCACTGCATAGCCTAGTAAAATATTCCGTTAGTGTATTACTTTTCTTATTTTAAAACCAGGATCGACAAACCTAAGTAGTCTATAACAATACAAATCAATCAACAGAAAAGACTGAAGCTCAAGTTTAGCAGAAAATGCAAATGCTATTTCTACTGTGAATACATTTTGAAGTGTTTCCACTTATAAGTGGAAACTGCAGCATCAAGTAGAGTGCTTGCTGCCGAATAAAACACAAAAGTCGTGGTCCGTGACACTAAGGAGCGTATGACCTAAAGGCTGGCTCTCGTAAGCAGAATATGAGTATTTTTTTAATAGGCTAAATATAAAACTGGTTTTGAGTTCAATAGAACTATTCACTTGCATGAAGTTGGCATGCTAGAGATGCTTTCAGAATGAATACCTGATCCCACTGAACCCAGCAGCAATATTGCTGCTGACGTCAGTGAGCTTAGGTCTAGAACTTGAAAGTTTCCCTGCAACGTATGTACCTGCTCTTCTGCCATCTTGTAGGTCCCCAGCCTAAATATTACTGCACTTAAAAACGCAGGAGCATTTTAAAAACCTCTCATTTTCAAGTTGGTATCCTTGAATACACGAAGTATTTTGTATCCTTTATGTTTATAAAATCACTAAACAGATGTTCTGGAAATTTAATAAATCGTAAATTAGTTCTATTTTATTAACAGATTAGATGAATTAATTAAAAAACCCTAGGCTTTTAGAAATGCATATATATTTTGCATAATCTCCTTGGATGTGCTTTTAGCAAATTAATAAATGAACATTTATGGTTTCCCTTCCCCTGTACCTCACAACTAATGTGCTTATCTGTAAAACACAGCAGTGGGAAAGTATAATTATCCTTAATAGCAATATGTGGAGAACAAGATACACAGAGAAGCTAAGTGCCTGCTTGCAAACTCTGCTGCAGATGAATCTGAGTTCAGTATTTCCAGGCTACAAACCAGCCAGACATAAAACCCACTTCCAGAGAGGGAATTATACAGTTCCCCAGAATTACATCGCCGGAAAGCACATAGTATCTGGAGCAGAATACCAGGTTAATACAATTATCATAATCATAGCACAGCCAAAAGCCCATGGTTTTGGGCTAAGCATGGAGTAAGCTTAGGTCTCTGCAGAAGAGCACAAAAATACAGCCTAGGTTTACAGGAAGTCAGAGCAAATAACTGATCCAGGTCTCCCAGATCCCAAACTCATAGCATAGATCTTAAAACAACCTTTCTTACCAATAATTGGTAAGAGAGTTTAAAGATTTACATCTCGTTTGATTTTGGGTAGGTAAGGGTACTTACTGCACTTGGAACTTTTGCCTAGTGCCACTTCAGAAATTGGCATTAACCCGCGTTATTCAGAAGTGGGATCCAGCAGGGAACACTTTGATCCTGATGTTTTTTTCTTTTAAATATTATTTATTTTTAATTGATGGCTTTTAAACATTACAACAAGCCATAAAAACATCTTTCATATTTTTTAATAAACCTAATACAAATATAAACTATTGCACTTGTACCTTGAGACGCCTGATCTCATGCACAGAGCTTTTAAGCACAATTTGTTTGGCTTAATGAGATCTCTGCTGAGGAATAAACTGAGGAGCTCCTAATGTACCATTTTACTAAATGATTTTTTTTTTTAATACTACAAAAAGAAACAAATCAGATTTCTATTTCCTTTGGCAAGCTTTGAGCATCTACTCTTTCATCATTCTTTTTTCTTCATCTCTTTCTAGCTCTCCCCCCCATGGCGCAACGAAAACCTTTCATGTCCCAGAGCTGTACCGTATCAGACACCGCATAATCCATACTACTAGCAAATTAATTCAGTAGGCAAACTGTACTGCAGTGCCATGTAAAAATAGAGAGTATCCATTTTTTTTTGTATAGCATTGTCAAAAAGATTCTAAAAAGGCGTAATTACCAATTGTGATAGACAACTCAACATTCATTTTTAGTTCACATGGCTCCCTTTGGTTATCTTAGTGATACGCATTAAACGCACGTATTTCCACTTCCTTTTTACGCTTTTTCCAAAGCCATTTCCACAGAAAAGAAAATCCTCATATTGATAATGAAACCTATTGCTGGACCGTGACAAGAAAAATCAATGCTTTACAGAGAAAAAGAACACGCATGCACGCATATATGTTGACATATATGTCAATACTATACATTTACCTGCATACCTCCAGGGCAACCCTACAGCTTTGAGGTTCACAGGTTAGCTGAAGAGGCTCTACGTGGCTGTTCTGATCCTGCTTACTTTGGCTAGCATTGGCCTCCGGATGGAGAGTCCCAGCCATTTCAGTAAAGATCAGTACAGGCATTGCTATTTCAACCTTAAATATCTACATATGAATAAAAGCTGAGTCACACAGGATTTGTTTGAGGTGGGGTTGTTTTTTTTTCCCCATTCTAAGCATAGCTGACAGGTAGAGGAATAAAACCCCTTAAAACAAACAGTATTAATAATCTATTAAAATAGATCCTTCCCTACTTTTCATCCTTATCAGCGATTTCCAAGTAGTTACATGTCCTTCGCATTGACAATAAATCTCCCCATTGCCTCAAAAAAGCCTAACGGAGCAGATATATCTTATTCCATATCCTGAAAGCGGTCACACTTTGACAAATCCCAACTGTGTTTGCGTGTAAATCTAAATCAAAGGCCCTTCCTCTGCCATTCGCCAATGCCAAGAACACAGTTCGGGGGAGTGACCACAATAAAATTATCTGCATCTCCTTTATGACTAACAAGATATAATAGGACAAGCAAGTAACTTATCATTTTCAAAGTAAGCTACTGTCAGGCATGTTTGGAATGTTACAGGCCAGAAACGCCTGACACTTTCCTCAAGGTAAAAACCTCTCTCTCTGCTGATCACAAACCGCTTTTGCACTCCAAGCCTTCCAACGTAACCGTGTCATCCAAAACCTTTCCAGAGATCCTCATAGTCTAATCTGGCAATGGCATAACTTATCTAGCATGGAAGTGTTCCTTCCTATTGCTTAAAGTACTTGGAATTCTTTCTGAGAGATGTACGTGTGGGCTTTGTGCTTTGCGGGCAAGAGAATTCAGCTGGATGAAAGCAGTAGGACATGCAACCATCTCAGCCGGCGTTTTGCCATAGTCTTCCAAATCTTCATTTGAACAAGTAAATATCAGCACTCTGTGCCAAAAAGACACATTCCACATACTTTTCCTTTCTGAAATGCAATTTAAAAATTCTGACTTTCCATCCATATGCATAATCTGCGTGAGATGGATCTCCTGTTAGGATACCACTCCACGTGCGCCACGCTTCTACATACTTTTACATACGACAAAAAGAAGCTGACTTGAGATTCAAAAATTCTCATCTTGATTCAGTAAAAGGAATCAAGACGACAAATCAAGGAAAGGATTCTGTTCGGGAGCTAGACATGCCCAGAGACTTGTAAGCTGTTCTTTAGTGCAACTCCACATCCACTCTTCAGATTGAGATAAAACAAAATTTCCAGTGGTGCCATCAGAATGTGAATTTCAGACATGGGTTGAAATACTACAAATTCTGAATGGATTTGGACTGAGAATCTAATCAGAAACTTTCTATAGAATGGATTCATCCAGCTTTCTCCTTATCGTCAGTTTGGCAGCAATAATCAATTAAGGATCATTTTCTATGGCTCCATGGCTGACCATTTTTGGTTGCCTTGTGAAAGCTGCGTATCACTAGTTTCCAGTAAAAACTTTTCCTTTTATTAGGAAGTGCTACTTAATTCAAATGTAAAAAGCTTCTGTGATGTTTTTGCATAGACGTGATTATACATCCAGTGTAGGAGTGACTGAACACTCTAAGAAACTGGATTTTTTTTTTCTTTCAGCACAAATTTAGCTCTGTCAGTAACAGCATAGAATTTCTCTCACAGATGTTTTATATTGTTTGATATGGAAAAATACATCCAAGATTATAGCTTACATTTTTAGCAAGGTATTTGTGAAAACTCCCGAATGTGATGTCAGAAGACTCTTGGCAGTGACCAGTACATCTGGCTATACTTAGTGTGAACTAATACCTCTTTAGCCAAAGAAAATAAAAAAACAAGTCTGTTTAGAGAACTATACCTCTTCTCACAAAGGCATCACATACTCTTAGTAAAAGATCCAATAATCAATTAAGAACAGGTTTGGGTTTTACTTTTATGGACAGCTCCTAAATAATCCATCCAAAGCATGACACGATTTGTTAAATTACTTTACCTGTGGATTGATAGATCACAGCATTAGCATCAGACGGCGACAGCTGGCTGACGCCAACAAATCCCATATGAATTCCTGCCATTCTCCAGGGAACGATAGCATTAAAAGCCTCAAAAAAAAAAAAAANAACATAAAAAACCCACAAAAAAAAAAAAAAAAAAAGATTAGGCAAAAAAGCTGACCCAAAGAACTGAAGATTCAACAATTAATGGAAAGCTGCATATTTGCTTGTAAGTCCAGCACAGTTGAATTTGTCCCACTTTATCCCACAGCTAACAAAAATCTGAAGCGCTTAAGAGGCAATGCTGAAAAGTATTTCACTTGCAAAATAATAGTGTAAGAAGCCACACACTGGCAAAATCATTCACTGGGGAAAGACAACAGGCATGCTGGCAGCATACTCCCAAACAAAACAAAAAAAAACAAGTCAATGCTTTTATATTAGTTTTTAGAGAAAGGAGAATATTTTATGTGAATTTAGTCTCCTGAAAGATCCTAAAAACCTCTGCAAATAGCATGGATTCTTCTGAGAATACCTGACCAGGGACAATCAGCAGGCATTTTTGTTTCTAACTTTTTTCCTATGATACCCTTCCCTTCTTTCCTGCTCCTCCCATTTTTTTTGCACTGTATCCAGTTTCAGGGAAAAATAACCTTAATTTTGGGGCTGAAAAAGTTTGTGGATTTTATAATGAAGACTGTTGGCAAATTTAGTGTAAAAAAGTTGACAATAGGAGACAGACATTCCCTTTTACTGCTTTACACCTGAAAAGCACAGCTTTTATAGCTTTGTGGCTATAAATTAAAGGATAATAGCCTGAAAACGTCCTGTTTCAAGGTTATGAGAGATAAAGATTGCTAGGAACGTAGACAGTCACAAAGAGCGGGATGCTTCAAACGCAACCTTCTCCTGCGTGGGGCAGGAATGTGACGACCGCTGCTGGCAGGGTGATTTTGGAAACCCGCAGCGTGCTCGGGAATGGAGCGGACCTTTTCCTTGGCTGCCTCTATGAGCATGTAGAGAACATTCCATTAGCTACAACAGCTGTGTCTGTGACGTGGGTACTATTGAAAATGTCTCCATTTTCATTAATGGCTTCTGAAAAGCAGCAGTATTTTATGTTCACACTACCATATCCTAAATATATTGCTACCTTTTCACATTTCCCTTCCTTTTCTCTTTTACATTTTGATACGGGGGGCAATTCTTAAGTTAGTTGTGAAATTCAATTTACACCTAGCAGCCTATGATTTACAATCACTGCAGTTTTCTGTATTAGTTGATGACAAGCTCATGAATCAACACGGATCAAATAGTTTTATTTGGCTTAAGTGCCAACGCTCCCCCTGCTAATTCCATTTAGCAGGCTTCAGTTGTTACACAAAAAGCTTTGAATATATTTGTTTCAGTTTTTAAACTTGTCATAGTTTGAAATGTGAGACTTATAAAAAAATATAAAAGGATGATTCTGGTCTTAAGGGATGAGATAAATGGCAGCATTGCCTACTGCCTGGGCTACAAACTGCTCGGCGCGTACCTCCTAACTGCTGATTTTATTTATTGGCAAGCTGACGTCTGACAGGGCTATCTCCCATCCCATGCTGGCCACACACCTGAACTAGCAGGTCCCTGAAACCTGAACTTCATTGTCCTTCTGCAACTTCCCAAAGATTCATTTAATTCCTCAATTAATGACCCTTGGAATTATAAAAAAACATATATTTTAGCATTTATTGATGAGAGTCAGTGAAGTCATTTCAGCCTAATTGTTACACGGGGAAAAGCTAATTATGATCACATGCAGCAGAAAGGTTTTTCAGCTACGTTAGTCTGGATAGGAAAAGACAGAAAAGACCTACTGCTTTATGTGACTTATTATATCCAAACAAACAAAAAATACAGTCTTTGCCTAATATTCAACACAGACTTCAAGATTGCTGCTTCAGACCTGAGGAAAATATAGCTACTAGAGCTAAAATTTGATTAGTTAATAAGTGTTAGCCAATATATGGAGCTTGACTAATTATAGAAATAAAGCAGAATACAGTCATGCTAATTGTCCTAGCAATATAGGTATTTGAAAACATAACCAGGCAGTTCTAAAGTGCCCTACAGTCACACTAATGCTCCCAAAATAATGTTAGTTTTAATTGCGACACACAAGGGAAATACAGGAGAATTGGAAGTAGACAGAAAAGTTTTTAGTCACTACATCTCCTACGCAGACTGAAATGAAGGGCTCAGAGTGCAGGGTTTAATCAGGAGAATAACTAAAGGCAACTGAAGCAGACAACCACATCTACAGCTTCCCCACTCCCCACCATGTACATACAGATTTGCTGTATCGAGAGCTGAAAGATAAATTCTAGAAATAGATAAAAAAAGGAAAAAGTCTTTTGTCCTTCTTTATGCAGTATTTCTAAGTATAATACCTTGATTTTTCCCAAAACAGGTTTCATTTCTAGATTTTGTTTGGTTTGTTTTTAAATTCTTCTTGCTCCATTAAAAAAATGTTTTGTTTCAGACTTTTTATGTACATGCACAGTTGCACTGTGAGATAAAGTGTATTTTCTAGTCTGGTGTTCTATAAGCATACAAATATCTCCAACACAATTGCAGAGACAGTCGCTACATCCAGAGAAAATAGCACTATATACTTTTGATTAGCATTCTTCACTCAAATTTCAACCTTAGTAGTTGTTTGAAATAATCTGAAATAGATTTCATACTGATTTTATATTGCACTATTTTTTAAAATTAAAACTATATCTGGTTTTGAGCATATTACTTGACCTTTATTTTACATTATTGTCTTTTATCAACAATCTTGTAGTTACACATAAAGACACCAAGTTAGTTTTGGAAGAACCACTTCTTCAGGTTCCTTCATCCAACACTATTTATCTTCTCTTTTATGCAAGTCAATATCAATAATTCTAGTATTTAAATAGGACTAGCAGCCTTAAAATACCTGCATTGGCTCATTTTCATATCTAAAGATTGCTCCGAAACATTCTAAGTGTTCCAAGACCTATTCAAACCAACGTTAACAGCACAGACAGAGCTGCAGCCAATTGTTTCAAAATTCATGGATATGAGTTGTCTAGATTTAAGATAATCTCATTAAAAAAGAATAATCCTTTTTTTTTTTCATAATCCTTCCCATAATACAGCTTGTAATATCATTGTGCTTTTCTAAAAAGCAGTTTTAATACATTCAACCCCAAATTTCTAGAACGTTTCCCTAAACTGAAACTTTTGGGCTTAAAGAGGACACTACATGTCGATGGACTTCTGAACATGCTTATTATTATGTACATATAATACTAACAGACAGCAAAGTCTGCTAAAATGCTTTCCTTCAGAACACCTCCCTGCTTGTCAGGTTTGCAAATTTTTTCAGCTTAAAATGCCACCTCAAACTTCTGAGCTTCAATAGCTGTTACATTGACTATTTAAATATTTATGCCATACTTAAATCACTAAGAATTACAAAGGAGTCTTTCGACTTTTATTTTGCACTAACGTTTTCTTTCTCACCTTTTTCTTCTCAGTTCTCAGAGTCTTTATTTTGCTTTTAAGAAAAATTAGGACTTTGTAAGTCTCACAAGTCAATAACAAACCAAATCAGATTTTTAAAAAAATATTTAAAACTGTTGCTCCTGAGGAGAACAAAGATAATGATTTTCTGATTTTATATTTGAGAAAGTCCCCTGGAGGAAGTCTCTATTACAAATCACTTTTTTGAATTTATATATTTGGATGGGATTTTTCTAAGTGAGAAATTCTATGGAGATTGTCTTCTAAATAACAAGAGAGTCTGAGAAGGGAAAGTGTCTTTTAATACCACAACTGAAGTGTTGGGTTTTTTAAATTACAGTTTATAACTTAAAATGTCCTCAGACAATGGAAAGCCTACAGAAGAAATAGAAGCCTAATAGATGCGTATGTTTCTATGCTAAATTAATGGTGTTATCAACCTAACAGTATTTGTGCTTTTAGAGATCTCGCCATAGAATTTTAGTGCATTTTTATGAATGCTATTTTATTCAGATTCCTTCCTTTTCATTTCACTCAGTAAAATAATTTCCATGATGGATTTTCAAATAAAAGGAAGTACGGGATGTTGGATTTCAGTTCAAAGTGCAAGAATTTGTAATACTGAGGACGTTTACATTATTAACTTGACCTTATACACAGTACTTCACTGAGAACAACTCTTTTACAACAAAATTCTGTCTCTAGAAAGAGGCAACACAAAGGCAAAATCTATACAAATTTTTTTAAAAAAGCTTATTTATCTTTTGTAAGGGATATGACTTCCTCTCTTCCCATTGTATATTTTCTAATTATATTTGTATAATATAGCATAGCGTAAGCTCTTGGTGCTTACCCATAAACAAAAGATAATTAAAGAACATCCATAATCAGTACCCAACAGTTATATTATGATTTCAGTAGTTACCTGGAAACCACCCTAGAAAACATCTGTGCAGAAAGACATTGAAGGTGTCACGTAGAAATGGCATTTCCTTTCCCCCCAATGAGACCCCTATCAGAGCCTCATCTCTTTCAGCACATAATAAAGTATCATTAGCAGAAGTACAATCCTGTTTGACAGAACCGTGGAATTCCTTTTGATTTACAGCATAGACCACATACGTCTACCAGCTCTACTGTGAGCCTGCCTGATTCTGTTCTGCTCGAGACACCAGCACCGAGCTACGCCAGCTGTGCACCGCTGCATCGGGCTGAATTAGCTTGTGTTCACCAGGGAAATACCGCCCTGAGGTGCCGTTTCTTGGGGAACAGCTAGAACGTAGCACATAAGTCATTTGCAGATTGTTTGGTTGACAGGGACATTATTTTGAAATGGCATTTCACAATTTTCACAAATTATCTGTTTTTACAACTGGATGGCAATTACCCAGTTTTTTTTCAGTGCACTGGTGAAAAAGCTGAGCCAAACAATAGCCTAAATCAGATGAAGTAGCCTCACTTCACTCGAGGCTGTATCCGAAAACAGAGACAAGCGCGCTGGCACTACATCCCCTTCTCGGGGAAGCCTGGGTTTTCCGAGCAGCAACTCTGAGCAACGCATTTGCTTTGGCGAGAAAAAAAGTGGTGTGCTAAGCCAAAAAGCCTGCCTGAATATTGACGTGATCAAATACAGTCCATAAATCTGGCTTCCTGATTACTTCTAAAATATTCCAGTCAGCCAAGAAGCATCAAACACATCCTCAGGGATGCGGAGGTCCTGGAGACAACTGAAGCATTCCTGCCCATGGACTGTTCTGCCGCTACATCCTGCTTGTTGCCATAATAATCCCTCTCAAACTCAGAGACTTCAGCACATTTTTCAAAAGTTAGTAAGCACACCAATACATTTCAGTGGTTCAAGGATATTTCCTTTGTCCACAACTCAACTTACTCGAGACCAAATGTTTATGGCCAACCGAAGCCCAAGTAAAATGCACAACTGCGGAGTTGTAAGCAACAACGCGTACCTGGAGACTTGGCTCTGTGTTCCGGGACAAAAAGCAGGGCAGCAAAACAGTGGTGGAAATAAGAGGCAAATGTTTGACTTTATGCACGTAAACCTGAGGCTATGTTTATGACAAATTACTTTACCTGGAAATAATTTATTAGAAATCACACCAGACACAAAACATCATTGGGGAAACAGGTAGAGCCTTGCACCGCTGACATTGGCACAGGGGACACCACTACCTGCTGCTATCCTACAAAGGACTGATGGGATGGAAAAGCTGAATTTGAAGTATTTAGTATTTTCTTCCACAAGCTATTTTAACTGGAGACACCTGAACTTACAGCTTTTAGGAATGGGTATTCGGGGCATTTGTTTGGGTGGGTTTTTGTTTGGGGTTTTTTTGCTTTGGGGTTTTTTCTTTTTCTTTTTTTTTTTCAGTCTTTCAACTGAAAACATTTACATGTTAAAGAATTTTTTTTGTTGATAGGAATTCATCAACATTGATGTATTGTATACACAAGTGCTGAAATAACATGAGAAGTACAAACCATACCTACTCAATGACGTAAAGTCACAAAAGCAGTGGGAGACCTCTGTAGGGTTTGTAAAATAGACTTGAATGAGTTTTGAAGCTACTGTTCCCATTTGAATAAAATATTGCTGTAGAATGAAGGAAAGGCTCCAAGTTGCACATTATTCCTGTCTTCCTATCATCTTTCAATCCAGCTGCCTCATCAAACCAAGGACAACTATTTTCCAAACCATCGATGGTGCTCCACTCACAAGTGCTTGCATTGCGAGGCACCTCAGCGCACTTCCATCCAGAAAAAGATACTTACCAAAGGCTAAGATTTTAAAGCTCCATTGTCTTGGTTTTTGGCTGGGATAGAGTTAATTTTCACAAGAAGCTGGGAGAGGGCAGAGCCAGGACAGGTGACCCGAACCAGCCAAAGGGATATTCCATAGCATATGACATCATGCTCAGTATATAAGGGAGGGAGCTGGCCGGGAAGGAGGGATCGCTGCTCAGGGACCAGCTGCGCATCAGCTTCTGTGCAGTGAGCAAATTGACTTGTGCATCACCCATGCTGCACATTCTTTTGTTAGTATTGTGGTTATTGTCCTCTCCCTTTGCTGTCCCAGTACACTGTCCTTATCCCAGCCCACGCGTTTTACCTTTGTCTTCCCGTTCTCCTCCCCATCCCACTGCGGGGGGAAGAGTGAGCTGCCACATGGTGCTCAGCTGCCAGCTGGGGCTGAACCACACCAGCCTTCTACATCCCTGCTTCAGGCCAAGTTGTTGTTACTTATCAAGCTCACAACACAGAATTTACAGTGTAAATAAATACATGAGAAGACGGAGCGAAGGGCACATAACATACAAGCAAAACAACGGAGTTGCATTCTTATGTTTTCCTTGTTGCACTTGCTTTTATTTCCCTCCTCCCCCTTTTTTTTGTCCGTGATCCAGGCCTTCGCTTTTCCCTTTTTAGAAACGTTGGACCCAATTTGGGATGTACAAAATAAGACTACTAAAATGATTAATCCATCGTAAAATGCCTCGAGAGGCATCTCTGCCTATCTAAAAAGCTGCACTTCAGAATGTCGGGGATGCCATTTTCATCACATACTCCCATTTATTTCCCCCCTTTATACAGAATAACAAAAGCACATGTAATATATTCAGAGTAATCATTATTATGGTGGCACCAGCATTCTCATGAATAAGGACAGCTGGGTTATGTTACACAGCTTGGTTTTTTTCCAGGTATATAGGAGCTCATTGGGTCTGAATGCAGAATAACAACTCCTATAGCACAAAAGCACCTTAACAGCTTTTCTCTTTCCAAGACAGCTCGCTCTCATTTCTACAGAAAATGGAAGTACATCTCAATTTTGTATAATCACTCTCCTACCTCAAGTGAACAGATAGAACACTACTTTTTTTTTTTTCCAGTCTATTGTTACTGCTGCATTACATTTCAGAAATCAGATTAATCATGCTAATAAGAATTTTTCAGGGAGTATGTATATTTTTATTAGTCCTTCTCTGGCTCCATGGCTAAGCAAACTAAATAGATGGCAGTCTGCACAGACTTCAGGCGTACAGCACGAGCACTAAGCCTGTCAAAATGGCTGATGTAGCACAGCAGAACAGGAGCTCCGAGGCTTTTAGTAGCAATTTCTGTATGATGCCAAACAGCGTAAAGTATAGTGTTATTCAAAGTGTTCCTTTGATAGTTGAAGGAATAATTAATGCAAGCGGTTATTATGGAAGAACGCAGCCAACCTCATTTGCATCAACAGTACTCTGCCAGACTCTTTACATTTGTGGTACGTTGTAATTTCCAAGCCATTTTAGAGTCCCTTTGCATGAGCAGTGTGAAGGGCATAAGAATAAATAAAAAATGAGAAAGCCTGAAATATAAATTAATTTTAATGTGAGGAGTTAGACTTTTTTAGGTACATTAAGTTTCACATTGAGCATGAAAACACTAAAAGAAGATTAAATCCCTGAAATTTTGATTACTATGTAAACCTGTCTCACAGATAAGGACTCAAAATAGTTGATGCTAAAGCTACTGAAGATTTGTCCAAAACATAATGAAAAACATTTCATCAACTTTCACTTTCTTGGAACTGTGTGATCAAAGTGAGTTAAATTATTAATCCTGCTTTTGTAAGAAAATGTGCGAGACATCTGCTGGCAGCACATTAAAAAAAAATACAGCTTCCTTTTTTCCTGCTGGCTAATATAAGAGGAGATACTGAAGTCTAGTTCAAAACCCAGTAAGATTAGTAGAGCCAGTCCTATTAGCTTCAGTAGATTTTTTTTTTTTAATCAGACTCCTAATATGTCAGTGGTTCAAAAGACAGCTAGGATGCTTAAGTCTTCTCTGGGGGTTTGGGGTTTTTTCCCTTTTTCTTTTTTTTTTTTTTTTCCTGGTGAGATATACCAGCTGCCCTCCTTTCTCTGCAATGATCAAATGCAAAATGAAGACTTGCAGTGCTACCAGAATGAGACAAAGAGGAACAGCTGAAGCATACGGAAGCAAACAGAATTTTCTCAAAAGACACAAACAAGAACTTTGACAATAACTTTCAACTATATATGTTATAAATGTCCTATTCTGCAATGCACAGAAGATGCACATTTGAGCAAGGTATACTGGCAGAATTGGCCTTTATGGATCACGTAATACTATCATCTATGGGCTTCACCTAACAATCTCAAATTCTGGTGATTTTCAAGTTTGTTTTTCCTCTAACACTCAGAAGTCATTACAGTGGAAAATAGAGCTGATTCACTGCTATTGTAGATAGGAATTCAACTTGAAATAAAAATTTGCCAATTTATATCTGCTCTCAACCTATATAGTGGAGTGACATTGATGTATATGCTTACATACGTTTAAACGAATTCTTTCAAAACCACATCAGATTAAATACCCTGTATACATCGTATTGAATGGCATTCTGTGTGTGTGAGACTGATGGGATTAGGACACTCTGAACTGGGCATAGAAGCTTGAGCCTACCAGCAAGCAATGGGAAATAATCAATTAATTGATGATCATACATTTTACTGTAGCTGCCAGGTAAAAGGTTCATAACGAGAATTGTTTCTCTGCTGGCAAACAGAGGACAAACTAGTATGCACCCACCTAGAATTATCTGCCAGAAGACTTCACCCTGAAATAGCTTGTCCTACAGTTTCCCATTCCTTTTCCTCCATCCTTAAGATAAAGGAATGTTTGGGGTATATCTTCTCCTACTTATTAACACTGGAGCAAACAAATTTGCTAAGGTTGAAATGTTCAGGCAGATATAAAAGTGTTCTTGAAAGATCTAATACGGGCATCTATGTCAACATGAAACATGCAGTGTTTTTTCACAACAATTTCACGCCATTTCTTCTCAGATCAAGCATTCCAAGCTGCCCTTTTAAGCTTTCTGTTTACTGAAGTATTCCAAGTAGATTTCTTGGAGAAAGTGAAAGAGAAGCAATCTATTTACAAGTGACAGGTCTATGCAGAAGAACTAAAAAAAAAAAAAGAAAAAGAAAACCCACATACTTGGGAAATGACCTTTCACTGAATTCAATAGTTACTTTTCCCCCCACACCTTTCTTTCTGTGAGGTCCATTTAGGATCAAAATCCCTTGGTGGCAGAAGATGAGATTAAGTACTGACAGCTCAAGCTATGATAATAATAATTAATGTGACTGAATAAAAAGGAAAAATGGATGTCTAATTACTCCCTATAACCTGTGTTTCTATATTGAGTCGAACATAGCTCATGACTCAGAATCATTTGCAGGGTTTCTGCAGTATGGTGTTGATTTTTGTTGT
>VXBL01003303.1:346739-418269 GCA_013400195.1 Aramus guarauna
TTTTTTTTTTTTTTTTTAAATGGAAGAGAAATAAGCAATTTCTCTTTACCATCTATCAAATCACTAGTCATCCCTAGTCCTCAATAAATATTCAGGATAAAGTTCAGAGAGGCAGTGACACAAAGACCACGAGGAACTTCGGTCCTTTCATCAGAATTCATATATAAATGGCATTTTTTTAAAGCTGAGTCAAGGAGTTTTGACAGGGTGAAGAAAATAATCACACACACGAAGCTGTGGAAAAGGGAACTTGTAAAGAGTCTCTGAGAAAAGAAATCACCACCTAAACCCAGGCAAAGTCTGTGGTCATAGCTGCAATTACAATACCCTAATTTTTTAGTTGATTTCAATTAGCTTTATAAGTTGGAATTTCTGATTTAATTATATTTTTGTTGTTCAGAAAACAATTAACTGGCTTCACTAGACTGCTTGAAAGACTAGTAAAGGTGCATAAAATTAAGATATCCCTCAGGACCAAACGCATACATAGGAAGTAGTCAGATGCCAAAAGTGCTAGCACCAGTATTATACAGGGAGTGACCTTGCACACGGAGAAAGCACAAATGCAGAAAGTCTTGTCTTTCCCAGACTGAAAGTTACTACTGTTTTCAGTCTGCATACAGTTTTAATAGGCAAATACCTTTTTCCCCCAGTCACTCTTCTACTTTCTCTTCTGGAAAAAAAAAGGAACTGTGGCAATGTCATTTTTCAAACACAATTTCAACACTCAGATGTGATTTTCAGAAGACTGGGTTGAATATTGGTCAGGAACTAGAAAAACAGCTCTTCAAACAGCATCCAGGCCAGCTGGGGAGCAGATAGAAAACAAATTTGTTGTGTGAGAAATAATAATTTTCAGAAGCAGATCCTGTGCGCTAGGATCAAAGGGACTGGTAAATTATGACCATTGCATAGCAGTGAAATATATTAGTAATGTCATATAATGCAATGACATTTATGAGTTTTTACTGTGCCAGCAGACCTCTCCGCATCCCAAACACTGAAGCCTAATACAAAAAGAAATTGATATTAATGATTTTTCTTTAGAGATACTGCTACACTTATGTAAGATTCTAGCACACCTATCTGAATAATGGTATTTAATCCATATGGCCCTGAACCTCTTTTGTACTCTGAGAAAGACCAGACATGTTTTTGGGTGCTAGATAAACTATAGCCTTAAATAATGTCCACTCAGTCCTCTCTGATTACAATTTTGAGCTTTCCATACGTGAGATAAAGGCAAAGGAGCATTTATTGATGTGGTAAGCCCCTCTGCTATTTGCCTGGACTTTAAACCACCAGTTTTTCAGGCTGAGAAGCCACAGATAACCTATAAAAACTCTTTCTTTCAGGAATAGATGGAACATTCCTCCCTGATGTGAGGTGAATTCAGAAATGAGCTATCTTTCTAGATCTCTTGCTTCCCACCGTTCTTTTGGCTGTCGCTTACAGTCACCTAACAAAGTGAAGGAGTGAAACTATACTCCACACAATTAATGTGTCAGAATACTTTTTTCTAACACACAATGCGACTACAGCGAGCAAAACCATATTGCAAGGTGGCAAACACAGCAGAGGGAAACATTTAGAAACCTCAAGGGCTCACAGAGTAGAATTTTGCTGTCGATTAGGGATAGAGATCTGGAGTGAGAGCTACTAGAGAGCTTGTGCAGACTGGGTTTGGCTACACTAAAAGTTCAGGCAACTACGAGGAGGTAAATCTCTATTCTTACACAGCACATCATGAGGGGGTTTTTAATACTGGGCACAGAAAAGCTAAGCTTTCCTGCCTGGATAATAAAGCTTAAAAGAAAAAATAATCCAAAAAAGCAACCTCCAGTGATCTTCTTTAAAGCTGTTGATATCTTCTGCGTAAGAGGACATTAACCTCTGACTTTATATTTTGCAAGCTTAGTTTAAGAAACAATTCATACTACAGCACCACCTAACCCTACAAGGCTGAATCTGTATAGCCTGATTAACTGCTGAGATTCCCAAGGATTTCAGAAAGTGAAACAAAATACTGTGAGGGATTTGAGTCCTACAAAAGTGCTATACTTTTTGGCTTTTCATCTTGATTTGGGATTTTCTTCTCTTTCAAACTGCAACAGTTCAACACCAGGTTTTCCAGTCAACTCCATATGCAGAAGGTCATGTGGACCTAATTATCATGAACAGGTAAAATAGTCAAACCCACTATCTAAAACCAAGGAGCAGCTGCCAGGTATTTTAATTGCCTCCCAGGTCTATTTACTTTTCTTCTTTCTTAAAGATGTTTTCTTCTCCCAAACCATTGTCTGGAAAAACAACAGACATGAAGCACTCAAAAGTGGGTAAACAGGTCCATGAACACTGACCGAAGAGGGTAATGCGATAAAACATTTAGCCAACTTATGAGCTTTACAGGACTCAACTTCATTGGCATTTGTCCCAAATTTTCCTCACGTAAAGGAGGAATCTTATTCACTGTGTCTCATTACAGTTACTTAATGTATATTGAAGAAAAAGATGCTGAATAAAAAGTTTATTCCAATAGCTTTTGAACTGAATGGGGAAAAAAATAAAATCACATTTATTTTGGGGTGCTTGAATCAGAGTTTACATTAACTCACATATATATTAGGATAAAAACAATATGCAAGTTTGCTATCAACTCCAACAGCACATATACATTCTGGACAACTTCATTCACTATTTTATTGGTTAAACCTGGAGTAATTGCACAAATGCTAAAGTACCAGTAAAGTCTGGTCTCTCAGACCAGAACAGTGAAGGTTTATGAAGCATGAAGCACATTTCTTCTGCTTATCCAAACAGCAGCTAAGTCTCCTTACACTCTCATAGTCCTATCACATGCATTTATGAGATTTGGTAGTAAAACATCAAGTAGGAAACCAAATAGGTGTGACTCCTGACACGGGCAATCTCCTGGCTATAGGATGTACAAGATTTAAAGCAAATATGTCTTTGGAAGTTAGCACAACAAATCTGGTACTACCTTGAAAAACTCCAGTTAAATCATAGGGATCAAAAACTCTGCATGGGTAAGGTACCTGAGGAACAGGATCCTACCTTTTTCTATCACAGACAGATTTTGGAACCAGCTTGTATTTGATTAGAGGATATTTTTATTCTTTCTCACTTTCAGTCCTGCAATTTGTATTCCTGGTATGCAGTTGCAACCCTTTATTTATTTCTTGTACTCAACAGAACTATTCTGGGGTCAGTGATATATTAACCCTGGTTCTGCAAACACTTCCAGCAGCAAACCATGAACCAGCCATGCCTTTTTCCTACAGTGGCAAACAGGAAACTAAAAGAAAGGGAACTCTAAGCAGGCGGCAGTTAGCGGTGATGTCCAAAATGAAGCTGAGCAGAGAAAAGACAGTTCTCACTATGTGCAGAGCGTGTAAAACCGTGCAGACATAAGAAGAAATAGTTATAAACTGATCATTATTACACTTAGGATAAAAATTAACAACTTCAAATTTTCTAAAGGCGTGAAATTCTGTGTTAAGCTTTCACAAAGATTCATAGGAGTTTGGGGGACAGAGCAGCCAGTCAGCTTAAGTACGGATCTTGCCAAACTGTACAGACAGGATGACGTAGCTATGTTGTGCACAATGAGATAGCATTAACTTCTTAACTCAGAGCACCAGAGATCCTTCTATCTTACATTTCTCATGTAGGATTTTTTCCATGATTGATTCAACTATTTGAGGAATGTCTGTCATTTTAAAAATTGCTACAAGAGTTTATTTTGGTAAACAAATATAATTATCTTCTAATAATATGCTGAAGGTCTTCTACAAAGTTCAGCATTTTCTTTAAACCTCCAGCTAGTAAAGTCAGTAGCCGTAAGAATATTTTTATAATGTTTATCATAACAGGAATTGATATATTTAATAGAAAATAGTTTTGCATGAACTGTAGTTTGGTGAAGGAGTAAAATATAAAACTATATTTTATCATTTAAAATACTCACTTTCCATTTAAAACCCACTACAATTCTATAGTATAGTAACATGAACCAAGTGAATTATGATTTGACTGTATCCATGTTGCTGGAGTGTCACCTACTGGTGGTGCCCTCCGATCAGCCAGGCCTGCCTAACTAAAAAGCCAGGGTCAATAAGGAAAAAAAAAAAAAAAAATCTCTGTGAAATTCTTATCTTCATGATAATAAAACAGCACTGTTGAATTCTGAAGGAGGGGAGGAATCTGAGCTCACATACCAACTCCTGCACCAGCAACTTCACCTCTAATTTTCAATACTTCAATATGCCAGCTCAATTTTACCATGGGACAAGTTACTTGGTAGCTGATTATCTTCTAGAACCTGACAGCTTTCATTAAATATTTGACAGCAGCTTTCCACATTGGCTTCTCTCCCTCTAGGTTCTTTAGCTTTTATATAATTTTAGATTACCAAAGATATTTAGCAGGTGCTAAATAATCCTCATTTCTGCTTTTTAAAGCCTAATACAAAAGTGTTCTTCTGCAGCATATTAAGTAAGAAAATTAGAAAAAGAATAGAGGAAGTGCAAATCATTTAAACAGTACTAGATTTCTCTCAAGAGCATATTAAAATGAAAGTATTAGGCATTTATTTTGACAAGAATAATTTTCAGGGCTTTAATCATTTACATATCTATTTCACAAGGGCTTAGTTCAACAACTGTAAAATACTGACATCTTCAGGTGGAAGAGCTATTGAAGTACATAATATGATAGACTGAATATAAAACATTCAAATTCAAAATAATTCTTGCAACAGGAGAAGTTTTCCTTTGAAGATTTTGATTTGTCTCTTTTCTCTTTGAATGAATTCTGCATAGCTACATATACATTTTCAAAGTGTTAACATAGATATGAAAATGCCCGCAGCCTTTCCAATAAGTGATGTGAGTAATGTTCTCAATAGATATAAAAAGACATGAAGGTTCTTCACAAAATATCCTAGAAAGTCTCAACAAAATCAATAGTTCTTTATGAAAAGATATTTTAAAAGATTTACTTTTTAGGGAAAAGCCAACTTTTTCTAATCAACTTAACCTTAGTACAAGTGAACAAAGGCTAGTTTTCCTTCAATTTCTTAACTTGTTCCTAGCAGGCTATTTTAATCACATGCACTCTCAATATTTGGATGAATGTGACCAAAGTCAAGTAAAGACTAATTCTGGATTTACAGTCGTGACAAAGCAATTAAAATAGAGCTTTGTGGTCCCGTTCTTCTCTTCAGTTTCATAGCCTTAGGTGGAGTTCAAGGCCAGAAGGGATTGCTAGCCCTTTATTCATACATCCTCTAAACTACTGCCCACTTTTCAAAGATCTGATCAACTGCAATGTCATACCGAGATACTCTCACTGGCTCTCGTCATCTAGAATGAGTGCAGAACAATACCCAACTCCTGTAGCAAAAATCCACGTGGGCTAATTTAGCCTTAAGAGGAACTACAGCAGAATGCGAATAAACTCTGAAATCCCTACCTACTTGGAAAATGTATCTTTTGTCTCCAAATCTGTACCTGTCCAATGGCACTAATTTTAGTATATCCAAGGAACTGTTAATATAGACTTTTGAGACTTGGCCTCAGTACACAGGTGCTTATCTGACATTTCAGGCAGCAGTTATTAGGGAAAATAATAGATTTTTCATAATAAGGTATTTCGGTGAATTTTATTCTGGATTTGAAGGCCATAATTATATAGGAAAGCAAATAAATGATATTTCTCAAACGTCTCAGTAATAGGTGATTCAAGAAAAGTTACCCTATTTGAGAAATTCAAGGCAAGTTAACCTACAATGTTAAAGCCTTTCATAAAGTCCTTGCAAATTTAAGCATTTTAATATTTAATCTGTTTATCTATAAGCCAAAATATTACTACAACCAATTTTTATTAAACCACAACAAGCAAGCACTCATCTCTCTGAATGAAACTACCACAAATACAGGAACATATGGACACAGATATTGCAGATGTCTGATTAAACAGAATCCTATTAGTGAGGAACTCTGTTAAATATTCTCCTTATCTAGAATTGGTTCAATGGAAAGTTTGACTCCTCAGTAAGAGTGACAGAAGAGGAATAAAATGGGCAGCAGAATATCAAAAAGGAAGACAACACAGAGTATTGACTGCGCCAGGCACAGGGTACCAGCTGGAGGACCTCACCTTTGCAGACCACCGTTTCCGTGCCACAGCAGCTGCAGTGACACAATGGGCCTTGCTTGAACAAACACCACTCAGGTGAATAAACCTCTTTAAACTTTCAACAGGCATTGTTTTCTCCCTGCAGAGAAATCAAGCAGCCTATTGGTTTTCTTGTCTAGATGACGTGATTCCTCTCAAGGAGTTACGAGGTCAGGGAAGCACAGGCACACACCATCCTGTAAGACCTTGCTCGGCAGGCCAAAGGCTCACTGCTGACCACTGGCTTCAACTTATTTACTGACAAAAGGACACAACACTTCACTTCTAATCACATAGTCTACGAGCTTCGGTGTTTCAGGAAAGCTCTGATTTCACATGTTAAAGCTAAATGACCATGAAGACGACACGACATCTGCTTATTTTTCACAAGAAAACTACATGATAATCACTCATCATGTGGAACCAGCACCCCTGCATTTGTTCTCGCTCATCTTTTCTCAAATGTCTTACGTCCGCTTTTAAGTGTGCAAGAGGAGGAAAGGAAAAAACCCCAAACACTGTCACATCTGGAGTTAGTTGTACACAGTCAAACGTTTCAGAGCTCCATTACACTGTTAGTTAATTGTTCAAATTATTGCAAGATTACTGGTGTTACTTAGGATTTTGAAGAAGTTCAAAGTCAAGTGTAAACTGTGACTGTTTGCAAAGCTCATTTCTACAGCATTTTGATTGCTTTATAATCATTAAAGTTATTAATCTTATAAGAGCATATAAATTGAAAAGTTGAGCATATAATTCACTTTACCATATTAAAAGAAAAAGATGAAGGAGTTGAAATAGGCATGCTAAAGACAGAGAAGGAACTTAAATATAAACATTCTTGGTGCCATATGCAATGCAGTAGATGGTATTCCTGGGCATTCTGCAAAGATGCATCCTACCTAACCTCAAGGCTGCAGCAACAATGAAGACTGATAGGTTATTATATGCCAACTACACTTAGATGATAATGGTTAGTGTAAGTTGTAATTTCACTGAAATCCTGAGGCATTTACTTATCAGATTGTAAAATTTAGTCATAAATGAAGATGAATTTCAAGTACCCATGCAGGTCATCTAGCATCCAAACTCAGGGAACATCACAGTACAGAGTTAAGGGAAAAGGTTGTTCATGTGCTCAGACACTTTAATAATTTGAAAATGATTTAAAAATTTGCACAAATGCCTGAACTGTTAAAAACATCAGGTTTAGACAAGGAGGCTTAACTATTATGTAAATACAAAAACCCCATCAATGCCTATGGATTTCTTATAAAAGTACTGTATGTTCTGACTCACTGTTCTACATACTGCACAAACACCAGACAATAAGACATGACTGACTTCCTCTCTCTAGAGGAATGAGAACATACTACTTTTGCTCTCTAGAGGTCCTCCACGAGTTGTAATTGCCTTTA
This sequence comes from Aramus guarauna, assembly GCA_013400195.1. Lineage (NCBI taxonomy): Eukaryota > Metazoa > Chordata > Aves > Gruiformes > Aramidae > Aramus > Aramus guarauna. The sequence goes on from VXBL01003303.1 coordinate 354,356, forward strand.
CTTTAAGGTTCTGTAAGGATTTATGCTGATGAGCAGCACCAGAAGACCTGCAACTTCATGCCGCTGTATCCATAACATAAGATACCATGTCTCTGCATTCACCCAAACAATTACTCATCATACTTGCATTTCAATAAGTCACTAATTGTAAGAATATGGCAGCAATGGCTATCATGGTTCATCACACATATGTCCCAAACTAGCAGTTATTACTAAAGACAGCTACTGAACTGCATTTCAACAGTGGAAGATGCTTCCTGGTCCTGCCTCACAACTTCATTTTTGGCAATGGCAGCACAAAGCAGCCCCTGCTTGTATCGCCCTGAAAGTATGACTCTCTATTTGAGAGGCAAGGGTGCCCGTGGAAACCACTGAATAAAGACTGCAATACTATGTTACATCTGTAGAGGAAAAGTCACTTAAAAAATGGAAGGTTTTCTGAAAGAATTGCAGCAGGAGTACTCAAGGGTACATACAACAAAGACAGAAGGAAAGAGCGCAGTACAGAAATTTGTCCTCCCAATAAAGACTGTAAAGCAGGATATGGGAAATGTTGCAAAGATAACAGCCCCCATCGGTTATTATCTGATGACTGCAGTCATTTGGTCATCAGCAGATGACAAACAAATGAAATCCCCCCCTTTTTTTTTTCCTTTTGTATTTCATGGAATGTTCTCCTTTTGTATTTACTGCAATGCTATCTAAACAAAGTCTAATTGCTCTCTAAGATTTCTTATGATTTCCTGTCTTTTAGTTTCAGATGTCAAGAGTCACTTATTCTTCTTGCGCATGTTTGGGGTGTATCGTCCACAAACCTCATCTTAAGATCACTGAATATCTATCCTGTCTCTATAATTACTAATTCTGATACCACGGGAACTGATAGTGAACCACCTACTTTGGTAGGACATTTTCCATCAAAGCACAAGTATCCAGAAAAATATCATAGGCATCCTTCCTGTTAAGTAACTGGTTTAACTTTCTTAAGCTTGTTGTAAGCATTCTGTTCTTCACCATCACTAAGTAGAAATAAGTGGAATTGAATAATCATTTCAAAGGAGATGCACAGTGCCATTAACTTAAATCTGCTCATTTAAACTTCATATGTAGAACAAGATGAGGAAAAAAAAATTAAATGTGGGAAACCAAGACTTGATGTGCATGAGTATTTCTGAACTCAGAAAGCACAATAATAATTTAAAGTAACATTTTTCACACTAATTTTCTGGAGTTGGAAGTTCTAATCTCAATCTCCAAGAGTACTCTTCCTTCCTCACTGATAGACTTGCTTCATTCACAGCTGCATAGCAGGAGTCCCACTTCAGATGTTTGAGTGCCAGTTCCGACAAGCCATCAGAGCTACTATTCAGCCGTATAACATTTCAACCCTGTCGTAATTGTATGGGATCTCTTCCCTGCCATCAAACTGAGAAATGGGAATCTTGGAAGAGCAGTAAGTTCTGCCCTGGCCAGCTGGCAAGCTTTCCCTACAGCACTGCTTCTTGGGTGGTGGGGTAGACATTCCTCGGGCCTGTGTTTGCTAATAGCTATGATAATTATAGCCTTTTGCTCTCTGCACAAGGGTAACCTAACTTGATCAGACTGTCAATTACTCTTATCCCCAATCTCATCTTTCACACCTATAATGTGTCACACTCATCCATCATTTCTAATTAGATGGGAGGTACTTGAAGGCAGGGACCATGTCTCTCCATCTACAAGAGCCTGCACGCTAGGGTCTCAGTTCTGATTCTTGGGCGTCACTGCAATACAGATGATAGCATAGGCTTGTAATTGACCTATAAAATGTACCCTCTGTTTAATAGAGATGTTAATGAAATGTTTACCAGCTGTCACACAGGTTAGCATAAAGAGCTTTGTTTCATTTTTTACGCAGATAACCATCAGATTCTCATGACTTTTTACTTTCAAGGGATACATAAAATATTTAATACAGTACTAAAAAGCCATAAAAATTATTCAAATAATGGAAGCTATATCCAAACCTTGTTTCCTTTTCTATTCGATTACTAAATTGACCTAAACTCTCACACTAGAAGATTCTAGTCATAAGAATGATTACTACAGGAGAGTTCAGTATTGTACCAAATGTCTTAACAGAAGTGTCAATGTAAGAACTCAGTTCTGCATTGCATCCTCACTATGACCCTTCTGAAGGAGTAGCTTTATTGGCAGTTCTCCCCTCCCTATTCACATATACCACCTAAAGAAAAAAAAAAAAGAGCGCCACAACAAAACAACATCAAAACAGTTCCACAAAGGTCAGGATTGTTTTTGTCTCATTCACTCAGGATTTCTTTCCTTTTTTTCCATCAAGTTAACTTTCAGGTTGATCAAGAAAATTAGTTGACCCGGCTTTTTCTGAAGCTGTTGTATTGACAAAAGCACCAATGTATATTCATATGAAATTATGAATATACAAATATGACAGATATACATGCAATGCAAACAGTGTTGCCTGAGACCTGTGAAAACTTGTTCTGACTATTCAGTGTTAAAGACAGCATTGAGAGGTTGAAACATTAGCCCTTGCAAACACTGCAGCCTGTGAAGGCAGCGTTCGGTCTTCAGCTAGGTCTTCAGCTCTCCAAGCTGTTTTGAAAGCAAAAAACCTCTCTTTCCATCTCTTGCTACATCACGTGTCTGGAATTATATTAAAGTTCATTTTGGAATGCAGAGGATTTTGCTACATCTCTTTTCAGAGGCTGGTCCGTGCTGTTACATGTTGCAGTATTCTGTAGCAAGAGGTCATTGAGAGTTATTTATCCTAAATAAACACTGTGAAACCTGTTCTAAGAACTATTCAACATATGCAGCAAGCTACCTAAAAACAACTATGACAAAGAATTCAATAAATTTTTCTCACGTGCTCTTAAGAGCACTTTGCTGTCACTCAAAATTAATTTTAAAGGATACACCTATCTTACCTAATCAGCACACAAAGGAGCCAGCACCTCATTCTATATTCCTTTGAAGTTAATTATCCTTACTACTTCTCAGAGCAAAAGTTTATTCTACTAGAAAGCTTCTGTTACCCTCAAGTATTTTGACTTGTTCTATTACATCTCAATTACAGAATAGCTAAAACATTCCAAGAAATAGATTGTAAAATAGAACCAGTTATTCTCACAAATAAGCTTTCTTTCATGTAGCATGGGGGTGTGGAACATTTGTGACTTTGTAAAATCCAAAATATACACTTTGTACCATGCTAGCCTACTCAACCAGAATTCTCTGTACATACTTGACTATTTACAAGGAGATATAAAAGGAACAATCAGATTTCAGAACCAAAAGTTTAAAGCAGGGTAGGGCAACTAAATCCATATCTTCTACATGAGTAGCCCGAGTAACCTGATTTGTACGAGACAGGTGTAGAAATAATAGTTGATGTAGGATACTTGAAGCGTTTTTCCATTAATTACTTACGAAGACCAGACTGAACTTTTATTACAAGTTTTAATAAGACTTGTTTTTACAATCTGGTCAAGGAGTGGGATAAGGACTTGAAACTTTTAAGAGGTCCAATATGGCTCTTTCTTCTGCTGGTATTTTATGTATGGATTTTAATACTCTTGAAGAAGGGCTCTGAAGCGTTGGCTTACGCTACCCCCTGGCACGCTGGAGACAGAAATACAGCCAAAATTCTGTGTGCCCCAACCCTGCCTAACACAAAGGGAGTGGAGGGGAGTGAGGGAGACAGCTCTTCCCTCAAGGCAATGCAAGGAAGCCTAAGTATTAGGGTGAACAGGTGTTTTATTTTTGCTATTTGATGGGTTAAAAGAAAGGAAATTCAATTAAGTTTTGATACCAGAATGTATCAGGATTTCTCTGAACTTTAATTTTAAAATCTCATAAAGATACTAATTTTTTTTCCCCAAACACTATCTTGTCTTCCTCAAAATGTGAAGTAGAATAGAAACATCTATAAAGACACATACTCCATCATGCTATTTTGAGGTGAATGCATATGCTTAGATTTAGAGTACCAATTGAATTTCTCACACTGGCACAAGTTATGATACGCTGAATTTCCTTTTGCCATCCTCGTTTACAAATCGATGCTTTGATTAATAGGAAATACTATGCAAAAAGTGTTACAGACAAGTTTAATTTTGAATCTAGTTTTATCCATCAGTTGAAGTCAACAAGTAACCTAGAATGGCTAATTAAAAGAAAAAACCCTTTAGATGCCCCCCATTATAGCCATTATAGAAAATTTGAGGTTGATGTAATATTTTATAACAAGTATGCATTATAATTAAAACTTATTTGGCTTTATGTACACGTTAAATTTCTTCCTCCTGTTGCGCTCTAAAAAATACAAATTTGTAAACTTACTATTTCTTACATTACCTTTTACAATTGGACAACATATAGCCCATCCCTATCTAAATGCACATCGTCATGATATTGAAAAATAATCAAATTGTTTCTCCTTTGTGCATCACAACTGACAACAGGGATCATTCCTGGTGTTTTAAGTCAAATCTGGCTAGCATATAACCACACAGGACATCGTTTTTTACAATAATTTGACAAAACTATTTAATTTTTTCTTACATTTTGTATTGCTAGATTGCTTAGTTAACTTCTCCAATTGAAAAATCAAAGGAGAAAGATAAGATTTAAATGTTCTCCAGCAGGTCAAACTTGGGAGCTATTCTAATGCATGGCAATGTGTCCTTAAAATAATGTAAAAGATTCAGATCCTTCTCTAATATGGCCACATCGGCACTGCAGACTGTATCCTCAGAACAAGTGCATGTCTTCCTGCTGTGTTTGCACGTTAAATAAAATACTTGTGCTGAAGCAGTCACAAGCAATGCTTACTGTAGGTGGTGGTGGTGACAGCGGTCTGTAAAGATTGACATAATATTTGTGGCCTTCTCAGAAGTGCAGGGCATGTTTTCATTAACAGTTGTAAAGCATTTTTAGTCCTAGGGATGCTAAAATACCACCGCTAGACACAAAGGTAAAAAGATGTAAATATGGAAGAAATTTCCTAGGAAATAAAGCAAAGGAAATCAACAGAAGGATGGGGGAGGGGGTGAGGGAAAAATCACTTTTCTTTATTCCTTCCAGTATTTTGGAATTAATAGTTTGAAAAAATTGGAACATCAAATTACAACAAAACTCTAGTGAAAACTTTTAACGCTCTATCAGTGCAATGGTAGCATGATACAAGTAGAACATAGTAAATTTAGAATCTATAAAGCAGAAAATTTCAGTGATAACATCAAAGGAAAGCAAGGAAACACAGTAAATCTGATTTAACTTAACTCAGGCTTTGATGTAGTGCTCTATTACAAATAATTATGTTAGAGAGGTTATAACAAGAAATAGTGGGTGAGTAGTAACTGGCTAAAAGGAAAGATAACAACAGGAGACGTTGAAAGTAGAGGTGGCAATGGGATCACTATTGATATTCTCCTATGAACTGTCTCACTTCATATTTTCATTAATGAAGGCGACAAGTTAAAATTGTACAGATAAAGCCAATCAACAATATGAAGACACAATGTGTTTCTCCTGACATCCACTGCAGTAAACACCAGAGAAACACTATTTAAACTTCAGAGCACTGTTAAAGCAATAGCAAGAGGGTATAAACTAGCCACAAGTAAATTCAAGCTAGAATTCAAATACAAGGAGCCTAACCAACACTTTCTTTAAGTTCAACTTTATAATCTAGCTGTTGCATGTTATAGATTCAAGAGAATTATAGAAGTCAGTCCAAATAATCAAGCCTTTCCCCTTCCTTAGAAGTAGGATCAAGTATTCTAATGCAATCTTGGAATAAGTATTATCTAATTATTTCTGAAACTTCTAAAAGAGTTTTCTGTGACTTTCCTCTAGATTCTAAAAGCACTTTATTTCTATAGCTCAGTATCCCTGACACATCCAAGATGCTTTTCCTAGCATCTGACATTTCTTTCTATTTTTTCCTACAATCCCCAGGATTTTAAAAAAGTCTCTATAATTTCCTACTTCCGCTACTGAAGCAAATGAGGTACTATTAGTTTAAGGTTTGCTTGTTTTTGTTTCTTTTTATATAATATCTGTATCACTAGGGCAGGATGAAATAGAGGGAGATGTGGAAGAGGGTGCTGCAGGACTCAGCTACAACACTGCACAACAAGCACAGCAACTTTGAGAACTGAAATTTCAAGTAGTTAAACTGCTCATCAGCAGAACTACACCCCCTGTATAAATATTTAAGCAAATGAAGGATGCTGTTACTGCTATCAGATTCAATTTCCTACAAAACAAAAATCAATACCTAACATTTACTAAGATACAATTATAGCTACACTGCTCCAAAATTTACAGTACTGAGTTTATCAATTTCCCCCCCCAATAAAAATGGTTACATTGTTTTCTCCAGAAATAGAAAAGAGTAGAAGGTTTTGACAATAAATTATTTTGAACACTACATTGTGCAACATATAACGAGATTTGCTTCCCAAGCCACTAATTCAGAAAAATGAAAGAAACTCCCAGTCTTCACTGACATGACAACCCACGGATAAAGATTACAGATTACCAACGTGCAGAATATTTTCCAAGATTCAGCCTAAATAGGGGGCAGGAAGCAGATAAATAGGTAGGCATTGAAATTCAGATAGAACGCTGCTTAGTTAACAGAAGCTGAAAAATGTTCAATGCTATGACCTGCCGTTAACAACGGCAGACCACATCCTGGACAACATTGAGTCTGTTCCTCTAGGTGAAGCAATGTAGGATACTTAGCATGTCTTGAAAATAATGAAGTAATTTTTCCAATTGCTACAACCTCTGTGCAAATCGAGCTCTTTCCTAACTTCTCTTCTGACACTTCTCAAATCTACTGTACTTTTGCAATGAACAGGCCCCCACAGAAACAGTGTGATTTGTTTCTTTAGGTTCTAAATTCACACCCCAACTACAGGACTATGAAAATGCTGATTATGACAAATACACACGTGGAGGCACACATACACTTTCCACCAGGAGAACATAAGTCACATAATGTTTAACCAGTTTGTGTTTTGCTTACCTTGTCCTAAAAAAAAAAAAAAAGGAAAGCTTTCCAACAGTTCTGATAAGTTGACAGAAGTATACCTTATGTGCTTCAAAGGTGTACACAAAAGTTACGGTAAGGAAAATCCTAAGATTTGCAACAATATGAATATTCCATTTAGTCCATGGGTTACAGAACTCATCGCATGTCTAGAATTATGTAGTTATACCTACCGCCCCAGGTAATCTGGGAAATAACACATTTATGTATTGAAGGAACATGAAAAGAAATATTTTTATATTTGTTTCTTCCCTGAGCAAGCAATATGGGGAGAAAGCAGTAAAGCTGCTAAATGAACACGATTATAAATGCAACATCATTTCTGAAACGCTTATGGATCTTAAAGCCATTTCTGAAGAACGTGTGTGCATTTGAGACAACACGCACGTGCTCTTTTATGTATGTTAGAGTGGCAGATCATACTTACAAAGCAAACTTGTAAATGTTTAAGGTCTCTGTTCAAACTTGTTCTTAAATACTGTATAAACTAGCATTTATTCAACAATGTTACTAGAGATTAATATGAAAGTCACACATTCATCTTGCTTCTGGAAATACAAGAAAAGAGATCCAAAATAAGCAAGTAAACAGATGAAAAGGAAAAAAGTACACACAAATAGCTTCCCCACGTTTTCATGATTTTTCGTTAGCAGTTTAGGATCTAATCTGCCTTCACTAGCGGTAGCTTCGGGAATAATGAATGGCTATTCCCTGGTGTATAGCTGCAGGTCAACATTTTCCCTCCTACATAATAATGCTTTTGGGATGGCTTATTATGCATTTTGTAACACTCATGTTGATCATGTCACCTTATTAGCTCCTTTTACCATTCTCCCACACGTGCATACATCAATCTTGATTCTTGGGTGGACAGAGATTTGTCCCTATTCTCTCTCATGCTGCTTTATAACACATTGCCTTCTGCTCTGACATCTGCCAATGTCAACAACCTTCTTTCCGACACCCCACCCATTACTTGTTGGTCTGCACCCCAGTCTGCTGTACACATGAGCACACCCACAGAGCACACACAAATTTCTGGCACTTCCAGCAGCTTTCTTCCAGAAGGAAAACACATCCATGCTAAGTCTTCATTGGAAGATCTCTTAGTCAATAACACAGGCTGCAATAAACATACAGTAATTTGTTTTGGTGAGTTGTGACGTGTTTGAGGGATATCATTCCTTTTCTATGACATCACCTAGATTAGAGAATTTGGGAGTGCTTGCAGATTCCAGATACTGGATGCACACCCTGACAGCACCCCGACGTTATGTTGCAATCTGACCCCATTACGTATTCTGTGGTGTGACCTCCATGCAAAACAAACAAACGAACAACACTCCAGACATGTAAGATGACGGAAGAAAGCGTGCTCAGGCAAACATTTGGTCTGGATGACCTGGGAACCAGAGCACAGGGGCTCACCAGACAGTGCCCTATTAGGTAGAGGCTGATACAGAACCACTAGCACTAGCCTGCAGGTTGCAGCCAGTGGAAAAAAAAAAAAAAAGATTGAGAGCACCAATACTGTTACATGTTCATTTTAATTCTTACTTGGATGCCCATCCTGGGTCATAGTTGGGTTGTGATTCAGACACACCCTACTTAAATCTTAAGGTGTTATTTGGCATTTTCAAAAGTATTTGCAGTAAAATTGACTTCCCAACTTGGAGAGACAGTGTGCTGAATTACAAACTGTTTAGCATAACCACCAAGGTCTTTTATTGTGACCCACTGTTTGCTCTAGTATCAGCACACTTGTATTTATTTCCTTAACATGTATTTTTACTATGAGGTTTGCTATTAGAAGTTGCATTGTTTCTTTCATGAAGCAGCAAAACCAGTGGATGATCTTACTGACTGGCTAGCAAGGCAATACAAAACACTAAAGATCAGAATAAATACCTGACTTCCATATTGTATGTGCCCCGATCAAAATTAATAATGAGGCTGCGTTTGAACCCAGAACAAATCAGTGCTAGTTAAGCCTCAGCCCTTGTTTGAAAATGCAGTAGAGCATCAGAATATGATTAGTACCACAGAAGCCACAATTTAGTTTAGGACACTGCTGGGTCCTTGTGTCACTGTTCCGGGTCCCTAAACAGCATGCAGAGGAACATCACCCAGTATTTTCTCTTTCTACCCCTCCTTTGTGTATTTTTTTTAAGGCACAGGCAATCTCAGCCAAAGGACATAAGTAATAAATTTGATAAGTGGGTGCATAAAAGGAAGAAGAGGACAGACGCTGCCAGCCCCAGGAGACAATGACAGCTAGGGTGACAGCTAAGGTTGTTTCCAGCAATATAGTAACTATGCAGCTGCAGAAACAAACTGCTCTGCCTCGCCACAGCAAAGTATGCAAACAGGCCGATGGCCTAAGGGACCTTTTGACTTGTTACAGGACTGGGTACATACAGACTGCCGAGGTAAGGTTTTTCCAGGAAACAGGCTGGAATACCTATCTCTTCCCCTTGGCCTCTCTTTCCCCCCTATTTATCCAGTTAGGGTCTGTTGCTGTGCTTATCACCACCTTTCTTTTTTTAAAGTTCTCCAGTCTTCAAGAAGCAAATGGGATCTAATAAATGCATGATTAAATCAGCTGTTCAGAATATTTCATCCTGCTGACAGAAGAACAATTTATCATGATACAGACAACAGAGCAACATAGAAGGACTACGAAAAATAAAACCAAATCCTCAGATAACCATGTGGCCTACACACATTTTTTTGAGTTCATTTGCTCCTGTCTGGACATTGGCATAGACTTGTTTTCCAGAGCACCTACTCATTTTTTTTTTGTACAGTGGAACTAAACAATTAGCTCAAACTCCACGATACGTAACATTTGTTTTAGTAAACAGAAGAAGTCTTTCATAAACTGTTATTACTGAATAGCATAGAGCTGCACTCCTACAACCACAGCCAATACTTTTTCTTTCTTTCTTTCCCCCTTTTTTATTTTAAAGTTAAAAGAAATGCCTTCAGCCTACTTGCTGCAGTGGGCAGCTGTTTCTGGCAACTAGAGCTACTAAGATACATCAAACTGCATTAAAGAATATATCACTGACACTTATCGATCAATTTACAAAGTATCAAACAGCATATATGTTCATGGTCTTAAAAGAAACTACCAAGTTTTGAAAATATAATCACTCCCTTTATAAAAGGCAAACTGTGCCTAATTATGTGAGTTATCTCCAAGACAGACTTTGTGTATTCTTTGGAAGATAAAGCGGCAGGGGAGGTCTGCGTACATTCCTGTAAAACCCACTCCCGACTGTCTGGGAGGGAATGTGCCTTGCTAAGACATTCTTTAGGCTTCTGAGAGTCAGCATCCTCTACAGCCTACTGCAATAAACTGCAGAAGAATGACAGGCATCCAAGCAGAGGCCTCTGTGTGTGTTTGCCCGTACGCGCACGTGTGTGTGCAGAAATGCAAATGCAGTCAGCCAGAAGTCGTTTGAGATCCTGGCCTGAGTTCCCCAAATATTCAGGACTGATTTCTTTTTCCTAGGGATAGGATCAGATGCTGCGAGGAAGCAGAAAGACAGCAATGAGGATAGCTCCTCCACATCCACAGTGGGCTGGTTATGGCCTCAAGTAGGTTATGGAAGCCTGAATTCAGAGACTATCGCTTTCTGAGGGAATATAAACCCACTCCTCCGGGCAAGAATGATTTCAGCACCTTTCCTCAAAGGTATTTAATTTGCTAATGATATTATTGAGACCACTAACCAACTTTTAAAATTAGAAGCCACTTGACTGTTTTGATTCTGTGGCAACCTGGCAAGCTCCGCATAACCGAGTGTGCCACGGGACCTTGGAGCTGTTCATAACCTAGACCCAGCATGGGTGACTCACGTCATTTTACATTAAGTGCAAGCACTGGTTTGTGCTCAAGGAAATAGTTTCTACAGAAAGAGGACAGTGGTGCAATGTGAATGCCAAAGAGTTCTGTCCTTTTCTCAGTAACATCATTTCCTTGTTAAAGGAGATTCTGAAGCCACAATAAGCCTTCTCTAATAGGCATAGAAATAGATAACACACAAACAGAAAGAAAATCAATTCTTCCTCACAAGCACTTAATTTACATCCCAATAGGATTTGCACACTCTTGAGAAGTTTGTGCTTATGCATAGGCTACCTTACTGATAAACACTCAGCAAAACAAAAACAAGTGCTATCCACAGTCAGAGTGTGAAGGGTCGTCCTCCTACTACAGCCGCTCAGTGAACCAAGTGGGTGAACCCCCCTTAAGTAAGAGCAAGGGAGACCAATTTCAGCAACCTATTGTCAAAAACCTAGGAAACCTCTTGGCACAGCAGACCTGACAGACTGTTGCGAATGACACGTAGGACATCAAGTTTATCGTACCTGTCTTGCACAACTCCTGTGCTCCCACTATTTTTGGCTAACAGGTAGATGCGACTCCCCAAACTTGTCACAATTGTTGACGGTAGTCAATGAGCTGGGAGGAACGGAATTTGCAACAAATTTGTTTGCTGAACACAACACCTTGTTCATGACCTAAGTCAGCTCTGAAGGGTTCAGACTGAGAATACAACTATAGGATATTGAAAATTGTCCTATACTTTGTTTGGTCTAAGTATATGAATATGATTTAGCTGCAGCCTTGCCAACTGATTTGTGTTTATCTCTTTTCAACATTGTCACCTTCACATTTGCTTTGACACACAACTTAGAGTTTCATTGTCATAAATTCTGGCACTGTACTTTCTATTTCGTAAAGCCTCAGAAAACAAGATGTGCTGTCCTGGAAAAGTAAGAAGGACTTCAAGCTGAGTGATGAATAAGTTCATCATGAAGTACATCCTCCCTATAAATGTTCGCAAATGTACAACATCAAGCACATCAGCTTGGGTGAAGCACTATAAACAGAAGAATTATGATTTGCCTGTCTGTAAATGAAAAGCATCGATTCGTTTCCCCATCACCTCATGCCCCCAGGGATGGCCCTCACAGATAGCCCAAACTGAGGTTCAGGCAAGCTCAGCTGTGCATGTACTCTGTGCCTCGTCTTCTTCCTTGAGGCACTGTTCAGCTGAAATCAAGCAGGCCTATCCTAACCAGTAATTATTTCAGCTCTAGCCCCTTGCACAACCCTAGCTTTGCCTCTCCCATTTTCCCAAGATAACTCTTCTCCTTTGCTGTGGAGGACTGCCTGCCATCTCTCCCCCTCCCCGACTCCTCTTCTCTGGTCTTGCAGTTTTATGATTCTCTAACAGCATCCATCCTTATTTTTTATCCTTGTTCAGACGCAGAAGTCAGCGTGCAGGATCAAGCTGGTGTGGTATGGTTTTCCTTGCTTCTCTAACATACCATTTTCCCCAAAAAGTCTCAGGCTGTCCCTTTGACACTCCATTAGTTGATTTCCTCCCACCTCAGCACTGCTATGTATGCATTACAGTATTCTCTCAAACATCCCCAGAGAACGTTACCTATTTCGGTGACTGAAAACTACTGATCAGATCATTAAAATCAGCACATTTTAATTGGTCTGCATTATTAAAGATAAGTTAGCCATTAAGGGTCCATACTATCCACAACACCCTTTCCTCTCACAAAGGGTGGACTGTGCTAGTGCTCGACTGTGCCTGACTTTAATCAGTAACTCTGCAGCAGTGCTTACGTTTCAGAGATCTCTCTTGCTGATACACAAGAAGCGGTCACAGATTTGCATAATGTATTCCATCAAGTTCAACTGTTACACAATAGTGTAACAGAATACAATGTAGGGTAGTAATACGGGGATACAAAAGAGAGCCACATACCACTGAGAGGAACAATTCCAATTATTTTGGTAGAAAAAAAAACAAAAAAAAAGAATTGTGTATGCATGTTTTCAGGTGATGATTGTATAAAGCTAACAACACAAGTCACAATTTAATTGCATAATAAACACTAGGTAGCCATGTAGAATCTGAATAAAATCTGTGTCTCAAATACTTCTGAAGGTCAGGTTGATGCAAGGGGCATTTGTAATCTCAGAGTTACAAAACAGTACATGTTTAGGGATGAGAGCAATCTTTCAGCACTATAAGTGTATTAAATACCTAAATAGGAAAGGAAGGAAGGACAAAGACTTCTGATATTTAAGACACACACAAAAACTCAGTTTGGGTCTGCAATACGGTTCTCCCCTAACACAAGTCTTATCAGTTATGCAGCTGATTGAGGAACTCAAAGATTTCTGCATTCCCCTTTCCTCATGACTCAAGGAAGTACTCAGCTACCAAAGGCACTCTTTTCCCTGTGCAATCACCTAGTTCAAAGCAGCACAGGATACAGCGTGTGGAGTCCAGCTTTATGTTATCCCGACGGCAGAGCAAGTTTACTAGTGCAACACGTTCAGCTTCCAGGCTGAAGCTCACGCATATCTAAGCTGGCATGCAAGACCACCTTTGTTCCTCTGCAGCTGGTGTAGATGTGCCCTGTGCTACCTTCATCCATTGTTACATGATTCTGACTTCCAAATTTCATTCCTATCTTCTCTCCAATGGCCTGCAGCATCACTTTTATTTCCTTAAGCGATTGAACATGGTTGGGTTTTTTTTAATTAAATTGTATTTAATTCAAAGAGAATCAAAGCAAATCAAGAGGTAAATGATGCAGTTCCTATAGTCTAATATCTTACTAGATAAATGTACATGTAAACTCTGGTTTTCCACGGAAAGTGCATGCCTAAGTTGTGAGTGTGGCCAGCTCCACTATGGTCCTTATTAACTCTTGGCATCTCAGAGTTTACTCAACATAATTCTTACTCTAATTTTTATTCCTTCCCACCCCTTATTCATGGGTCAGGAGGAGAAAAAGGTACAGTATGACCTCCCATATAGCACAAGCTACACAATCTCATCCAATAACCACCTCCATTTGTCGTTCAAACGTATCTTATAGATTGACATAATCAGCAAATTCCAAGAATGTAAGAGAAAACCTATCTGTGTACTATGTCAGTGGTAAAATTCAGCTGCAGTTAAAATACAGCACTTTATTTATACTTGGAATCCCCAACATTATGAATTGATTATTCATACCAGTTTATCTTTTGTTCTCTCTGGAGAACCCCATTAGGATACAATTCCTGTACTTAGCAAGTGGTTGGAGAATGCTCATAACTAAGACAGATTAACCTGTTTGAGTTTGTTCTGTGTACAAACTTCAGAACAGAAAGTCACCATTCAAATCTCTACCTATAAAAGAAAAGCTACTTAATTGCCTTTAAACAATCTTAAGCTTTGTATATTTAATAATTTTAAATTTATTAGTTGGGATTTGGAACAGCACACAAGCCCGTAGGGAACGGAAGCAGCAGGCGGGACAGGGACAACAATCTCTAAGTGTCACCCATGATGATGGGACACACCCTACAAAGAAAATTTTCCTTAGCAAAACCTCACAAAAGATAATCTTACCTCAGAAACAATGACAAATCCGTGTGACATAGCCACTCAATAATTTCCTTTTTGTTTCTCCATTTGGAAAACAGAGCTTTTGGCACTAGGTTCCTGATATTAATTGTGCCAAAGCGTCAGTAAGAAAATGAATGAGACTGATAATAACAGAGAAAGATCTCAGCAGCTTCAAGTTTCTCTTCTACTTTTTGACTTCCTGCTATTTTTCATGAACCCTCTTCATTTTCGTGCACTTTCCTTAGCGTACTAAGGATAGAGTAGAACAGGTACGTACCCAAGATTAGACATACATTACTGCTAGAAAGTAGTTAAAGGAATGTTAACTTTGCAAAGTCAAAGAGGAATTATAGAGCACTGAAGCTAATTTTGCTCCCTTGTATGCAGACACTACAGTACAGTCTTCAGTTACAGGCAGAAACCGATTCCTGGGGTTCTCAGTTCCGGAAACAATCAGTGCCACAATCACCTCTACCTATTAGGAGATTAAATTGCAAGAAAGAGTTTCTTAATGATTGCAGTCCTGGGCTGTGGTATATACAGCACCCAATCTTAGCAGAGTTTAGCTTCCAAACTCCTACAAGTCTCTATGAAGCATGTAAAGATCTGTCATGTTTCTGAAATAGATGTGTTTTTCCAATAAACTATTGCTCTATCAAATGCCAAATTCCTGCTTTTCAGAATAGAGGTAGTAAAGCTTTACTGACCCTTAACGTTTTTTTTTTTACATTGCTGAAGTAGTGTATTCTTCCTGATCTCTCTTTTCATATGGCCTACATATCATAGCCAAAATTATAACATCACTAGCCAAGGGCAGGCAAAAACACATAGAAAATTTCAGATCAAGCTGTTGAAAAGAAGAAATACTGCAATGTCCTACAAGACAGCATTTTAGGATGCAAAGGTACCAAGCAGTTATAACAATAGATGGCACTACCACTTTTTTCTGTAATTAATACTTGTGATATACATATATTTATGATTACACTGTGCAGGACAAAGATCTAGATTTTTCATACACTTAGCATTATTTCTTGCAACACAGAACAACTGCACCATCTTCGACAGAGGATTACACAGAGCTTAAACACAGCTTAAAAGAAGAGAATGGAGAAATCAATTTTATGGAATAAAATTCATTTTTTTTGAAACCAAATCTGTACTGAACAGTATAAACCAGAAGCAGACAGAAAACACAGACTACTTTCAACAGCAAAGCACACAGAATGCAAAAGAGATAATGAAAGCATTTGACTCGTACTGAACTGAAAAGGAGCTTGTCTTAAGTTACAGCATTCATCGAAGTGATTAAGCAACCTTCCTGGCACAAGCCCAGACTGAAGAACCACCTGACATGAAGTTGGAAGGTTGTGTCTCTCCTCTGTCAAGACTCACATTTCTTGTTCTACTGAAAGCAGCACCCCAAAGCATGCATTCCTCTCTGCTGAAGTTATAGACAGAAGTTGGCAACGCTTTGGTGAACCTATTTAAAAATTAACTCTAACAGACTCATTAAAGAAGTATGGAAGAACTGCAAGTTGCAAAAGGTTTTGGGAAATAAGCTATTAAGCACCAGAGAGCACTTCCTGGCCATAGTACTGAATGGCATGGTATAGAGGAGACCCAGTATTTGTAACAGGTTTGCAGTGGGTATCATGACACCAATAATGCCATTAACATTTGATTTCAGATTAAATTCACAAAATTAATCAAGATTTCCAGAATACCCTGAATCACATTTCATTTTCCATCGGTCCTTTACAAAAAATAATTGCACATTCCTCATCTCCTAAAATGCTACCACCCTGATGCTCTCAGTTTTGCCTGATGCTGTTTCACAGGATAATTTCTTGTGCTCCTCCTGCTCATGCATTTTTAACCACACCTGATATATCCTGTCACTGGTTTGTTTTTTTTCCCCCAAAAGTAGGATTGCATGTTAATTTGAAAAAACAGATGTCACAAAGATATACCCACTTTCAAGCACTTATTTCTAAATTATTTTAATATGTACCATGTATTTCTACAGAACCATAGCTCTATCACAGTATATTTTCTCTCCAGAGGTACGTTGCATTTGATGAACTAGTAGGCAAGTCTGAAAGCAGACCATACCCACAGCACAAACAGTCTTTCAAACCAACGATGAGACATCTTACAATGAAGAAAGCAATGCTCATTACAAAAATACTCACAATTACAATTTTAATTGTATATATTACAATTCATAGGTAAGTGCCTGTAACTACTTTTTCAATCAGGTCAGTAGTTTTGGTTTGGTTTTTTTGTTGTTGTTGTTGTTGTTTTAATAAGCAAACTGAAAAGCCTCTTTATTTTTATGATTTCCACTGCTTTGGGGTCATTCCAACTAGGTATCACCTCCTCTGTGATGGGAGGGAACAATCATTTTGCCTTCCTACTAAAGCCACCCCTCTTCTCCTCCTGTTCTTCCCACTCTGTAATGAAAACTACTCCCAGACTTGGCTGCTCTCACTGGAGTCCTGCCAGTTCAATCCCAGGCACAGAGCACTCTCTGGAATGGAGGTATTTCCAAGGTAGCATTCAGCAGACAAAAAAAGGAGGTGCCCCTAAGCTGCTTCTGATGACAAGGCAATGAAAGAAGCTCTAACAGTAGTAGCAGAGGTCAAGACATTAAGAGGATCCCTACCATCACTGTAGTTTTGTGATCAGTGCCATCACAGAGCACAAGAAAGATGCAAGGGTCAGTTATTCACACAGCTGTCAAGGTAACAGCAAAAATCCACATCTATTAAGAAACCCTGTAGTGCCCTTGCATCTAAACAGAAGATTTCAAAAGGGCTTCAATCACTGTGTTTCCATAGTTGTACAAACTGCTGTGAGGGAAGGTCAGCAACCAGCTTGGAAACGCTGCTACAGGGAGGTGTGCCAGAGAGCGTGATGTGCTCTACTTGCAATTATATGGAGAAAGGAGTTAAAGGTATTTTACCTCTCTCCTGTTTGGATAGTCTGCCTGCTGCCAGGCTGCATGGATCAAACTGTCTCCCTACCACTTAACCCCTTTCTTCTCATCATTACACTCACAACAGGTTCTAGAGACTCCCAGCTTCAAAAATTATTTTCCTGCTCTATCAAATCAACAGCCATCAGTGACCTTTAACATCTCGAGCCACTTTCATTCTCTAAGGTGACTTCTGTTCATTCTCCTGTGGTCTGCCTCTTCAAGCTCTTTCCCAAATATTGGCATTATGAAGATGGCAGAAATCAAACATGTTACACAATGGACAGATCTATTGCATTATCCAGTACAGAAGAGTACTAGGAAGCCTACTCTGATCTACAGTTTCATCTTCAACTAAATGTCAACAAGATTAATGAAAAAATAAACCAGTAAGAATAAAAGAACCAGTCAGGACAGGTGAATGACTTTTTACCCCAAAATTACATCACCAGTTGGGGTTACTCCATTCCTAAGCCACTAACTTACACCAAAGTAACCACAAAAAGCACAGTCTTGAAAATTACTCTGCAAACAGAACTAGCAAGTTGCCATCATCTTGATTCTTCTTTTTCACATTACTAGGTACCAAAACCTCTATAAAATGGCAGTACCACGTCTGCTTGCTGCAACTTCAAGCATGCAGACTTTTTGTTTGCACTCACAACTGGAAACAAACATCAGCAATATATCTTCACCTTTGCCAAATATTTGTTTGAAAGTAACCAGATTAAAGACAAGGAACCACAGAGTCTGGCAGCTTAATTACCAGATCCAAACTCTTACTGTGTCCCACTGCAGAGAAAAGGAAAAAAAAAAAAAAATCAAACCATAGAGTCACATAGGAGAACATTGGTCTCTGTGACAGCGGCTTACAATTCTGAAAAATTATTCAGCGGATGCACAGAAGTGTATGGATATGCAACAAAGGAAAAGTCTCAAGATAGTGTGACAAAATAGCAGGGATAAACTTCAAAGTAATCTCAGAGTTCTGCAAGAAGAAAAAATAATCCATGTTACCTAGTGTTCAAACTCAGATACAGTCTACAGACAAAACACTGCCCGCTATTTTACTAAGCAAAAATGTAGTTATTGGCTGGGAAGTTTAAAAGAAGTGTTACCATAAGAGAGCGCAGAACAGCAACAATAGATACCAGCATTTCATTTGTTCCACTGCATCATTTTATGACTGAAACAGGACTCCAGTCAAGGCAACCATACATGTTGCATTTACAACTTGGAATCCATTAGCAATGTTATACAGTATATGTGTAAAGTAATAATTTTAGGTCATGATTTTCTCTGCCCCTCTCTCATACACACACGGGGAAAAAAAAAAAAAGGATGTACGAGAGCAACATGCACTTAACTCACAGCTTGTGTGAGTGATGGCTAGAGCAAGTCACACTATTCTCATTCTTACATCAATTTCACTGACTAAAGTCTGATTTACAGACCAAATCCTATTAGAGACTAGTAAATAGAAATGCACTCTGTCATAGGAAAAGGAAAGTTACTCAAGTGCCACACTGCTCTTTAAAACCACGCCATAGTACTCACACCGGAGGGAATGTGTTAACCCCACTGGAGATAAGCTGACCGCCCCGCAGAATGGGAAATGTCAATTTAGGTTTATGTAAATACTGTCAATATATACATGTCTTAATGACAGCATCCTATGTATTCCACAATTTTTAGTGCATTAAAGGAGAGCCAAGAAAGGAGCAATAAGGAGATGACTCTTTTTGGAGATGACTTGCACTGTTGTTAACACTTAAATAACAAGAACGCTTAGCGTAAGGGACCAGCGTGAGGAGTACGTCAATCTGCAGCATTACATACGCAGCTCGCTGATGTATAGCGGGTGCGTTCACCACTGCACACTACCAATCTCAACAGTGCTCCTTTTCATACTTATAAGAAATGTCAAATTGATTAACTCAATTTTAAACAACAAACTGTTAAGTGCCACTGCTGAAGCGTTCCTTACAACACGTAGTATTGATTTCATACATATAATACACCGATTACATAACCATACAAGAATGTCATTGTTACTTACCACTCAGCAATACCCACTTAGTGGAAACTGTTACTGTACTTGATAACCATAGCCTATTAAAACACAGATTATAATTATTTACAAAGGAAGTTACACCCCATTTTGCTCTGCTGTGTATGGAACATTCATTGCCCATCACTCAGGAATTGTGCAAAACAAACGTTTACTTGTCAAACTTGCATTCCCTGTGTCTAGAGAAGACACCCCATAGCAGTGTTACCTCTCATTACATTGCAAAACATTAATCCCAGAATTGCCTTTCACCTATAAGAAGGTGCATCCATGAAAGATTTTAGTTTCTGCTTTTTTCCTTCCTATATGTAAGTTCATATTTATAATTTGGGATTTGCACTAAGTTATGTATGAAACCCTTTTCAACCCAACTCAGCTGGAAAACAGCTGTAGATTAAATTCAATGGATGGGCTTGGACCAGACAGGGATTTAACAGGATCAGCTTCTGTGATGTAAGCTGTCATGCTTTTAATTTGCAGTCACTGATGGCATCTGAACTGGATTGTGCATTTCTGCAGTTGCAGTAGAGAAGGGTCTTGCACGTGCATGGGTTTAAATTTTATATACAACACAAAACAGAACATCAGCAACTAAACACAACAACGCAGTCATAGAAGGAATAGCCTTATCAATAAAAAAATTAAATGCAAGACAAGGATAAATTAAAAAAAACAATGCTGTATCATTTTATGTTAAATCTGGGGGGGGGGTCCCCTTCTTTGAGGAGTTGGATGATCTGTGCTATTTTAATGCTCGGGCTATTGTTTTTCCAGAAGTGCTGGAATGAACACTGAAGGACAAAGGTATCATTCTGAAGGGTGTCGCTATTTGCGGTGAGGTAGCTCCAAGATCTTTATTCTGTTGATTCAGTGCCTCTTCAGATCAGATGAATGATAGGAAGGGCATCTGTCAGCAACTTTGCAACTTCGTCTTTGCTGCGTGTTCCTATGCCAAAGCAAGGAGGTCAACAGCGTCTTAGTTGAACCAGCCCATCAATAGCCTGTATCCTCACCACCAAGGGCACAACCAAAACAGAATATACTATTTAATGAGCTACAAAATCTCTCATACCCACCCAAATACACCTACTGAAGTCTGCTTTAACTTAATTTTGCCTTTGAATGACAACCGGAAGGGAATGAACTTCCTGACATCCTTTATTGTTTAGATGGCCCAGATTGTGTTTTTGACCAGATTTGCTCAGCTGAGCTTCTCAGCTGGCTTCTTTGGGGAAAAAGAATTATGCAGAGCATTAGCACTGATTAGAAGACACCTCCTTTCATTTCTGAATTCAGAGAAGTCCTACGACATTAAGAAAAACTGGTCAGAAAGATCAAAGGAGAAGGGAAGGCAATTAGCAGATTGGCACTTATCCCTCTTCAAAAGAAACAGTTTTGCAGCTTTTGTTGATAAGAACAAACTACCACCATATTATAAGGGGCTCTTAGCACACTATGGTAACTCACAGGGGCATCAGTTTAAGGCTCGTGAAAGATGTCTGCTTATTTTAAAATCTGAATTGGTGAGAAATATTTGCCCATTATGGTGAGGGAAGAAACTCAATATTCTAATTAACAGTTAGAGATAAAGGAAAAAACGTAAGAGAACATAAGAGAAAGGACACAGATGGCTGTAGAGAGTAAAAGTTTGCAAAGTTGACACTGAAAAAAGGACACCCTAGATATTAACTGCTGCTTTTCAATGAAGCCCAAGAAAACAATGAACCCTACATCCCCTTGCAGATAAATAAATTTCACACTGAAAGTCACAATTCTGACTAAAGATAAAGATGGCTACGAGTTAGACAAGAGGAGCTTACCTAATTTTACACGTTCTACAAAGCAGCAAAAGCCCTCCAGTCATGATTTAAAGAGAGAAGAGGCTGCAAAGACACACATTGACTAAACATAGGTATTACAGAATGATAAGCCAGGAACAGATGCATGAACAGAAACATTCAATGAGGGAAAAAAAATCTTGACATCAAACACCAAATTGTGGACGATGCTCACTGGGGTGTAAAGCAAACCAAGACTCTGTTGCATACCCTATGAAGGAAATATTATGTGGATGCATGAAATAGCATGTAATCAGGAACAGGACATTAGAGTTACTGCTTGCATTCTTGTTGAGATTTCTTCTTGGCACTATTATATGAATAATGATACCACAGCCAGGAGGTACTCTTGGGTGAGTTTTGGTTCATCCTCAAAGGACTCAAGAAAGTCTTCAGCCAAGCTAAAATATGGGTGATTCAGTAAGACAAAACATGCAGCCCCTTACTAGCTAAATGTCCTATCTCAAGGGTTTTTATATCTATTCATATAAAGTCCCTAATTATCCTATTGAAGTTTGTTTCCAAAAGGGAACTTGTGGATATACTGGATCAAAGAATAAGGAAACAAGTGAAATTGCTGCAGTTCCATTATGCAAGGCTGAAAAGGGCAAAACAGAAGACTGTTCTGGCTTTCAGTTTAACACAGAACTACACTTTGAAATAGAAAAACAGATGGAGTTTATGATACTAGGTGAGATACAGAAAACAGGAATTATTTGGTATGTTGTAGTACTGAAAGTGCTATCAGCACAAAGCTATAGTTAATAGATGTCAACTGGTAACTTCCAGAGTTCTGAATATATCTATACCTAAACCTCAGAAAAAAGACTCCATGGAGATGCGCTGCAAGTGTTTCGTCCAGGGCTTCTCAAAAACCAAAACAAACACAAACCACAATCCAACCCAAAAACCCACAAGAAAAACTACCCAAAACCCCCAAACCCAACCAAACAAATAGAAAATCCACATGGTTTTAGTCAAATTGCTGTTTCATTCATCAAGTTGTCATTCAGGAAATGGTTCATCCTTATTTATTAGTATAGACTTTTCATGTGCCATGAGGGAAGGCAGCTTCTCAGTCGGGTCTCCCTGTTGCAGGGAACAGCAGTATGTGCAGTGACTCGACAAGAAGTGCTGCTGCACCCAGCAGGATCACAGATTTAACATTCTCTCCTCAGATATCTGTGTACTGCAGAGAGCAGCGCCAATACCAAACCATTTTGGCTCATACATGACAGACTACTGTGGGACAGGTGAGGTACCAGTGCAAAATTTTTGGACAGCAATTAACGTATCATTTGTGAGAGTGGAAGAAAGAGGACATGCAATTTGATGTCTTCACCTTAGGAACAGCCACCACCCTTTGCAGCAAGAGAATTACGTCCAAGGGTGGGAAGTGGCCCACTCATCGATATCTGAGCTGACTCAGGCTACTGAAGTTTACTCCACCCTAACATAGTGGCTTTAAAGGTCATAGCCTGATCCATCCCTTTGAATGGGTGTTCTCTTTGCTCCTATTCTTCCCCTAAGCTATCACAGTTCTGTCCAAAAAATCTGATGTACAGGTGCAAAATATTTAATTTTATGTAATTAAAAAATCAAAACCAGGCTCATTTTAGGGGAACAACGTATCTCATCACCAAACAACATCATGTAATGTGTTTCCAGCAGTGCTTCTCTCCTCTGGCATACACGGACATAAATTAAGGACTGCTCCAACTCAGCACTACAAAGTCTGCTACGTTATCCCATAGCACTGAAAGCAAACAGGTGACATTCTGAAGAGTTTGAGCATTAAATACAGTATCTGTATCATGTTGAATACAAAAAATTCTTTCACCAAACAACCACTGCCTCAGCCACAACTGTGCTGGTAATTTTTGTGAACAACAGTAGCTTGAATACTTCAAGTATTATCTTGAAGTATCGATAAGAGCATAGCTGAAAAGCCACCTAGAATTTCCAGTTTAGGAAGAAGATCTACAAGATCTCCATCTCTTCAGTTAAGTGGGTTTCCCAGTGATTATCACTATAACTAGGGCAGTTTTGCTGTGGATGCTTGCAAGAGGATGATTAATTTGAAGTTGGTTTGGGCCACTTTAAAAAGGGACAGGAAGTAAATGTTTTCTCCGCTCCACACATGCTGCAGGGACACCCACAGAATTATTGTCGAGAAGCCCCTTCCAGATCTGCTTCGCTCTACCTTAAAGCCCCTATCTGATAGAAGTCTCCAGGTACTTACTCTGCTTCCCTACCCCAATCCACATCACTACAAGCAACAGTAACTAATAGATGACATTAGGGCCAATTTGCAAGTTTTCTTGAAGATTTTCAGCTATTTCACTGAGCAGGAACTGAGGAAAGCTTCTGTAACTACTACCCCCCCAGAGACAAGGCGAGGCAGGCTGATTTTGGGGGCTGGAGGACATCCTAAATGACTGGTCAGCCCAAGGCAGTCTTGTGCTTTGACATTTGACCCTAAACAACTACAGTTACAGAACCTCCAAAGACAAAATATTTTCAGTTTTCAGGCTTGTAATCACTGCTACTTGGAAAGAACAATATTCAGATAAAATCATTTTCTTTTGTTTCCTTCTGCCATTTGAAGATGCTAAGCATTCTCCTGGAAAGTAAAATACTACATTAGAAAAATGGTAGGCAGTACCTGAACAGAGATGTACCAGCAACAAGCTCTAAATTCACCACAGCATTCAAAACTCTCAGGCTACAAATTTTAAAGAACAGAGGGTTCAAGAGAGACATGGAAAAGTCAGGACAGCGTTAAGATCATTCTCATGGTAAGCATCAAATAAGTCAAGATTTTGTAGCGGGCTACCCTATTTGACACAGGAAATCCAACAATACAGACATTTGTGACCAGCCAACTGGTCATTAATGCAGTTTCAGTTCAAGTGTTATCTTCTAGCTACGAGTGAATTTAGAACAACATTGGGTTTGGAGGCCCACACCAGGAGAACTGCCTGGATATGAAAGCTCAAATAGGCAATAAAAAATTTAGTATCCCACTTATATTGTAGGGCCTGCACACCTACAGGATCCATATAATTTGCATCTGTTGCTGATAGTGGTCTTTTCAGTTTAGGTATCTAGTTTAAGGATCAGTAGACAATTAACAATTGATAACCAGCTCAAATAGCTCACTTGATATCTGTCTCCGAGGCATACTCCCACACTGTCAGTGTCTCAGTTCGCTCTTAGCTACACTGAACAATAACTCTAAATCAAAACAGAGGCAGCTGCACTAACAATGTCAATAAAAAAAGGCTTCAATGCTGCCTTAAAAAATAAAATAAAATAAAAAATCAGCATTTATTAGCTACATTTCCTTTAAAATTGAAGTCTTATAACATCCTCTTAGAAAGAAATTATTAAAGTAGATAATAGTGTTCCATAATGCTTGTGAATTGCGGCTTAAGTGGATTTTAATAATTGAGAATGGAAAATTTTATTGTTGTGCACTAGGACCTTGTCAGGAAGAAATGTTGGGGAGCTGAAATTTCCTTTAGATTGGCATTTTATTCTCATTTCGGTAGGATTAGATGGAGTTCTGGCCCTTTGGTTTCTTCTAATTAAATTATTTAAGCTATCCAATAAGCTTTTTAATTTTTCAAGGGCAATATAAACAGTAAGAAGCAACTTGGTTGCAGGCTGGTTGCTGCATAAATTACATTCGGCACAAATCAAAAGGCAATACGCACATCCGTCACAGAGTCACAGTTGAGGAAACAGTAGACCGCACTGCGTGCGCCAAGCGGCTCAGAGGTCACGGCATCTACTACATATGCCTCTTCCTTCCTACTTGATGGAACCTGTGTTCCTCGGTCATTAAAACAATCCAGATAATGTCTGTGTAATCTCAGGGTCATGTTTCCAGAGAAAATTTTAAGAACCAGTTCTCCCAACTGAAAATGGTAAAGCACATGAATTGTCCCCCTGGTGTGTAATTTTTTTGCTCTTCACTCATCATCATTTTAAAATTTTGTTAATACACATTTCCAGTCTTTCTAGTTTTTACATCTTTCTGGGGTTTTGCCAATTCCTATCCCATGATTCTTCCATGGAAGACTCAAAATACAGTTTTTTGTCACTGAACCCAGCCCTACCAGCTGCAAAACACACCCACAAAACCAAACAAGAAAACCCTATTTGGTAGAACCAGAGATCAGTTACAATGCAGGTAAGAAAATTAAAATTCGAGTGATATCAGTGATCATGAAGAACAAAAAATGCAATTAAAAAGATACAACCTGGTCTGATTTACATTTCCTCTAAACACATCACCTGCTTTGCATCTCCCATTCATTTTCCTTTCTGCAAGCCACACATTCTCCTACGAATCTTTCTATTTCCTGAGGCAAGAATCTCCCCTTTTAGAGAAGAAATAAAAAAAAAATTGCTTGGATTAGCCAGGCCTTACTGACCTTCCTCCATGAATAAACAATGAGCTTTTCCAGAACTGTGAGAGAAATTCATTATATACAATGAATGTGTTTCTTTGTTGTCAGACAAAAAAAGAAAATCCAGTGCAGTATCAAAGCGCTTTGTTCTATGCTACTTTCACTTAGCACACTTTTTAAATCTTGAACTTCTGGAGGGAGGAATTAACCCTCCCAGGCAGAGGGCTCTGAACACTCATCACAACAACTCTCAAAATTTACACTGGAATACACATGTAGTACGTTTGCCTTGTTGAAGCTCTTGATACTGGGGAAGATTTAATCAAAAAGAGAATACACTCATTTGTTTTTCCAACTGATTTAGTATTGGTAATTTGAACTGTATATTTATAACCAATGCTGTGATAAACAGTGATTCTCCAAGTTACAGGGACAAAGATTAATGTTCTACATATGACAGTTCTTCAGCTAATGAGCTATTTTTGGACTATGCAGGTCAAAGTTACAGTATGGATAAGGGAGGAAACAGAAGGCAATCTACTGAAATACAATTGATTAGAAATCAAATCCGATTAGAATTACAGACAGCCACACATCAGAAAACCTACCCCTCTGTTGCTCCTAGATAATAACAACTTTTATGGGGAAAACCAGATAGCTTTCCTTTACCACTTTTATCTGCAGGCTTCCTCTTTTCAGGGCCATTCCCTACCCATGCCTCTTCTTGGAATCCCCTTTTCTCCTTAGAAAAAGACCTGAAGTTTGTGAGTATTGACTTCTTTCACGTCAGTGACTTGTGTTACTTAGTATGCCTCCATAACGAAGGCAAGCGGTTACCTTTTTTTTTTTTTAGCATGGAATCAAGCCCTTTTCTAAGGGCTGCTTACAGAAATATATTACAAATGAACGTGGTTGTCCTGTGATTGTCATGGCTTTAATGCTCCTTTGGAAGAAAGTTATTAAAGCTCTTCAAATGACACTTGTGCCAGCAACACAAATAATTTCCAAATGCACTTCTTTAAGATGTAATGATGTGCCTTTCAGGCACATTAAAAGGTAAAGCTGCTCACTTTTAATGAAAGAACACCAGCTAAAGACAGAGGGAACTGATTACTACTCCTTTCTGTGCATCGGTTTGCATGGTCAGCAGTTGTATTCAGCACAGCTGTTCTTCTGAGCTACATAAGTCTCGCTGCTGTTTCTACTGACCATGATCCATGAAGAACAAATCTTTGGTTTTGGCCACTGTCTGTTTTTACTGATTCAACAGTTATAAACTGCATTGACAAATCATCTTTAACTACGGATACAGCTGAGAACTGTTCAACTCCGCATTACATAGCAGCAGCTATATCAGCAACAGGCAGAGTATTAGTAGATACCACAGCTAGGAATTCTGGGCTGATCTGATGCTGAGCACACCTGAGCTGGAATCAATTAATACCTACAGTATAACAGCATGGTTGCTAGAAAACACTGCCATATTTTTAATTGTTGATATGGCCTCTACATGATTAGTAAAATACCATGAATTAGCTTTGATTGAACATGAATCAGAAGAATGCAACGAGCTTGCATTACAGCTCTGCTCATTTAAGAATTCAAGATAATAAAAGCAAATCCTGTCTTAAACTGATGCAACAAGAAGATCCAACACAAGTTTAGATCCAACCTAGGCCTCTGCACAAGCTGATGTGTCTGTATCACATTAAGTCCCCTAATCCCACACCAAATTAGAGCAAACAAAATGTCAAGTCCTAATTATAAAAAAAAAAAAAACCAGCAAAAAACCAAACCAAAAAACCCAAACTACACAATAACCTATACATCTATTTAGGGTGGCAGCTGAAATATTGTGAGGTTGGGGTTTTTTACTAAACTATGCCTTAAAAAAACCCCTGCGTACTTCTGTCTATGGTTGTTTGTTTTTAAATGTGTGATGCCAAGAGTATTATCTTGTTACTTACAGAAGCATAAACTATCCATCTTAATTACCTTAGGGTTTTTTTAGAACCATTTTACATGCCATTTGCTATACTGTGTATTAGTATCTATAAAGTGTATAGAGACAGATACATACCTGTGTATAGAATAGTACTTATATAGCCTCTTCTGAATGATAGTCATTTTCCTACCCAAGGAGCAAAAGTACTAAAAATGACAAGGTGTTATTTTTAACTACATCTGTAACTCCTATTCCCAGCAACCTCAATTGCAGTTGAGTTAGGCTGGAACAGATTGAACTTTAGATATGTAGCTACTGCCTAATAACACTAATGCATGTTTTCTGGGGAGTGCTGACAGGACAGCTAGTTTTTTCAGTCTTTATTATTTGCTTCTGCACCTGCCTGAAAAGATAACGTACACATAATACAAGGGCATCACTGGTTATCTGCATGTTAGGGCATTACTGGCCTAATAGCCAGAAAATCTGAGAAGATGCCACTTTTTTCCACTTTCACAGGCTATATAGCTTTCAGCTGGACACCCTCTCTAAGGATTGAGAGGTATAGAGATATAATATTTCCACCGGAGGGTATAGCAGTGTTAGGTCTGCAATGAAAGCATTTTTTTTTTTAAAGAAACAGAAAAAGCTGCATCTGCTATTACAAAGAGAGCATTAGTAAGATGCAAGCCTATGAAACACGTTACAGAAGATGATTAATACCCAAAAGGGTATTAAAAAAATAATTAAGGCATTTTGGAAAGTTTACCTTGATAAAGTATTCTGTATACTTACAGCTTGATCATACTGCCTCAATCCTCTAAGTCTTGTAAACAAACTAAGCCAGCTCATTCCTCAAATAACATTTTTGTTTAAAACTGAAATGAAGACATAAATCAAACCTTTGCTTTTCTAAGGCTAAGTAGTTATGCATAATTTGCTGTCATTTGCATTTTCAGACACCTTCCAGAACCAAAGTAATAATGCTTTAAGATACATAATCACAGTGGTGAAGAAATGCTTCCGACTATTTCAGGGTTCAAATTTATCTTATTAAAAAGTAACACTGCCCATTTAATTACAGGGAAAACAATTTTCATTTAATTGTTACCTTGTGACTTTGCACATCCTTAATGCTACATAATTGTGATTAATGCATAAATTATCTGTATCAGCAGTAATCACTGACGTAGTTGCATTTAATTATTTCTGCAATTTTGACCTATCCCAAGTACCTCATATTGGTCTATGGCAAAATTTATAATTAAACCCAAGAAAATCCTATTGCAGAAAGCAGCCCATAGGCAGGATGGAGTAGCCTAAGAGATGGCTGGAATCATAGAATCCCAGATTGGTTTGGGTTGGAAGGGACCTCAAAGCCCATCTAGTTCCAACGCCCCTGCCATGGGCAGAGGCACCCTCTGTTAGCCCAGGTTGCCCAAAGCCCCATCCAACATGGCCTTGAACACTGCCAGGGAGCCAGGGGCAGCCACAGCTGCTCTGGGCACCCTGTGCCAGGGCCTCAGCACCCTCACAGGGATGAACTTCCTCATCTCTCATTTAAACCTACCCTCTTTCAGTTCAGAAGTTTTGCCCCTTGTCCTGTCACTACACACCCTGGTAAAAAGTCTTTGTCTTTTTTGTAAGTCTCCTTTTACATATTGAAAAGCAGTGATAAGGTCCTTACTTAACTCTGCATTCTGCTTTAGACCCCATCTATTATTATTTTTCACAGTATGTACTTTGACCTCCCCCCATTCCCACAGTCATTCTCTACATGGACTGCAAGTTCCTGGTGTTCGATCCCATTTGTACATAAACATGACTTTGTGCATTGTACAACTTTACAGTAAATTAACAAGTGTGACTATAGCTATCAAAAACTAATGCGAACTTTTTTGTGTGTCTCATTCATGCATCATTCTCTAGTTTGGATCTAGCAGCACTATTCTCAGCATTTCTGATACACAAATTTACATGTTACACTGCCTAGTGAGTACCACTGAGTGCAGAAAAGGGACTACAATTTTAATCTAGGCAGAAATAGAAATGATAGAAGTGCTGTATTGTCAGAAATGATTTAGCTGAAAAAATTGAATACTTCTAATAAATTCTTGCATCCTTTCATTGTTTTTAAAATATCACCACATCCTTGTTACTGAGCTTCCAAAATTCCATTTCATTATTTTTTAAAGAATTTTAAGACAATAGGCATTTTAAAAATACATTTTTCCAAGTTTTCTGAATATTAGTCGTATAGACAATATAGAAAAGCTTGCCAACACATTATAATTCCCCAGAAGAAAAAAAATACTAAACAAAATGGTGCTGTGAGACCTTGAGAGGACTGACCTACAGTCTGCTGCAATGCTGTGAGCAATCATGCTACTCAAGCTGTTCAAATTAGGCTCTTCCTGCTGTGACAGCAGTTCCAGGGTGCATGCAATGCATGACTGAACTTTAAAAAAAACCAACAACATTCATTCTGAATGTTGACTGTTTGGAAACAACTAGGACTTAAGAATTCAGCATACATCATTTTTTCACTATCTACATGTGACCAGTTGTGCTCAGAAGTGTGCGGCTATATCTATAATTTTCTATTAACTTGACTAAGTTTGTTTTTACAATAACTGTGCAATATTAAGGAAACTTGCTGGACCTTAAATTAAGGTGAATAACTCAGAAGTTGACCAACTCACAATGGAGGAAAAATAAAGCATCTTTTAATAGTCCCATCTGGGATCAGACAGCAATTTCTCCCATATTCCACCTGAGTCCGTTCTCTCTATTCCCCCCACTAATCAGCAATAAAATACAATACCTCAAGATAAGGCCCAAACTTATCCCAATGGAAGCAAAAAGTGGAATGTGACACTCATATAGGTTGGTTTTGTAGGATCGTTGTGTAACATATGGTTGACGCATCTCAGAGCTGGAATAAAACTCCGAAAGGACAAAAATTCTGACCAGAATAGGACGCAACAGGAACCGAAGCCTAATTTGCCCAAACATTTGGATATCCAGCTCTCCGAAACCAGCGGACAGTATAGCTGTGATGCAATTAGGAATCCTAAAGCTATCTGGGGAGTTCCTGCTCAACTTCCAGATTTCACTGTAGAAAAGTACACACCTTTTCTATGTCTTGTGCAATCTGCCAGTCCTACACGAATTACTCTAATATCCTAGGCAATCTCACACAGTAATAAAGACCTGATTTTAAGCACTCAGTCATATTACTGATATATCTCTCAATACTCTTAATTTCTTTGTGAATCTGACGGTCTGCCACTTTACTCCCCCCCCCTTGGTAATTTTTAATCTGTGTAGCAGCATGATAAAGTGATGAGGATGGCCTGTGCTTCTTTTACCTCTGCAGTAACCTTTCCTTTCAGGCAGTTCTCCCAGAATTTTTTTTTTTTTTTTTTTTCCCTCAAGTCTCATTCAACTGCTGATTCTTTTTTAGAGCACTCAAAAATCCAAAGGGTATCCTTAACCACCCTGGACCTACTAACTAAACATAACTAAAGTGCAATCTATAAATTTGTTAAACATCCTTACATCAAACCTTTCTACCTGAAACAAGAGTTTTGTCAATCAAACCTGAAATCTTCTGTTTGATTTGGCACAAGATGACATGACTAGTCCAGTATTACATGAGTGAGTTTCATGCTAACATTCTTGGACTGAACGCAGGTGGAAAAGCTGTGGTTGTCCTAACAGTCATGCTTCTGCCAATTACAATCAACTACATCCGTGATTTTCACCACGCTGCTTGTCCAAATGACAGCTAACATCTGCCTACCCTCTTCACAGCACTAGTATTTCTTTTTTTTAACTGAAACAGAGTTTCTGTCACCATGAATTGACTTTTGATTGGAGACTGTCAGGTTTGCTGAAACTGAATGTGCTAGACAGCTATGACTGTAGAAATAAAGAAAATGACACTTTTGTACAAACATTTTTCAAATGAGAAACACCCATATTTGGGATAAATACACAGAAATGAGTATATTGGTCAAAAAAATTACAAGTCTAGCATCAGATCAGAGACACATAGCTGCCATATACACAATCATGAGATGCACTTTGGATTTTGACTGATAAGTTAATCTCTGCTAATGATTATCAAGTGTACAGCAAATTACTCATTAAAATAGGATCTTATATCTCAGAATATTGTCTCTACTAATTCATTTCTATGCACTAACATAAGTGGAAATGTAAACATCCCAAACTTACTCAGTACAGAAAAAGGTATCCAATGGAAAACTGGCGAAGTTGAAACAGTTCTAGTTCTGCCATGATTAATCATCTTTAGAATTATCTTCCTCATTTCTTCTCAATTCCCTCCCTCTCCTCCCCAAAAAATAAATCAAGGATAAACCCCTGTAAGTTCTCAAATGAAAGTAGTCCACCATAAAAGAAAAAAATGCCTCAGTATATATCTCACCTGTCTGAAGTACTGCATCACTAAAACCCATACTTTCATACCATCTAGTTTTGTGTGGTGGTTTTTTTTTCCCCTGATAATACAACTTCAGTCTGATTAAGCTAAACAATTGGCTTCCCTTGAGGAAGAAAGCTACAGACAACCTACCCTCCCCATCAGGAATAGGTCACCTTTGTTCTGCCCAGACCAGGCGTGCAGCAGCAGCAGAGTTTCACACTTTCTCACACAAGCCCACACACCTCTGGAGCCTTATCGCTGTTGCTCTGGTCGATCTGCAATGCCAAGGATCTGGAAATACTACAGAAGATCACATAGGCAGGCCCTACATACATAGCTTGCCTTGGGCTACTAGCATGCCCTAAGTCAGTTCTGGCAGCTCAGGTGAATGCATCAATGCATTAAGCTGCAGTTTTTATGCCCTTGAGTCCTGTGATGATGTTTTCTGCTCCAAACAGACAGGAGATTACATTACAAGTGCTCCCGTTCACACATCAGAACTGAAGTTGGTTTTCTCAGCCCCCGTTCCCCAACACTATTGCACCTCTGGAATCAGCCTTGCCTTGGTGTGTCCCTGATAAACAATAAAGGCAAGAATAAAGTACACTCAGTGGCAGGTGAGGCCTAGCTTCATTCAGCAATATTCTGGCACTTAGAGTTTAAAACAGCTTGTGGTCCCAGGAAAGGTCTGTTTTTGAAAAAAACAGACTCTGAGCATATTTGCAGGCAGTAAAAGACTCAAATCAGATGGCCTGCAAAGCTGGAAGTTCCCTCTCATTCCTGCTTAATTTCTTATGTAATTCTGGCTCTTCCTTGTTAATGCTTTTTCCACCCAACAATGCCTAGAAAGGGTTTTTTCCAACAGCTTGGTACTCATGGGGCCCCATTAGCACCTTCCTGGCCACTGTGGGCCTTCAGGAGAGTGCACATCCCCAGACAGCCTTTGTACAAATCTTCTAACAGGAGTAGGAGATGAAGGAATTGCTTATACAACAGTACTGTCTGTTTGCATGGGAACAAGACACAAAGTGAAGGGTAACAAACATTTAAGTACAGTTTACTGTGCTAGATGTGACTGTCCTGCTCAGATTGACACAATTGTTTTTTTTAAATCTTTTTAGGACCACATCAAAGAATCAAAAAGAGAAAGTCCTCAGCAATTACAGGTGCAACACCAAAACAGTGGAAGCCAAGAACACATTGAACTTTTCAACCGAACTATATTGAAGTGAAAGGCATTCAGTATGTCATTAATTTACTTCTGAGCAAGTCAGAGAGGATTAAAGTGCCTGATTCCACCATCCGTACACAATACCTTAGTCATATTGGTAATAGCTTAGTCCTTATAGCATGTTGTTTCAGTTCTAACCAACCACACTTTACCAACACCCCAGAGAGCTTACACTGCCCCACTCACTGAGAAATACCTTTGTGCAATAACAATCCCACAAAAGACAAACTTTGGCTTTGTTTATATGGATGTAAATCTATCAGACTGGATTCTCAGCCGCTGTGAAATCATTGCTCTTCAGGGCTTGTTCCTGCTATGACACACCTGGTTATCAGGTGTTAGACAAAGGACCATAGACAAGTGAGACAACTTCTGGCCAAACCCAGAACCTTAATCCCGTGAGAAAGTCTTCATGCATATATATATATATATCTCCAATTCTGTGAGGAAGTTAAAATGACACATGACAGGATTTGCAAGGTAACCAGGTCAGGCTATCAACTACTTTGTAGAGAGGACTGCAAAAGAAGCAGGAGCATGGCAAGGCTCCAAGTCACTAACTTTAAGGGTATAGCAAATTTTTAAAAAACATGAGTGGAAGTAACATCAATGTTTTATTGCAGATATCTACTTTTTAATCTTTAAAGCAGATTTCCAAATAGTGGTATCTCAAAGTCCCAGAACTAGACTTGAAAAGGGAAGAAAGCACCACAGAGCTGAAATACAGTTTGTTAAGAATGAAGCGTAAAAGATAAGAGCACTTCCCCTGGGGACTTATTCATCTGTATAGTGGCAACACCCATGAAAGCAGAGTTTATGAATAGTCAAATTCAGTCTGCACCTTTGAAACTATAGTTTTATTTGCTTACTTCCAACAGCTGAAAATCCTGGGCAGGGCAGGGCAACTGAGCTATTCAGAGGGCTGTATTAAAAACCAAGTTTCCTAAAAATGCTGTATTGTTTATAGATAGAGCACTAGAAGCCTTGCTGAGTTAAACAGATCACTTTTCTTCACCATCTCTTTCCTCCTCTACTTATCTACCTGTCTTTAGCGTTAAGAATTCATCTTAGTTACAGCTTAAACCATAGATACCAAACTCAACCTCAGACTTCTCTTCAAGAGCCATTAAGGAACACAACAGCCAGCAGACATTGACATCCTCTCTCAGCGTGGTCCACTAGACAGTGCGGCAGCAGAGGAAATAACAGGCTCCGATGCTGGATATGCAGAGTCCTTGGAAGGAGGCGGGATTATTTCAGTGGCAATTCTGAACGTGCAGAGGATGCACTCAGCCTTGCAAAGGCAAAACCTTGGGTATTGCACGGCAGTAACAAAAAATTCTTGGTTGTGAAGAGGAGCAGAATATTCAACCATCGGATGTCAGAAGAAAACTGTGAACTAAGTGTCCTTAGTCAGGTTGTCTGAATTGATTATGAACATTAGAATATGTCCTGTTATTCTAAGCCACATTTTCATGACTTTTAAGTAAGATTTTTTACAATTTGGAGGATTGCTCACCAAATCTAGATCTATTCCCAGACTAGGACTTTTACTTCAAAACTTACTACCCCAAGCCTGTTATTCTGTTAAGAGGAATAGAGGCAAGTTATCAAACTTGGCCCTAAACACGTATAATACCTTAATTACCAAGGGACCTGGTCATAAACCCCTCTCATGAGAATCTAATTTGTTGAGGAGATAGAAGATGTTTTGCTTGTTTGTTTTAAAGTCATCTGACATGAAAACTATTTTACAATTTTAACAGTCATTCTGTCTCACAGAGAATCTTTACTGTGCATATATTCCTTTGGTGCATCCAGAGTATTT
Organism: Aramus guarauna; assembly: GCA_013400195.1. Classification (NCBI taxonomy): domain Eukaryota; kingdom Metazoa; phylum Chordata; class Aves; order Gruiformes; family Aramidae; genus Aramus; species Aramus guarauna. The sequence continues at coordinate 389,637 of VXBL01003303.1, forward strand.
GAAACTACAATACTGGAATTTGGATTTTTATTTATTTATTGAAATCTTTGACAGTCATAACAGTTCTGTTAAAGTGAGGGATGGGAGAGAGGCTCAACAGGTGGCTAGAGGTAGAATAAACTGTTCTCTGGTGCAGCATTGCCATCGACTTCTGCAAAGTTTTGCGGCAGATAAGGAACTAACTTCACTCAGTGCCCTCAAGAAGGGAAAAAGGAGTGGGGCAGTGAGAGCGCCTTGAGTTTTTTGTTACTTTGGAGCACAGAGGATCATTTGGACTTTTATCTGTTTCTATATAGACAGATATACAAGAGATAATATTGAAGCATCAACATTCTTAGCTGTTTCTCCCTACTACAGAGTTAACTGAAAAACAGTTAATGCAAGGCCAGAGACAGAGCTGTATAATCTTTAAGTGCCTTTTCTCTCATAATATCACAATGAAGTAACACTATATATCCTCTCTTTCTGAAAAGAGACAGAAGCACCATCAGTTTGGGGTCTGTGTGAGTGTGAAGTCCTTTCTTTAATGGACGATCTTTGAACTTCCCAAGTTTGCTCTGTGTAACAGAGAAGTCTACTACATAAGCAGCAATGTGAGCATGAAATCATGAAACCAGGCACCCAAGGCAGCAGTACCACAATACTCTTTATACAACAACTGCACTAATGAAAACTAAACAATAGTCTTCATTATCTACAAATAGCCTGGCTAAATAATGCTTTCTGGGGTTTTCCTAATCATAACAATAATACCTATTATTTCCTATGGATATGAATAAAGTTCACCTTCCCTTTGCTGATTAATGTATTTAACAAATTGTTTTTATATTTAGTAGTGTTGCAATGACCATAAAACAGATTTGGAAGAATCAATATAAAAAAACCCCTATTTTATAAATTACTGGGAAAAGCAATCCAGAAAACCCCCTGCAATTATCTGCACGGCCTTTTTAATGAAATAACAACTATATAGCCAAACCTGCAGAAGATGTCTCTGAAAAATAAGAAATTTGACAAAAAACATGGTTTTAGAAGAAAGGTTGAGAGCATTCTCTTGAAAAGTAAAAAATTTGTATAGACTCTGACTTTAATGGAAAGGTTGAGGGTATCCTAGGAGTGCATGCTTGTGACTTGTATTAAAAATCAGTGTGTTACCTACTATGTTACATATCCTATTTGGATGCTGTCACAGATCAGAGCAGCAAGTATATAGCTAATACAGTGCCAAGGAAATAAAGATTTATACAACGGATTTTTATTTCATAGCATTATTACTTACGAATCTTATAGCCACATCTTTAAGACCTCAAAGATAAAAAACCTCTTTAAAGGTCCCTTTCAACCCAAACTATTCTATGATATGTTACTAAGTATATTTACAAACATAAATATACTCAGAGTTGTATACTTAATAATCTTTCACTGAACAAGCATAAACACCACACACTTATTCTCTACAGCCATGACTAAGGTGAAGTCAAGGGCTCCCAAAGTGTGAATGGACAGTGGGCTTTTAATAGCTCATATGACTTGGTTAATGAGTGACATTACAACTCTGCTGTTTGTAAAACCCTGAAAAGTGTAACTTCCTGGTATCTAATAGGTATTTAACAACATAGTGAAGTGAGACAAGGACAAGATACAGCAAAAGACTTTTAAGCTCATCTAAAAAATCCCATTGCAACAGAAAAATAAAAAGAGTATAAAATGGATAAGTGTTTAGATTTCAATTGCACATTGGATTATTACATTCTTATTCTTTAGAGGTCTGGACAATGCATACAATTTATATCATTAGGAAGAAGAGTTAGAATTCTCACTGCAAGTTAATGGAAAAGAAAGCTTACAGAGCTCCACAGACAAAAGCAACTAAGGAGTTACTTGCATTGCTCTGACATCAGATCTCTTCATCAAAAGAGCAATTTCTTTTCTTTGTGAGATAAGCATCACCAAAAGAGTGTTTTGCTGTAAATATACAAAGTAACTTTGGAAACACCTCCCCCCCTACACACACTTTGCCATGATTAAAATACAAAACAAAAAAAGTGAAAAAGTTGTGTCTTGATTTTGGACTAGATTTTCCAAACAACACTTTCAAGCTCTTATGTAGTCAGCAAAACAAACAGCCAGGTTCTGGAAACTCAGGATTCCATATTTTAAAGATTAAGCAGCCAAACTATACAGCTGGACAAACTGTTGACTTACACACAGATTCAGAAAGGTGAGATAGTTAAACTAGAAGTTCCTAGTACTATTTTAACTATGCATAATGGCTAAGTCACACTTCCCTATGCTATTTAGTATAGCTATGTCAGAGAGTCAGATCTTAAAGCATCAAAGCATAACTAATTTGGTCCTGCAATGTCACAGTTCATGAATCATTAACAGAATCCCAGAAGGCACCTCAGGAAGTTATGCTCTGATGCCTTCTGAGGGTACTTGGGTGCTGTCCCAGGCTTTCACAGATCCAGCACTCCGACATTGTAGACTTTGCAGCCTCTCTGGGCAACCTCAGTGCTCTGTCACCCTCACAGTAAAAAAGCATCCCCTGATGTTGAAAGGGAGCCTCTGGTGCTTCTGTTTGCACCCATCACCTCTGGTCCTGGCACCACAGAGGAGAGCCTGGTTCTGCTTTCTCTGCACCTTCCCTGCAGGTATCTGTATACATTGATGAGACCTCCCGTGAGCCTTCTCTTCTCCGGGCTGAACAGTCCCAGCTGTCTCAGCCTGTCCTTACAGGAGAGATGGTGCAGTTCCTTAATCATCTTTGCAGCCCTTTGCTGCACTCACTCCAGTAAGTCCATATGTGTCTCATACCGAGGAGCCCACAGCTGGACACAGTACCCTAGGTGCAGCCTCACCAGTGCTTAACACACTAGAAAAAACAGCTACAAGGTCAGTAGTGGCTCCATACAGGAAATGCGTAAACCAAAGTCAACATTTCTTAAAGCATTCCAGCACAGAGAGAGTTTTCTAATACCATAGAAGATTACCATTGTCTGACTTCGCTTAAAAAGATCTTTGACCACATTCCCGACCCAGATTTTAAATATGGTTAAAACAAATTGTTCCTTAGTTGTATAGGTCAACAGAGAAAATCTGAGCTATAACTTTATAACAAAGTTTCTTCCCAGCAATNACCTCAGTGCTCTGTCACCCTCACAGTAAAAAAGCATCCCCTGATGTTGAAAGGGAGCCTCTGGTGCTTCTGTTTGCACCCATCACCTCTGGTCCTGGCACCACAGAGGAGAGCCTGGTTCTGCTTTCTCTGCACCTTCCCTGCAGGTATCTGTATACATTGATGAGACCTCCCGTGAGCCTTCTCTACTCCGGGCTGAACAGTCCCAGCTGTCTCAGCCTGTCCTTACAGGAGAGATGGTGCAGTTCCTTAATCATCTTTGCAGCCCTTTGCTGCACTCACTCCAGTAAGTCCATATGTGTCTCATACCGAGGAGCCTACAGCTGGACACAGTACCCTAGGTGCAGCCTCAGCAGTGCTTAACACACTAGAAAAAACAGCTACAAGGTCAGTAGTGGCTCCATACAGGAAATGCGTAAACCAAAGTCAACATTTCTTAAAGCATTCCAGCACAGAGAGAGTTTTCTAATACCATAGAAGATTACCATTGTCTGACTTCGCTTAAAAAGATCTTTGACCACATTCCCGACCCAGATTTTAAATATGGTTAAAACAAATTGTTCCTTAGTTGTATAGGTCAACAGAGAAAATCTGAGCTATAACTTTATAACAAAGTTTCTATCCAGCAATAGAACTTCTAAATCCCTAGGATTTTTAGTTTTGGTCACCTTACATTTAAAACAAATGTCATTTAGTAGTCAGAATATGAAGTACTTGCATATCTAGAACTATCTTCTAATGTTGGAAGCAGATATTGAAAAGGTCAATTCAATAAAGTTTACATAGACTTTGATTGTCTAGGGGTCTTGATGTCACACACTGACAAGAATAACTATTCAAAGCACAGATGATGATACAACCTCTACTTTCAAAAGGCACCCGTTGCATTTCTCTCCTTAATACCTTTCCTGAATGACATTGCAAAGTTGATGGCACTTCATCCCAACCCTTCTAAGGAGAGTATTTAAAATTAGTAGTTATCTTCTATGCCTCAGAGATGGGTGAATAACAATTAGGGAAGAAATAAATGGGTTTACATTAATTTCAAAGGCAGTCAGTTGAGAAAGCAAAAGATCAAGTAATCTGAATGGGGTCACAAAAAATTGAACCACATCTCCTGGCCTGGAGCCTTTTGAACTTAAGCTATGAATTTGTTGATTTTACTGACTATTTACATACACAAAAGCAATGTACACAAAAGCATGCAGAGTTAGCAATAGAGATTATGCATGATAACATAGCTTCTATCAGAAATACATTAAGACTTGCCTAAGTTATGATTGCNTACTTAGCAAAATCAATTGCTGGGGCAGTTTCTAAAATTATTTCATAGACTACAGTTTTGCAAAGAGGTGAACCAAAAAACCCACATAAAACTAGTAAGGCTAATTCAGCATTGTGAACATGGTACTTATGACACAGGATTTCAGTTTCACTTGAAAAATCCTGATACGGATCATATACTTCTCTTACAAAAGATTTCAATGACTAAGCAAATGGCAGGGAAGACAGTCTCTGCTACAGCTAGCCTGATTTATCACATTACTCTAATTACCTTGACTTACTCATTGTTAGGATCACTTTTCTGTTGTGGAAACTTCAGGCAGTCTCAAGCTTGGCAGACTTTAATAAGTATGTGAGTACTAACTCAATACATAATTAAACTTCCATGTTCAAGGCTTTTTAAAAACATTTGTAGCAAAGCACAACATCAGCGATATACACTGGGAATATGTAATGCTACAGATTCTCACTCATATTATACCTATATTAATTTCTTACGGATCAAGCCACTTTGCCTTATAGAAGTTCTGTGGGATTCTCGTAAACCACCATTTATTTTCAGATTTCTCCTAAGTCAGTAAGAATAAAAAAAAAAATTACGGACTGAATTCTACAGTGATCTCAGTAACTGAAATCTTTATTTGCTGACTTTCCTGTAGGCCAATCATTTGAAGGTGGCACTCACCTATTGTTTTACTCCTATTTACAGAACTGCATTCGCTCAGCTGTATCATGTTCTTGCATGGAGGCAAAGCAGCCTTTTAGCTAACTTGCCTACCTGGTTAAGGTGGATCCGCAACAGCTTTGGTTCACAAGATTGAAAGATGACAAGTAGAGAAAAATGGGTTGATTTACCTGATCTTATCATATTTGTCATCAGTTATACCTCTGAAGCTCCATTTGATGTAAAATGCTATTAAGGGTGTCACATTTCCCAATATGATTTAAAGTGCCTCCTACCCCAATATTTTGTTCTGTAATGTTTTTATTATATGCATATGTTCAGCAGGCAACAGTTTGAAATACATTCATTTATTAACAGGTAAGATATGACTTACTGCTTATTCATACTCATCCCGTGATAAGCCTTAGCATCCATCTGAGCTTCATTTAGCTTTTACAGACATTCAATAAGCTTCTCTGTCAGTGGAACAGCACAGATGTAACAGTTTGACCTAGCACACACATTGAAATAAAGTCTAAGAGTAATTTTATCTGTAAAGCTACACAATAAAAGGACAGGGCACTCGTGTTCCAAGCCAAAATTCAGATAGTGCTCCCTTCTAATATATCGCTTTTGGAACACACTGCTTCAGACTTCACTACTTATATCTTGAAAAGATGTATCAGAAGAGACAAACAGCAGCCAAATTGCTGTGTCAAGGAAGATGCTATTCTTCCCAGAGAAAATGTACTAGGAAATAATATTTTTTGAAAACATCCTATGACTAGATTACTTAAATTACTGTGATGGACCTGTGATGGTCTGTGGCATTTGTATTTTCATTTTGATACATAATCTATATGCCCCTCCCACTCCCCAGAAAGCCGGTCTCTGCTGGAAAGAAATTACATCTATGTTATTAAACTTTTTTCCCCCCCAAGTACTTGTGCAAAGAATAGCGAATCTTTGACTACTACTCCTCTCCAAGTCCTCACAATACTTTGAAACACACACAAATGACTTCCGAAGAATACTCATTAATCCAGTGATCCACATGTGGGCAAAAGCTAATGCCTCTTAAAGTGAAGATGCTTTAGTTAGATAGATAGATCAGTGCACTGACATATACAGGCCTGTCTGGGGGAGAATGCAGCCCAGCCACCGTAAATAGATTACAATCGCATTGACTGCCGAAGCAAATATCAGGCCACAACATGATCCAGTGATTTTTGCCTAAAAGTCAGCATGTAAAGCGTGAGGATTAAGGGAATTGTCTTTACCAAGTATTTGTTATTATACCACTAATTAGAAGAATTGAAATACTTGTTCAGCTCTTCCTTGGGATTCAAAGCAAGTTTCTCATACAGATGACTAGCAGACTAGATGACTTGGAGAGTTATTTAAAACCCAGAGAAAGTTACATGGTACCCAGTGCCCAATGCCCTTGAATATTGTACAGGAAATCTGAATGCTCAGCATGGCTCACATCACACAAGCTTGTTACTGTGAGATTCCTTACACAGTATCACGTATCAACAACCCTTTCCTTCCCCTGCCAAGTCTAAGAGGTAATATTTAAAAGCAGGAAGTTTGCCCCTGTGCAGAGAACCAAAGTTAAGCCCATATTTAAGCCTCACTAAATTCCTTTTGGTATCTCACAAAAAAAAAAAAAATCCCTATCAGTTTCATGGTTCTATGTTTATATTCTCATATTAATTTCACCAGAATGTTACAGAGTGAAGGGGAGAAAGAGATTGAACATTTGGGTCCAGATCCATCTCTCAATTAAGATTATCTTCTTAAATAAATGGATATATATTAATACTTCCATATATATATTTTAATTCGCAACTGACAGAGGAATCATAAATAAGACAAGTTAAAATGGAATCAAGTAAAACCAAGATGGGTAGAACTGGAAGATGAGTAAATTAGAAAACAGACCAAGTAAAAAGCATGTAGCACAGAGCTATCTTGAATATGACAAAGAAAAATTGCATAGGAGTGGAAAACACCACCCATGGACAATGCTTAGCATTTGAGAGTTCTGCTTGCTAGGTTTCTGTAAACGCATTTCAGTGTTTCCCTCACAGTTGATCTGCCTTGAAGGAGAAGAACCTATGAAGATATTTTCCTTGTTTATACCAAGATATTACCCACAACTCTAAAGCGATTCTGAAAAAGAACAGGAAAAAAATCATAAACTTGCGTATATGTATATAACACACACATGCAGGCACTTCAAACCAAAGACACAAAGACCAATAAATCCATTTCAGTGTTCTGTTCCTGAAATTACTGCAACGAGGGAAGTGCCTTCCTGAAAACTTATCCAGCTCATCCTGCCCCAAATCCTTAGGTCAAACCTAGTAAAATTTCTAAAATAACACTTGCATTCTCCCTAATAATTGCCATGAACTTCTGAGGCAGTGCCTCGTATGGCTAATGGGCTCTTTGGAGCAAGAAATGCAGGTACTTGTCCTAAGAGCTATGCCAATTAAAGATAAATTCACAACAAATTTGGATAGTAATTCTGCTGCTGTGATGGACTAAGGACATAAGAGAGCTAAGGCTTGTAGGGAGAGGTAAAGTCTTCTGTTAGGCAAAGCTGTCACCTGTGTGACTTCACACAGACTGGAAAATACTGGAATAAGATGATTGAGCATCTAAAAATCTCTTTCCTAGTGTGAAGCTTTATAATGGGGCCACAGGCAAGTTCTGCCCCATATGTAAAGAGGACTATTAATCTACCTAGGACATGTCCCATCCTCATTAGAATAAATCTAGATGCCACTCTATGTCAATGTTTTACAAGTTAGGAAATGAAACAATTTGCATACAATGATACATGTGCAAAATCTCATGTATCTGATAATGTATTCAGGTACAGAAGCAGAAACTGAAACTACTGCAGGAGCTTGCAACTGGGAAGATATTTTTATTCCCATGTAATTTCTTCCAGCACAAACTCTGCTTTTCTTGCCACATAAGTGTTTTCAGTGCATTATATGGCAGCTAATTGAGATATTTCTGCAGGTTCCTCCATTTGTTGGATGGGGATGTATACATATATTGCATAACAACTCTGTCTCAGAAATATCAGTAAATGCCTTTTTTTATATCAGTCTGAACAAAACCATCACTAAAATCACATTTGGAAAGATCTTTGCCAATAAGCCTGCTCTTCTGACTAGCTAAGCTGATCACTTTTAGATCAGTGGAGACGTCAACATTTCTTTTAGCCTAGCCACATTATAGTGGAATCAGACTCATGTGCACACGTAACATCCTTCCATTCCAATTAAGATTAGCAGCATTATGGAAAATAAGAAAATAACAGCTTACTCTGACAGCCATTGCACAGAACAATCCAAGAAAGGACAAACAGAAAAAGAAATCATCGATGCAACTATGATTGGGAAATTAGGTTATTCATCAGCCACCACACCACAAGCATCAGGTATTGCAAACACTACCTCAGAGACAAAAATCAACCCAGCCAAAACAAGAAATTGCACAAAATTAATTGACTGACTTGCCAACACACAGAACTGAAGAAAGCAACAGTCATTATTCCACCTTTACATTGTCGACACACAAGGCCTTAAACAAACTACTTGCTTTTATTTAGTCTGTAACCTGATCAGAATCTGCAACTATATGAAATGCTAGCTAGAACAAATAATTCTGCTTTATAGTCAGTTTCTGTCTCTGTGTTCATTTTTTCTTGCCTGTTTGGGTTTTTTTGGGGGAGGGTGGTTTGTTTGGGTTGAGGTTTTTTGTTTGTGGTATTTTGGGGGATTTGTTGGTTTTTGAGGTGGGTTGGGGTTGTTCGTTGGTTTTAGTGGCATACAAAGAGCAGAATACCAGTACAGCTCCTTGATTTTCAGGGCTCATCTGCCTTGCTGCAGGCCCCAAATGAGCTCAGACTTGACCGAGTAAACATAATCCTTAAACCACAAGGCATTAGTCTACAACAACAGGGACATTAAAATATTAACCATAACTTCCCATCTCATATAGCTGGTATATAAATCATTTTTCTAGTACATTATTTGACATTGCAACACTACATAACACTGGCCTTTAGATGCAAATCTTAAAATTAGTACTGTATTCTATATTCCAACCTTTAGCATTCATTGTTTCTAATCATGTGACTATTTACTGAAGGCTTTATCTACTAGGAACTTGCAGTTTTGGAATAGGAATTAGTATTTTTTTTGGCAAGGTTCACGTACTTACATTTTGCTTGCATTGTTCCTGCCTCAGCAGCCTTCTAGGTATAATGCTTTTCCACAACAGGTTTTGCTTACTGTGCTTTTGTCTGCCCTGTTTCAGTCTGTAGATTTTCCATTGTGTTTGCATGAAAGTATGCAATGTGATGTAATTTATGTTGCTAATGCCATCAGTCAAATAGTGGTGGTGCTATACATTGCGCACACAAAAAACCCCCCAAACAATCCTCTCTCTACAGCCAAAACAGTTGGTCCCTCTTGCCTGTTTAAGTACATCTTCAAAAACAAGTTGTCAGTCTAAAACACTTTGGCTCTGCCAAGTGGAACATTTTCCTGAAGAGTAAGTCACATCACCTACAGCACCAAGAAACAGAGTTTGTTGTTTTCTGAGCCAAGGTAAATTTCCTGGATAGCTGTACTTTCTGGTAACTGTATGTCAATGATCAAGAACTATCCTCTGAGGATTGTGCTTGGCAGACCATTACTGAAAGGACATAGGAACTAACATGAATGTAGTCTGGTTGAATTTTGTTGCCTAAGTCCACTGGAAAAGGAAAAAGTGCCATACTGTACAGTTCCTCTCTATAATATGCACAATATACAATATCAGTTTGCCAAAATTTCAATAGACCTTTATGGTCACTTCCCCTTGCACACACACCCCCCCACCACCCCCCCACCCCATCAGAGCTACACCAGAAGTGAAAAGCTTTAAAAGCTTTCTTGTGAAAGAACTGTGATGCTATTGTCAGTCCATAGCTGGAAGTGGCAAATCCTCTGCACTAGACAGAGCCCACATATTTCCAGATTCATAATGAAACATTCTCCTTTCTATTGCATGGCTATCCAAAGACCTGTTAGATTGGATAGGTGTCATACTGCAACAAACATATCTATATTCTTCTGTGTTAATACTGTTGTAAAGCTTGCTCAGCACCATAGTGAACTTACATGGTGGAATTTTGAAGCCAGTATCAGAATACCGCATAAATATCTATATATGAGAAGAGCCACTGGGATGTTTAGAGATGTTCAGAAGGTTTAACGCAAAATAGATTTTTCAGTGGAAAAATGTTAACTCATTTTAAACAAAGTATTTCATGATAACGTACTAATATTTTAAAAGTTTTGAAACATAGAATGGAAATTTGTCTGACTTGCCAGAGGGCAAACTGAGCACAGATTTTCACATACCTACAGCCTGGGACCAGAGAGTTTACAGGTTTTTGCCTCTGTCATAAGGAGCCTTAAAGATCCTAGTCCAAGAGTCATTGCCTGTTTTCATACAGAGTCCTTTTTAAAATCCCCCATTAGACAAACAACATTAATGATCAATAATGCAAGAGTTAGTTAAAATTCCATTTCCTGCACTTAGAAAGTTTAGTGACCTAGCAAAATGCACAATATAAAGTGGATTTGGCTACTATTATGCAGAAATTTGTTTGGAGCACCCCAGCATTGATGGTATTTAATTGCAGTAGGCACCATAGCTACTCACTAGGCATGCAAGATACACAAGTACTACCTGCAAATATTTCTGGCTAAGTAGAAGCAGAACACTTGCTCTGCAAGAGTCTCATCACTGACACTCAAGAAACAGACAGCAATGCGTTCTCACCATTTGCACTACTTGCTCAACTCCAGATACACGGTTTGATCAACATAAGCTATAATCACATATTATACATCAGAAGTCACAGGTAACGTAAGTTTAATTTCATGTGCCTTTACTACGCAACTTAGAAGCATTTCAGCAACTCCTGTCTACAATTCACAATTGCAGTTCACTACACAATCACCACATTAATCACCACACTTGCACACCGTTTCACAGATGCCTTAGGATTTGTGTGATAATTCACACCTAATTATAATCTAGAGTTAAGTTTTTGAGGGTTATTTCTAATCAACACTCACAGCATATCATGGGTTGCAAAAGGATTTCTGAGTCACCATCAGTATCATGTCCTTACTTATCACATATTGTAAAGAAACTGTTACATTATTTGTTTTGCTGACTTGACCTGACTTATTTGAACACCTTTTGCCTCTGCCCCATTTGCCCTGGAAAGAAAAGAGGGATCCCTTTAGATGGCTAAGCCAAGAATTAAGATCTGGTGATAGCTCAAGGTTTCATGCTGTGAGGATACACCCTCTTTTATGACTTAAACATTTATGAGACTTTTATCCCACAGCAGATAGAAATCAGCCTGTAAGTAATGTTTCTCTTGCTATGTATTTTAAAGACAAGTAACTGCACTTTACTCAAAGGGAAGGAGGAACCTACAGCTGTCTTTCATCCTTTTTCACATCTGTGCCTGGAAGATATATGACAATACAACTTTACAGTACTATGGCAGAACTCAGCAAAGCCTTTATGCTAACAATGAATCCTATGTCTAACTTAACATATATTATCTGTGTGCTATACCTTTGTTGTGACAAATAGCTGTAATAGGTAAGCATAAAACCAAGGAGTGTTTTGGCTCCCTACATTTTAGGTTTAGTGCGTGCAGGACAATAGGAACACTGCAACTTTTTTCTTCCACTGCTGATTCTTCATTATACCAGAAATATGGTATTGAGTCAAAACTGAATGCAGGTTAGGCTGAAAATGTTTCTAGAATGAACAACATTAAAGATCTTATTCTAATCTTAGTAATTATGTGCCATTTTCCTGGGTCAAAAAAAGGCAGGATTTAAAATCCCTTCTTATTTAAAGAAGCTCAAGCTTATATTTTTCTCTCCAAATGCTCAAAAAAGCAGGTCATACCATAGAGTAGGACAAGTCTTTCATGATTTATATGCTAAGGTGTTGCACTTATGTAGGTATTTGCATACTCACTGATCATCAGAAAAAAAAACACTTTTTCCTTGATGTTTTTAATGAAATTGAAAGACACCTCTGGTGCTCTGTAATAAGGTGATGATGAGAAGGGAAGGGAGTGTTATTCTGGGAGGGAGAGAGACATTTTCAACAACCCATTAGTCAGAGGAAGTATTTGATCCAGGCAAGACAGCAAGGTGTGACACCATCTGTTCATCACTGTGGTTGTCAATAATAACAAGTTTTGGCTGTTCATAAACATGTCTTGTTAGAAAAAACCTAATATTTTTCTATTTAAGTAGTCAAAATATTGTTCATTTCACTGGGCTACATGTATCTACATTTTGTTCAGTGACCAGAACCATTTAATTATTTGCGCAGACATAACTATGTTCATACTGTTGAAACCAGGCCGTCATATGGATGCAACAAAGCAACTATTGCCAACCTGGTCATGAACGTGTGCGGGTCATTTCACAAGTTCTTTGATGGCTTGTCCTGACTTCTCAACAAACTCTCCACTGTTGTATTCAGCTGCTTTTAATTCACTGACTTCACCTTCATATTCTCCATGATTTATCATTTATGTAGTTCCTTAATGTCTGGTTCTTGGTCATTTCTATCCCTCTAGCCTATGGCACTTGTTGCTTTTACACTAGATGGCTGAAGCTGTCTCCCCTCAGCTGCTATCCTTATTTCACATCCTGCTTCTCAGCTGAGCACACATTGTTCCTTGGAAGCGACTCTTCTGGTATGTGTCTTTTTGTTGGGGAGATTGCAATATCCTTGCCTCCTATTTACTACTTTGTTGTACCAAAAATATACATAAATCACTTTTCTCACAAAATCCAAACAGTTGAGAGAATGGAAGCTCACCTCCATCTAGCCCTGCTGCAGACCGATCTGCCTCTAGAGCAAAGAGGCGGTTCCACTGGCACAGTACCACCTACTTCACTGTAATACACTAATCATCTTTTATATTTATCATAGAATCACAGCTCACTTTGTGATCATTCCATTTGACTTAAACCTCTGGCAAAAATAAGCAACACGGAGGTGGGATGCAGCTAATTAGTCTTCAAATGTGAACTAGGCTGGAGAAGAATCTGGGGAAATGTTCTTGAGCCTTATTTTTACCAAGGGAAAAACAAGACAGGCAGATGTACCACAGAAAAGCACACACTGAAGCAGAAACAGAAAACCCTGTTCCTAAATCGCCTTGTGAGTTTTTACCACTAGATGGTGCTTTCAAAGAATCAAAAGTCAAAATACCAGTCAAGGTCAACAAGCCAGTACAGAGAAGAAAATATGACAAATCCAACTAGAAGCATATCCCGTACGCCATTAAACTATCAATCCTGAAATTCTGCTATGACTAGGCCACATTGTGGTTCTGTGACAGAGAGGAAGCCTTAACACACACCATCATCGCAACGGGGGCATGACCAACAATAACGTATTAATAAATATTCTTGGCTCTTAATTGCTTCCAACAAACAATACTGGGGCATGGAGAGAAGAAAATAAGCTAGAGTGGCCTGTGGGCAAGCAGATGTCCTTTTGAGATCATAGATGTATTACACTGAAAGTGACCTAAAGCTATCTCAGTTGCCACCTGTCATATTCCCTCCAAGTGTAACACTGGATCACCATGCTCAGTGGTCTGGGGAGAGAGGAAAGAGTTGGTATTTGTCCTTCTGAATAGACACAAATTAAGAGCGCTTGGCTGGTTATTTCCATCATTTAGAACCTCATCAAACAAACAGTATGAAGAGCTTGGCAATTACCTTTTGAATGATGTTGCATTATGTTTTCAAAACAGCTAACATTGCCGTACAGACATACAACTCATCTGATTGGAAGCCTCAAGTCGTATTGTTTTGCCTTGTGCTTTAATCAGGTAATGAATAGAACATGGCACAGAAAAAATATATACATTTTAATTTCAGCCTTTGCACTCTCTTATTGTTTGCTTAAGCCTGTCCAACTGAGACTCCTTGCACTATACGCCCCTGGTTGCATTCCATCTGAAACAAAGGCATATTTGAGGGAAGTACCTCTCACAAAGAGGTATTGATGAACCAGAAATCAGAGTCTGGACAAATGACCATTTTTCTATAAACACAGCTCTATTGTTTCAGCTTTTCTTCTCCCAGGGAATAAATATTTCATTATTCAAAGCAGTGGCTGAAAAGCAAACGACTCCTCCCTCTTCTACCAATAATCTTCCCCCACTACTCTAGAGAAATGAAACTCAATGGTTTTTATGACTCCTCTCTTGCAATATTTGTATTAATTTTTTTATTCCTATCTTGTCCACAAATAAGTTATTGTCAAGTTCAAAGTAGTAGTTTCCTGTTCCTCTGTGACTGAGATCCATGAAAACCCAAGCCTGTTAAGATGTATACAGTGATTTCTGTGACTGTTTGCCCCTCACAGTACTTCCAGTTTGCTCTTTGCATGATCTATACTTAACTTTTGGTCATGCCCTGCTACTACCAATGCCTTCATGTTCACTAATCCTTTCTCCTCTTTGGTTTTTATTCTATCCCTCAAACTGCCTCCTCTGCAACGAGTTCCTTCATGAGTGCTTTCTCAGCTATTTCACAGATACAAAATCAAAGGGAGGAACCACTTCTGCCTTCCCAGATTTCAAAATCTGATCTGACTCAAGAATGTAGGAGTTAAGTTCAGTCTCCGAACGCTGTCTTTCCAGGAATCACTGTTTCTGTTCCACATAAACCCCTCTGCACCCAGATTTACAAAATAAGCCCAAGATTTGAGTGGGTGTGGAGAAATATTTGCATGCTATCGCACAAAATCCACGCTCAGGCAAAGATAGAAACAATGTAGATGAATACTCTAATGCCCTGTATCTCAAGGGATGGCTGAGGGGTGATCTTATTGGTGTCTTCAGCTATCTAATGGAGAGCATAAAGGAGGAGTCAGGCTCTTCTTGGAAGTACACAGTAGACAGTATGACAGGTAACACACACAAAGGGCAACACAGGAAAACCTGATTAGATAACCGGAAAAAACACTTGTTTCCGTGAGGAGTGTTGAACACTGAAAAAGGTTGCCCAGGCAGGCTGTGGAATCTTCATCCTTGGAAATGTTCAAAATTCAAGTGGTCAGGCCCTAAGCACCTAGAACTAGTATGGTCTGCTCTGGGTAGGGGTGGGACTAGACCTCCAGACATACCTTCCAACCTCAATTATTCTATGATTCCCATGTTCAAGGATCTCTCTGACTATAGCTATATGCTAGATATACAGAACCTCCAGAACTTTATTCCTAAACTTCTACAGGGGCAACATTAAGCAGCGACCCCTCTTCTGCAGAAGGAAGATTCATTCAGGCTTCCGAATATTCAAATCTAGATGTGACACAGTTCTGTAATGGATTTTGGTACACTTCTCCATTCATAGCACACAGAGTCAAAAATCTCAGTTTATAATCATGCTGGGTGGTGAACAAGACATGGACCAAAACCAGCTCTCACCACAGAAAAAGGAAAAGTTACATTAACTGCACACTGATCAAGCTTTGCTATGCCTTACCAATAAAAGAACCAACCTTCCAAAATTGCTGGTAGAATACAAGTGTAGGAGGAGAGATTATTCATTAAATGACAGATTTTCTTCCCTAAACATACACTTTTGATTGGCTAGTGCTTAGTCATTCCTACTAGATTAATAGGATAACGGGAAAAATGAAAATGTAACAGGTCACTGCTCCAAACATCTTGATCCTCTTGCATATATTTAACACAGTCTTGGAATGACACTAAGAAGATTCAATTTCCCTTAGCAAGACGTTCAGTATATTATTCAAGGTTCCCAAGAGGGCTTTAATATAAACCTACATGGTGAGAGACACTTAACAGCTACAATTAAATCACTGAAGGTACAGTAAAGGACAAGGCCCTGCAGAAGAGCATTTATATGAGGAGGAAGACACAGGAAATGTATCACTATGCAATAGCATCAACACAGGACTGCAGAGGAGCTAGAAGACTTCCGTACCAAGAAAGGGTGCATCTGCTCTGCCCTCCATCACAAGATCGGGTCAACATGTTTGTCAGCAATTATCCATCCATACTACTATTCCTGTCCAATTTTGATTTCCCTGGTAGTTCATGAGCACAGATGCAGTTGCATAATAATTGACTGTTTCTAAGCAGATATATCAGTGTTGAGTAGAAAATAAATTCTTCTCTTGTTCCTCATTTCATTTCAAGCAAAACAAAATAATGCTCAGATGTCCTGGTTCTAGGTCTTAAAGGACTGCAGATCTAAAATGTAAGCCTTCACTCAAATTAAGACATCCAGTTCATCTTATTCTTTAAGTAGGGAACAGAAAATGTATGTTTGTGACTTCTTTAGAAGGGAAAAAAAAATAAAATATAAACTACATTACTCTTGCATGTTTACAAAAAAGAAAACTCAGGTAACGTAAACACAGCATCTGGCTAGGATTCTTGATTATGTGATTACAACAACATTTACCTGTAAAGTTGTAGGAAAACAACCGCAGTTTCAAGAAAACCTTCAGTATTAATCAGTGTAGGAGATGTAGAGTCATGCTTATTACAAGTGATTAATGAAATTCTCCATAGATCATAAATAGAAGCAAGATACAAGCTAAATAGTTCCATATCCAGACAACTACATTTGAGAATGTATTAACGGAAAGACAATGAAAAGAAAACAAACTGAGATGATTAATACAAGACAAATTTCCCCTCCAGGAGGAGAAAGGAAGAAGAGATACCTGGAAAATAAAAGCAGACAAAATGCTTATTTGAAAAGGAGGGATAATACATTTCAATAGTGCAAAATATTAGTTATTTTCTGCAATTGTTTAAATCCAATTTTCTAGAGTTAGTTTGTATAGACTATCAGCATCAGTGATACATACCTTCTACTGATTTAAAAAGTATTTCCTTGCTCTATTTAATATTCTTATTTTAATACAGCCTTTTGACATTCAGAATTACATCAACTATTGAAAGTATGAAATAAGTTCAAAGGTCAGTACATGGGATATTCATAAAGAAAACTATAGACAAATATACATGACAACTCATTTGAGACCTTTGGCCTAAAAAAAAAAAAAGGTAAGCATGCCATCAGTGGGGAAAAAACCCCAAACTACAACACAGATTTCTAGTATCTATAGATGTTAGGCATGTAACTAAAAATTTCAATTCTCTTTATAGCTTGTCAGAGTTCCAATTTAACACTATTCTTTCCTCTATTTTTGAGAGACATGGATCCTTGATTATCTTAGAAGTTTCTTTCCTATCCTTCTCCTGGTATTTCATTTGCCTCCTAAATACAAAGAAGGCTACACTGAACTAAATTGAAAACAGTTTGGAGGGAAAAGGAGTTTCAGTTGCTTTCTGTTCCAAAGCAGATCCCCTGCCCCAAATTAATCATTCTGTACATTCAGGGCTACAAACTTCCCGGTTGCTTTATGCCCAGGGATGGCATAAAATAGGTAGGAGGAGGACATCCTAAACCTAGCATTTTAGGAAATGGTACCAGATACACTCTTAAAAACAGATAAATTACAGAATTAATATTTGAATAATTATACACTGTAGTTGTACGAAATTGTACCACCACTTGTACAGAAGGGGCAACGTAAAATTACACAGCAGGTACTCCAAAAAGGGTAGTTATAAAAACAGGAGACAGCCTTAGCTGCAAATGGCTGTGGTCTCTAAAGCAGATTTTGGTGGTGGAATGGCAAAGTGTGGATGCATTTCTTGGATGTGAACGGAAGAAGTGACATCTACTTTGACACCTGGAGCATGTAGATGTGATGAAGAAAAAGGGATTGATATTTGGTGCAAGGTGAAAAAAGGCTTCTGCAGCATTCCGAAGAGAGCTTGACGGAATGCTTTTATTACCAGGGCTGCTGAAAAGCAAGGGAGATGGCAAACTGTTCATAAGGCATACAGGAATGCACAAAGGTGAAATAGGGACAAGGAAATTCTGTGAATATGCCTACTACTGCAGAAACTGAACAACAAAAAGGAATAACTTGCTGGAAAGACAAAAAAGCCTTCTGATTTTTAAAATGGTGGATGGTGGTGATTTCAGTATGACATTCTAAAAGCATGTCAATGTCTGCAGACTGAATGACAGATCTTAAAGTGAGGAATTTGTTTGGAATATCTGGCATGAGGATGTGGCAGTGGCTACCCAAACATTGGGAAACAACTTGTTGGTATGTGGCATGTACATAGTGTGATTTTGGCATGCTTCCCATCACACCCAGTGCAAGAGTTATAACAAGATTAACAGGCATTGCTAGGGAAGGCCCACAGCTGTCACAAGGAATTTAATACTAGAAGTACTGACTTACAAAGTACTGCAGAGTTGTTGAGATATGCTCATGGCACTTGAAACACCACATTCCCTCCATGCTCTGTGGAATTGCATCAGCGGCCATGTTTTATTACTTTAGCAGTTTTGATTAATCATGCTGTTGGGTTATTTTGTTTCATATCAGTTGCTGGAAATCACTGTGCCCTACCTCTCCAAGCTTTGTGTATAAACAAGACAGCATATTTATATTAAATGATCACCTGGCAGTGGACCTTGGCCTCAGGATCTTTGCCCTGTATCCCTTGCAAATATCTGAAAAAGAAAGCTGAAGAGTCCTCTTGGGTTTTGGGTGGGGTTTTTTCCCCTCTCTCAGGTCTTATAAGTTTCTAATCAGCAATTTAGGATTGAAAGGGACCTCCTGGGCTGAGACTATTATCCTACTATTGCAGGAACTCAGTCCTACAATGTCAGACATCTAAGGAAAGAAGGACACGAGTTCATTTCTGCAGACTCTAATGCTGCTTAGCAAACTTTTTCAGACTGCTGCTTAGTGTCATCTTTGACTAAAGGAACATAACAACACATGCCCAATATGGTCTATTCACCTTATTCCTCTCACCTCTGACAAGTGGGGGGAAAAAGAAAAAAAGAAGGAAAAAAGACAACTACCCACCTGCATGAGACAGAGAGGAAATGCACAACTCCATTTAAAGGAGATTAATAACTATTTGTTTTGTCAAGCTTTTGCCACTCTACGATTAGGGCTATGAATACTCTCCTAACAACCATTTATAAAACAGAAAACTGAACACACACATACACACACCCCTGTCAATTATCCCAGTATAGAATAACCAGCTAGATCTCAGTTCAGTTAACTACTTCCTTGATTCCCTATTGAGGTTCTATATGTTAGCTCTGTTCATTACTCTTGCCTTTCAGATGAGGTAAGGAGAACAAACAAGATGCACAGAGCATTTTGGGTTTGGAGGTTTTTTTTGTAGGTGTGGTAGGACTGTGCTTTTATTATGAGCAATGTCGCAAGAACCAAATATAATATAATACTGTTGGAGTAATACACTGGTTTGGTGTGTTGCCTTGTCTTTTTTTTTTTTCCATTTTCTTTCAAACAGTAACATGCTTTAGTAGAGTATCCAAGCACTATTATTTATGGTCAAACACTACTAACCTTTTCTGCTTATGCAGGAAAACTACATAAACCACAGCTTACCATCACGTATCATTTAAGCTATAACTGTATCTGCAAGCCTAATCAGTACTTCCTAAAGTCACTTATCAAGGAAGCATAAAACCAAAGTACATTCAGGTATCTCATTGAATCAATTTACTCTCTCTACAGTCAGATTTTGAACTTGGTATTTGTTACAATATGTAGGTAATATTGACCAGAAGAATGTCAGTTGGTTCTGATAAAGCAACTTGCATTGTTTATGTATAAAATTATACATACTAATATATATACACACACACTCCAAGCTTTGCCAAGTATTTAAAAGATTTTTTTTCCTTCAAAAAGGAAGCTTTATTGTAGTAGCAATTTTGTAATTGCTTCTTCACATCTAACTAACTAATCAGATTAAGCAAGCTCCATCAGGTGACAGACTCTGAATACCTTTTGATACTTTAAAATGACAGAAGACTTACCACCAGTATCTTTTATGCGTTTCCTTTCTCAAGT
Organism: Aramus guarauna; assembly: GCA_013400195.1. NCBI lineage: Eukaryota > Metazoa > Chordata > Aves > Gruiformes > Aramidae > Aramus > Aramus guarauna. The sequence continues at coordinate 409,826 of VXBL01003303.1, forward strand.
TTAAAAAGATACAATTGTAGTCCTCATCTTCTTTTAAGAGGAATAAGGATGGCTATAAATGGCGTTATTTGCACACAGTTTAGAAACCTGCAAAATAACAAGTTACATTTTTAACTAATAAAACATTTTTAATTACAACTAAAAATACAATCTTTTCATCAGATTAAATCCGCACAGATCGTTTGAGAGTTTATATGAATCAGCTTGCTCAGAGATGTAACCGTCATCTGGCATTTGAACCTTCATCTGAATGATACCAATGGCTTTTCAATTTTTGGCTCTAATTTCAACTCCCAAAGAATTAAAGAAGACATCATAACTCAAAAGGACACATTTATGGACACAAACAATAGTAAATAAAACTTTGTGCATGATTTTTCATGTGCAGGTTTTTTATGTGCTTAATGACTTTTTTTCCAAAATTGAATTTGAAGCAAATAATTTGGTCAAAATGCAAACACAACATCCACCTTGCTATTTCTACATTTCTTTTTTTAAAAGCACAATGAGGAAATGGTTGTTACACAATTCAAGAAGCGACCAAGTGTGCAATGCCAGAAGAGTAGTATAAGAACATGACAATGACACAGAGAGTCGCACCGGTTTTGAGTGATTTCAGTGAGTCATAGCTAAGTATAGAACAAGAAAATGAACAAAAAGTCACCAGAATAAATAACATAAAACCCCAGTCAATCAACAAACATCTACACCACTCCTAACACTTCTGGGCTGCTTATTATGTTTCAACCAAACAACTGTACTACCTTAAGACTTTGAAGTGCTCAGACACAAACATAGCTTAATTTTCCAGAGCCAAATTTTATAAAAATACACACACACCTCCATTCACTAACAGGAAGAAAAACAACAAAAAAAAAGTCTTTAGATTTTCCAAGTACAATCTCATATGCAGCCCTCTGGGTACATCAGTACAAAACTAAGAAGTACTAAAAGTACTACAAACTAAAAAGAACTCAATTCATGAGTTTGTACACTCTCTAGTTGAGAGTTCTGAACACAACAAACATCATATGAGTGAACAAAGTCTCCCATAACTGCTCTTTGGCTTCCGACAGTGGGAAAAGAAAATACCCTTCAGAGAGAACACAACCACTTCCTACAATCAACTCCCCCATTACTCACCCAAGATGTCCAGTTATTGTATTTAGACAGCTACAGAGTAAACCCCTGCCTTTGATGATCGTTCACAGAGTTGTTGCCCACAAAGCTTCATAGCCCCTTTCTGAACCTGCTGAAACAGCCTGCATCTATAACTTCCTGCGGTAATGGAAACAATCAAGGTCAGCTGCTTTTCCATCTCTTTAATCTGTTTTGCTACTTGCTGCAGTTAGTATCACCTGGTTCTTGGATTACAGGGTCTAGTGAGTAACAGCTGTGTACCTATTGTCTCTACTCTTCCATGGCCTTGCAAATCTTAACCATACCCTCTCTCAGCTTTTTTTCTCTCCACACAGAAGAGCTCCAGCTTCTTTAGTCTCTACTCATAAGGCAGCTGCTCAATCCCCTTAAATACTTTAAGCGCTCTCCCCTGTACCTTCTCTAAACCCAGTATGTCCTTTTAACAAGGCACAGTGAAGTAGCATTAATGGTTTTAACACTTTTCTACAGGCAAATGTTCTGAACCTGTGGTTGACAAACACCCAGGACAAAAACCTCCTCAGAAAGTTACAGTACTGCTAGGCAGGGAATAATAAGAGATGAAACCTCACTTAAGTTTGTTTAGAAATTATTCCTTCTTCTTTTGTTGAATTTTTGCTGAAGGAAATAGAACATCCTGTTTTGTAAGCACACAGGCTGTGCTGAGAACAACTGCAGGTGCATCACAAGCTTCTCCTCTAAGAGAAAAACTGATTATGACACCCCATGTTCTGCTGCTACCCAAATATACGTCAGTTAACTAGAATTACCATTTCACACGGACAAGATCCACAAAACATAGTGTAATCACACAGTAGTTACCTTCTGTTGGGAACCACCATTCACAGCTGCAATGCATGGTTATGGAAGTCACCTATATAGGTAGAATAAACACCACTTTGTGTTAGCGTCAATTATGTGAGATAATAAGGCCAATAGCTGCCTACAGCAAAGGCAGACTCTTCTGTACACCTTTATTGTGTTTACGGGCTCTGCGAACAAGGTCACAAGACATGGCAAGCAGACCTGGAAGAAATGGTTGTCTGGTAATACCGCAGTTAAATTAGGCAATATACATTTCAGATGATTAGTTCCATCTGGCAAATTGGTAAGGCAATGGAACTAAAAACCTTATTTAAATAAATTAGTTTGGCTGCTTATGATCTCATACCAATTAACAAGCAAAATTAGCTAACCCTGTCTTAGATGAGTTACATGGAAGGTTCTACTTCTACTTTACTCTGTAGAAACTCAAAGTATGTACATATATAGTCAAACTAATCAAGTCACTAGGCAAAAAACACTTAAAGACCAGTATGTGAATCATCGTGATCCAGAAAACCACTGGAGAAATTAGTCTCTCTTTTGCCAACAGACCAGTGCAAATCAGGAGAGAAGCACAAGGGACATAATCTCCAATTTAACTTACATACATTGTCTCATCCAATCCACCAGATCTGAAGAAACACAAATCTGGAATTAACAGTGTAAAATTTCTATATTCTTACAACAAAAATGCTAGTGGGAAGAAAACACAACAGGAAACGGTGCTGTCCAGCTGCTGCTCTCTTGCCTTCATTCAGCACAGTCAAGTTCTGGATCCCTCAGAGAAACATTTCACGTCAAGATGCATTTCTTGTTCCTCAGTTGGTAAAAATAACTTTGATGACATCAGTGTCCAACCTAAAAGCACATGAAATAAATTACTCTTCTGAAAAATAATACGAAGGTGTCCCTTTGGACAGCAATAGAAGGTTATTCAAAAACACTTCTGAAGTGTTTATTAGCCTTGGAAGACTTAAATGAAAATTAAAAATGCTTCATATTTATAGCATTTTGTGACTTTTCATTATTTTACCTGAATCTGATTTATCACAATTTGGAATTCCAAGATTCCAAAATCGTTTGCAACACAGAATTTCTGTGTCATGGTTTGGAATTTACTGGAGACCAAAAATTCCATGTTTCAGTATTGGGCTGTATAGCTGGGACATTTAACTTCAGAACATCATTTTTAGAAATTCAGTACTTACCTCAAAGCCAAAGGCCACTATTAGCTTGTAGGATTTGAGTATCACCCGCTAAAGGCTAACACCTAATTTAAAGTTAACTAGATGTCAAATGGGGTGCGAGATTTGAGAAACTTTAATAATTTGTTTCATATGAGAGAAACAGAAGAGCTTTTAAAAGGCTCCATAATGAGTATCATGAGAAGTTCTATGTCCCAAATAAATTGGATTAATTTGAACAAAAGTAAAGTTTCATATTCTTCTGCAAGCCATCTGTACTGGAATAGAGATCAATTGAAAGCTTGTTTTCTTATCATGCATTTCATTAACTTAGCATTCAAATTTCATTAAATTTCTTGTTTTGTCTGATGAAACTTAAACCTTCACTTTTATTAAAGGAATAACTTGCTCTGTCAAATCAGAAGGACTGAAACTTCTTTTCCTTTAAAGTTCATTACAAAAGCTTCAATGAAAGAAGCATTTACCTTGGTGGGTTCATAAAACACTTTTGAACTCATAACTTAAAGCAAGGAGGTGGAAAGTTTGGATTTTAAAAAGTGCGTGACAGGCAGGGGGGCAAATTTTGTTCTTTCAAAGAACTTTATTCTCTGTCAGCTGTGAAATTACACTTANTTTAATTACAACTAAAAATACAATCTTTTCATCAGATTAAATCCGCACAGATCGTTTGAGAGTTTATATGAATCAGCTTGCTCAGAGATGTAACCGTCATCTGGCATTTGAACCTTCATCTGAATGATACCAATGGCTTTTCAATTTTTGGCTCTAATTTCAACTCCCAAAGAATTAAAGAAGACATCATAACTCAAAAGGACACATTTATGGACACAAACAATAGTAAATAAAACTTTGTGCATGATTTTTCATGTGCAGGTTTTTTATGTGCTTAATGACTTTTTTTTCCAAAATTGAATTTGAAGCAAATAATTTGGTCAAAATGCAAACACAACATCCACCTTGCTATTTCTACATTTCTTTTTTTAAAAGCACAATGAGGAAATGGTTGTTACACAATTCAAGAAGCGACCAAGTGTGCAATGCCAGAAGAGTAGTATAAGAACATGACAATGACACAGAGAGTCGCACCGGTTTTGAATGATTTCAGTGAGTCATAGCTAAGTATAGAACAAGAAAATGAACAAAAAGTCACCAGAATAAATAACATAAAACCCCAGTCAATCAACAAACATCTACACCACTCCTAACACTTCTGGGCTGCTTATTATGTTTCAACCAAACAACTGTACTACCTTAAGACTTTGAAGTGCTCAGACACAAACATAGCTTAATTTTCCAGAGCCAAATTTTATAAAAATACACACACACCTCCATTCACTAACAGGAAGAAAAACAACAACAAAAAAGTCTTTAGATTTTCCAAGTACAATCTCATATGCAGCCCTCTGGGTACATCAGTACAAAACTAAGAAGTACTAAAAGTACTACAAACTAAAAAGAACTCAATTCATGAGTTTGTACACTCTCTAGTTGAGAGTTCTGAACACAACAAACATCATATGAGTGAACAAAGTCTCCCATAACTGCTCTTTGGCTTCCGACAGTGGGAAAAGAAAATACCCTTCAGAGAGAACACAACCACTTCCTACAATCAACTCCCCCATTACTCACCCAAGATGTCCAGTTATTGTATTCAGACAGCTACAGAGTAAACCCCTGCCTTTGATGATCGTTCACAGAGTTGTTGCCCACAAAGCTTCATAGCCCCTTTCTGAACCTGCTGAAACAGCCTGCATCTATAACTTCCTGCGGTAATGGAAACAATCAAGGTCAGCTGCTTTTCCATCTCTTTAATCTGTTTTGCTACTTGCTGCAGTTAGTATCACCTGGTTCTTGGATTACAGGGTCTAGTGAGTAACAGCTGTGTACCTATTGTCTCTACTCTTCCATGGCCTTGCAAATCTTAACCATACCCTCTCTCAGCTTTTTTTCTCTCCACACAGAAGAGCTCCAGCTTCTTTAGTCTCTACTCATAAGGCAGCTGCTCAATCCCCTTAAATACTTTAAGCGCTCTCCCCTGTACCTTCTCTAAACCCAGTATGTCCTTTTAACAAGGCACAGTGAAGTAGCATTAATGGTTTTAACACTTTTCTACAGGCAAATGTTCTGAACCTGTGGTTGACAAACACCCAGGACAAAAACCTCCTCAGAAAGTTACAGTACTGCTAGGCAGGGAATAATAAGAGATGAAACCTCACTTAAGTTTGTTTAGAAATTATTCCTTCTTCTTTTGTTGAATTTTTGCTGAAGGAAATAGAACATCCTGTTTTGTAAGACCACAGGCTGTGCTGAGAACAACTGCAGGTGCATCACAAGCTTCTCCTCTAAGAGAAAAACTGATTATGACACCCCATGTTCTGCTGCTACCCAAATATACGTCAGTTAACTAGAATTACCATTTCACACGGACAAGATCCACAAAACATAGTGTAATCACACAGTAGTTACCTTCTGTTGGGAACCACCATTCACAGCTGCAATGCATGGTTATGGAAGTCACCTATATAGGTAGAATAAACACCACTTTGTGTTAGCGTCAATTATGTGAGATAATAAGGCCAATAGCTGCCTACAGCAAAGGCAGACTCTTCTGTACACCTTTATTGTGTTTACGGGCTCTGCAAACAAGGTCACAAGACATGGCAAGCAGACCTGGAAGAAATGGTTGTCTGGTAATACCGCAGTTAAATTAGGCAATATACATTTCAGATGATTAGTTCCATCTGGCAAATTGGTAAGGCAATGGAACTAAAAACCTTATTTAAATAAATTAGTTTGGCTGCTTATGATCTCATACCAATTAACAAGCAAAATTAGCTAACCCTGTCTTAGATGAGTTACATGGAAGGTTCTACTTCTACTTTACTCTGTAGAAACTCAAAGTATGTACATATATAGTCAAACTAATCAAGTCACTAGGCAAAAAACACTTAAAGACCAGTATGTGAATCATCGTGATCCAGAAAACCACTGGAGAAATTAGTCTCTCTTTTGCCAACAGACCAGTGCAAATCAGGAGAGAAGCACAAGGGACATAATCTCCAATTTAACTTACATACATTGTCTCATCCAATCCACCAGATCTGAAGAAACACAAATCTGGAATTAACAGTGTAAAATTTCTATATTCTTACAACAAAAATGCTAGTGGGAAGAAAACACAACAGGAAACGGTGCTGTCCAGCTGCTGCTCTCTTGCCTTCATTCAGCACAGTCAAGTTCTGGATCCCTCAGAGAAACATTTCACGTCAAGATGCATTTCTTGTTCCTCAGTTGGTAAAAATAACTTTGATGACATCAGTGTCCAACCTAAAAGCACATGAAATAAATTACTCTTCTGAAAAATAATACGAAGGTGTCCCTTTGGACAGCAATAGAAGGTTATTCAAAAACACTTCTGAAGTGTTTATTAGCCTTGGAAGACTTAAATGAAAATTAAAAATGCTTCATATTTATAGCATTTTGTGACTTTTCATTATTTTACCTGAATCTGATTTATCACAATTTGGAATTCCAAGATTCCAAAATCGTTTGCAACACAGAATTTCTGTGTCATGGTTTGGAATTTACTGGAGACCAAAAATTCCATGTTTCAGTATTGGGCTGTATAGCTGGGACATTTAACTTCAGAACATCATTTTTAGAAATTCAGTACTTACCTCAAAGCCAAAGGCCACTATTAGCTTGTAGGATTTGAGTATCACCCGCTAAAGGCTAACACCTAATTTAAAGTTAACTAGATGTCAAATGGGGTGCGAGATTTGAGAAACTTTAATAATTTGTTTCATATGAGAGAAACAGAAGAGCTTTTAAAAGGCTCCATAATGAGTATCATGAGAAGTTCTATGTCCCAAATAAATTGGATTAATTTGAACAAAAGTAAAGTTTCATATTCTTCTGCAAGCCATCTGTACTGGAATAGAGATCAATTGAAAGCTTGTTTTCTTATCATGCATTTCATTAACTTAGCATTCAAATTTCATTAAATTTCTTGTTTTGTCTGATGAAACTTAAACCTTCACTTTTATTAAAGGAATAACTTGCTCTGTCAAATCAGAAGGACTGAAACTTCTTTTCCTTTAAAGTTCATTACAAAAGCTTCAATGAAAGAAGCATTTACCTTGGTGGGTTCATAAAACACTTTTGAACTCATAACTTAAAGCAAGGAGGTGGAAAGTTTGGATTTTAAAAAGTGCGTGACAGGCAGGGGGGCAAATTTTGTTCTTTCAAAGAACTTTATTCTCTGTCAGCTGTGAAATTACACTTACTATATAATAAGTGAATAAAAACCCCTGACCCCCCACCCCCNCACGGTTACAGCAGGCAGAGATGAAGATTCCAGAGGAGCGTCGGCTTGCGCCTCGTAAATCCTCCACGCTGCAGCGCGCACTTGAAGGCACGAATGGCAGCGTGCTCGGCTGCCGGCCAGCATGAGAGGGCCCCGCGAAGCTCCGCGGAAACAGGGCGAGGGCAGGGAGCTCCGTGGGGGCAGAGCATCCCTCTCCCTCCCTTCCTCCGTCCCTCCCGCTGCGGGCAGGCCCGGCGGTACCTCCCGCGGCCGGGCTGATTGGCGGAGGGCGGCCCCGGTCCCACCCGCCAGAGGCGGGCACAGGGCACCTGTCCTGGGGGCCGGGGCAGGGCGGGAGGGCGCCTGGGGACCCGGACGGCGGCTCCCCGCGCGGGTGAGGGGAGTTTTTCCTCGTCTAGCCGAGGGTACCCCGGTGGCAAGCATCTTCGAGGGGGTCGACGGCAGCGCCGGTGTATGCGTCCGGCGGGCTGTGGGGTGCCGGGGCGGCAGCGCGGCGGAGCGGAGGGAGGGCAGAGCAAAGTGATGAGAAGTTGAGGGAGGACGGAGCGAGGGTGCCCTTTCCTCTCCGCAGCCCAGCCCCGCAGCAGGTGCAGCAGAGCCTGGGCGCAGGGGACAGGCGGGCCCGGCGCTCCGGCGCCGCAGCGGAGGGGCTCGGGCGGGAGCAGGGCCTCAGGCCGGGCCGGACGGAGCCGCGCAGCCCCCGCGCCCGCTCGACTGAAGGAAAAGAGCGGCAAGTGGAGCTCCGAGCAGCGGCGAGCTCCGGTCTTCGGCTCGTTACCAGAGGCAGCGACGCGGAGAAACGGCCCTGAAGAGAGAGCGGTGAGGGAGCTCGGCAGTACCCCCGGGGGCAGCGGGAGGGGGGTCGGGGAGGGCGAGGCAGCCCCGGCGCCCCTCTCTGAGGTGACGGCGCGAGCGGAGAGTCCCTGCCC
>VXBL01003303.1:418758-600323 GCA_013400195.1 Aramus guarauna
CCGCTGCCTTTCGGTCACCGACTCCGGCTTAGTTCAGCCTCGGCGTTTCGCTGCGCCCCTTCCCCGTTTAACGCTCGGCCCGTGGTATCGCCGTGAGGGGCTGTCACCGACAGCCGTCCCGAAGTTACGTAAGTCGGGCAGCCAGGCTTGCTTTTGTGGACGCCTTGTAAATATTTTTTTAGCGAAGAGCGGCACCGGGTCGCCTCGCGCCAGCGCTGGAGGCCCGGCAGGTGCGCGCGCTGCGCCTTGAGGAAGTTGAGCGGCGCGAGTCCTGTGAGGAGGAGGAGGAGGATGGGGCCCGCAGCGCTGCCGCCTCTGAGGAGAACGCTCGCTCGCGCCGTTCCTCAGCAGAGAGCCGGCAGGCGCCTCGGAGAAGTTCGGGGGATGAAGCAAGAGATAACAGTACGTGTCGGGACGGGGAGGGGGAGGGGGGGGCGGCGGGGTGTCGGCGGCCACCGTTGCTGCGGCGAGGGAGGGGGCGGTGGGGCGCTGCCTTTCGGTCACCGACTCCGGCTTAGTTCAGCCTTGGCGTTTCGCTGCGCCCCTTCCCCGTTTAACGCTCGGCCCGTGGTATCGCCGTGAGGGGCTGTCACCGACAGCCGTCCCGAAGTTACGTAAGTCGGGCAGCCAGGCTTGCTTTTGTGGACGCCTTGTAAATATTTTTTTTGTTAGCCTGCTGCGAAGTCGGAGGTGTAACGTGAGGTGTAACGTGAGGGACCCCTGTGTGAGTATGTGGCCTGGGACGGCGTCGCGGGTGTGCTGTGCCTTCCCTGAGTGTTCACTGAGTTTCGATCAAAGCTGCCTTGCCTTTGAAGGAAAAACGTGGCATAAATGCTGCTTGTGCCTCCCCTGTGGGCTTAAAAAGGAGGAAGAGGGTTAAGCATACACTTCTGAGGGGAGATGTCAATGAAGTTGTGGTATTTAAACAGGTATTAAATGGTACCTTGTCTTTTATGACTTGTTTCCATACTCATTTTAGTCCTGGCTGTGGAACAACAGGAAATCATTAAAAATATGCAGCCTGTTTTGCGTGCTCATCAGAGTTGCCTGGGGATGAACAGCAGTGGGTAACTTAAGTAGCAGAGATCCTTAAAGGTCTTTTCCCCCCCCCCAAGCAAACCCCTTGCAAGTATTTTTGTTTTTCATGTTATGACTAGTTGACTTAGTTTGGGGAATAATTCACATAATATCATTTGTTTCTACACATTTATTTGAAAAATTGTCTTGGTTACATTTCCTATCTGAAGCTGCCTGTGTGGTTTTCCAAGCAATTATCACACAAGGTCACTTACATATTTTAGCTGAGCTAGTTTTATAGCACCAACACAACACGGTATGCAATTAACCTTTACTTCACTTTTCCTTGTTTTTGTTCTTTTGTTTTGGTCATTGATCCAGGCTAAACACTGGATACTGCAGTGGCTGGTTTTTTCAAAACTACTAACTGGCCCATGCTAGTGTCTTACATGCTTTCAGATAGCTTTCATGCTATTGTGAAAATATTTTTGTTGAAATACAAGGAAATGAGTACTAAATGGTTGTGGTTTACTTTTGTGCAACATTTGCCATCAACAGAAGCTCTTTGCGGGAAGCAAAATAAAATGATTTACTTGTTGTCATATGTCTCTATTAAGTATAAAGACTCTAAGGTGAGAATAATGTTTGAGTATTTTGTAAATGCCCTTTATGTTTTTATATTCTTGGAGTTTTCTAAGCAGTTGGATTGTTCTGAAGCACAATTTGGAAGGAAAAACCTATGGGACTAACCAGGGCTCAAGGAGAGGGCATCTGGGACAATCCCCATGTCTTCCTTCTGTGCAGGGTGGTGTCACCGGAGTCCTCTCCTTGCCCGGGCGAGTGGAGCGCAGGGCAGCTGACTCACTAAGGAAGTGTAACAAACCAGTGGATTGGTTTTATATGCTGGTGGCACTTCCACTTGGTGAACGGTTCCTAGCTGTTGTGATTCCTTGGCAGTCATTGCAGCTACAGTTTGGGCTTAGCCTTTGATCAAGGCGGGAATCTGTCATACATAACTCCATATTGGTACCTTGTGATAAACTTAGCTGTTTGAGTTATTGTTTAGAGAAATTGGAGGCAGTCAGAACTACAATGTTAATGAAATTTTAGATAGTTGTTATATCTAAAACACTTTAGAGGTTGTTATCCAAATCAGCCATTTGGAATGATAACTGTGTTAGTTCACTTGGAGGAGCTGTATTGGGTTAGTAAATGAATGCCAGCAGTGCTGTGGATCATGACAACGTAGTCTAATTAGTTTGTAAAGAAAAAGTAAGAGAGCCTGCTGTAATTCTCTGCTGTAGATAATTTGCTACAGACCAACTTGGTTGATTTCTAGCAACATGTCTTATTTCCAGGAATGGAAAAAAAATCACATTTATCAAGGTCTTCTCCGTGTGGTAGGTGTGCTACTACATGTAGTAGCAGATGCTGGGTGAGAAGGGACTGTGGTAAACCTTGTCATCCATAAAAAAATGCCACTGAGCACAGCTTTGTGTATGGCCTTTCCTGTACCTGTTGCGACTTGTACAGAGGATGTGTTTTGCTGCAACACTCCTTCTACCACTTCAAAAATATTTTGCAATTAATTATACTAATAGCTGTAACAACAATGCTTATCTTGACTTGATTATTTTCTAATTGACCTTCCTGGGCATGAACTGCATTATTTCTGACTTTAACTGCTGAGTATTTTATTGCCCATGCCTACTTTCCTTCATGTTTTCCACTTTGGGCTCTCATATTGAGGAGTATTCAACAGGTGATTACTAAATGAAATACCTTTTCTCTTCAGATCCTAACTCTTAACAGAAATGCTTTCACTTCTATTTTGGTATTATAGAGTGGTACTTGAATAGGATTGTTTGAGAAATGCTGGTGCTTTAGAAGCAGTTGAAATCTTTCACCTTCTTTTATTTGGCTTTTTATTCTTCCAAACATTTTCAGCATGGGTTTATCTTTTTGTTTGGTTTTAGAAAGTATCTTTGGGCTGAAAATAGGCATTCTGTTATAGTTCCAAGTGTTTGTGAATAGGCATTGTAGAGGGCTTTTCCTGTTTTCCAGGAAGTAAAATACACTGGAAGCACTTAATATAATTCTCTGTCCTGAAATGTGTGGTGTTTTTTTTTGACTTTCCCTCAGGACAACTATGCTTGGAGTGAATTTCTAAGATGTGTGACAAAAAAATTCTTGAATCCTTTGATGTAATGTTTCCAGTGTTTTATGACACTTGGGACATATATATCTTAAATGCTCAGTGTGTGAGGTCCAGTTAATACTCCTTGTAGGGAAGAAGTCTTTAAATTTTCTGCAGCTTTGTAAAGAAAGCCTCTTAAGAATAGATTACCACTATTTTTCATTGCAAGTCCCTTAAAATATTGTTCTTTACGATGTTTTATCATCTACTAGGAGACGAATTTTCAGCTCTCCTTTTTGCTATTATATGATCACAACATGCCACTTCTGAATTATTTTTTTATTTTGCTCATTACATGAAAGATTTTTGTGCTAAAGTTCTTGACTTGGAGGGCAGTGTGTTGGAGTAGTAGTGAGTCCTTTCTTTTGGAAGCTTTTGAAATAGAATTCTGTGTATGTTCTTAATTCCTATATATGGGAAGAAATGATGACATTACCTGTGGTTTTATGGAATAACTTAATTGTTTAGCTGTTAGAAACAGTATACCTAATTGACTATACCCAGGACTAAGGGATACTTACTATATCCTTGTTAAGTTGTGAACTCTTCGATCAGTAGATCATTTTGAGCTACTAGTCCAGTTCAAAAAGTTTTTTCATATGTGAAGAAGTGATGGTAAATGGAAAAGATACTACCAAACTTTGCATTCTTACATACTGTAAATGTGACAGTTATGACTTAAGGGCCTTGAAAGACAATGTAGAGAACTGTTTTCTAAGTTAGTTCACAGTTGCAAAAAGTTATAACCTGATTTGTTACGACAATTTTTCTTAGGTAGCACAGTTGTCATGCACACGATTTGTGTAGGGGAACAAGTATAGCTTCTTAGCTCTATGCTGTTTGTTCCTCCTATGAATGGATGGCTCAGCTTCATGAGAAAAGTGACTTAACTACTTTTCCTAGTCAATAACAGAAGGAAAAGTTAATGGGAAATCTTGAGTCAGCTTCAGATTCTGAATTGAGTTGGAAATGAGCCTTGATGGCCTGGTGAAACACTGTGCTTTTTTAAAAATCAAAGCAAAAAATTACGGAGGTTATTTCTCAGTGTATTTAAGGGGACGTGAAAAGTGGAAGACCTTCTGAGTTCCTTAGTTTAAGGCACTATATTCCATTAGATAAATTGTTTTCACCCATACATCAACACTAGTCTTGAAAAAGTTATTTCATACACTGTTGCACGTGAGGGTTGAGCGCCTAGCTGTGGGACAACCTTCAAACCTCAAATTCTGAAATTCAAGGCCTCAGTTGTAAAGATACTGATTAAAATGCTGTTACATATGCTGAATTTGGTGTTTTTTCTTTTTCTTCTCCTATCCTTCCCAACTTGGAAGCTATTTGGCTTAAGTCAAATGAATAAGGCTTTGTAATTTAATGCCAAGAACATGGATTCATAAATTAAAGGTATTTTAAAAAGAATTGGAAAAAATTTCAACAAAAGTACTAGCATTAAAAAAAGAACCAATATTCATGCATTCTTACTTACTTGCCCTTAACTTCCTTTTCAGATCATTGTTGTCCTCCCAATTCAACATTTAAAATGAGAAATTCTCAAATTTGGAGAGAAGTTGGGTATTTCCTAGTTTACGCTATGAATGGGATCAAAGATGCATATCTCTTGGAATGAAATCTGAGTTAGGAACAGGAATTTTGGCCCAAATACTGCTTTAAACATTTGAATAATTGATGCACAGCTTGCTTTTGAGGTAAAGCTGTCACCCAGCAGTGTAGCAGGATGTGCTTTCTGCAACGGGCAGTGCCTGGAGAGGGAATCCGCTCTTCTGAATGCGGTTGTACATCTCTCCCTTTGACTATGCCTGTCCTTGAACAGACAGAGAATGCAGGTTTAGTTACTAATTTGAATCTGTTTTGTTTCATGGAAAATAATGTTCTCTCTCCCCTGCTGCAGTTTGCTTAAATCTTTTTGTTTGAGATGAAACATGGGAAATAGACATAGGAATAACAATGCAATGGTAGATGTTCATGTATTCAGCAGAACATTTCTGCTGGAAATTCTGTAATAGAATATTCTTTCAAGCGAGTTTGGTTTCTCCCTTCTCACTTTAATAGCTGTTACTGAGCTGCAGGTAGTAGTCTGTGTCTGTTTCAGATTAATAAGAATTAATGCTTTTTTTTTTCAATGGGATAGTCATTAGAGAATGTGGATGCTGCATGCAGGTAGTTGAATGTTTATTTTGTAAGTTTGCTTGGGAAGCCAGTTCTGTCAACTTATAACAAACAGGTGCTGAAAAGTATGCTTTTTTTAATAGCATGGGAGTGCTGAGATGTTAAACTTGGACCTTGGTAGCAATGTCTTTCTCAAGAGCATTATTGACTAGGAGGTTGCTGTCAGCAACGAGCTTGCGGGTAAGGTTTGTCATTGGCAGCGCTCAGGATAGAGCATGTGCTGCAGGCAGCAGTGCCTCTGCAGGAGTTACCCTTGGGGTATGAAAGGGTTAACCAACTCTGGTGCCTACAGAGTCAGTAGGTCAGAAAAATTGGCTAGAAGGGTCTCTGGAAGGTCTTCTACATATTTCCACTCAATACAGAACTGTTGGCAACATAGATCAGGTCAGCTGTGGCTCTCTTTCATCCAAGTCCTGGATACCTCCAAGGAAATTTCTGTGTATTTTAAAATATTTATACAGCTACTGTAAAAAAAGCAAGCCAAGTCTTTTCTTGCCCTTACTGGAGTGTAGTCTTATACCTTCTAGAAGGTCCCTGAGTTGGTTTCTGTCCTCTCTCTCTGGTAAGTGATGTGGTCTTGCTCTTAAAATCAGTCCGAGGATTAAACTATGTAGGGAGAAAAGCCATTATGTACAGGACTCTTTATCCTTATTCTATCAACTGAATTCTATAGGAGGTAGTTCAAAGCAGACACTACAAAACACAAATCTGAAACCAAAAGACTACTTCCTTGAAAAAACCTTGACAAAAATTTCAAAATGGAGCCTAATGGTGAACAGCCTGAACAAGCTGACTGTTGTTGGAGTATGTGTTGTTGCTGCATACAGTTGTAGGCAATTTAATTACTTTAAATGAGCTGAGTAAGAGCAAAGTATTATTAAATCAAGTATTTAAACTTTATTCAAAGTTGTATTTCCCCTTGTAGAAACAAGCCTCCTATAGTTTCCCTTGTGATTCTGTTTGTGTAGCTTGTTAAAATGTAGTTATTTGCTATAGGATGAAGTCAGAAACAGAACAAAGAAATAATTCAGTGCTTCTAGGTGTCATGTGATGGCGTGACCAGGGAGAGCTTGTACCAAGCTGAAGCTAGCTGTAGTGAAAAAAGAAACATCCCCTCAATCAATTATTAAAGATAAAGTAAAATTGTAGTAAAATGTGTTTAAAATTGATGTTGCTTCAGATCCTGAAGCTCATTCATGAGGCAAAACTCATGCTTGTATGACAGTTGCCCATAACTATTGGCTGCCTTTGTTGCACCACCGTACTGAGCTTACTACAGCGTGCTCTGCAGTTTCTTCCAGCCCCTTCTTTGGAGAGTCATTTTATCAAAGGAGAATCTGTCACTGATGAAAGCATTTAAAATCAGGCAGAGTTGTGGGGTTTTTCCTTTTTTTCTTTTTTTGGTACTTCATTCAGCCAGTATTTCAACCTGTCTTTTGATACCAGTGTGAAAGAGAAGGCTTCCTGGGCAGCTTTGACCCCTCAGTGGAGGCATCTTTGTCTCCCATCAGCTGCTGTGGCACTTGTCCTCTCTGCAGGTAGAAGTCTGTCATCTTTTTCTTTCTGCGCTTACTCCTGTAGCTCTTGACTGTGCAGCATGAAAGATGTTGTGAGAAGTTGTTCTGTTACTGGGCTCTTCTGGGCAGTGCAGTGTCACACAGCAGGAGCAGAGCCAATGGTTTGTGAGCCAGTCAATAACACTTAAACAGCACCGGTGTGTCTAGGAATTGTGGAGTAACCTGTTGGCTTCTCTGTTAATACCCCCACCCCCCGCAATGCCACAACATTATTTCTGGTTGCTTGCTTTCTGGTGCAAAATAGCTGGAGAAGGTTGAGAAATAGCGCTTTCAGATCTTGGTACTTGGAGGAGAGGTCTCCAGAAGTTGAGAGGACTCTGTCAAGGGACTTGTATCTTGGTGCTAAAATCCTGTGTCTTCTGTGAATTCACAATACCAGTGAGGAAGATGTATAATTTGTCCGAAAATATTCTCACATTGTTTGAGATGAACTAGACAAGTTTCTCCACAGGGAATATATGTGTCTCAGATGGCTTTGTCTCTCTATGTAGTCAACATTTATCTTTCCAAGGTGCTGGGGGTGAAGTAACTGTGGGCACAAGGAGAAGACTTGTGTAATAGACTGTGCCTGTGTGGAGAAATCAGAGTTGCTTGCACATGGAGTCAGGTTGCCTTGGGCTGAAGGTGCATAGCTTTTGGAGCAGGCTCGTTGTTTCTTGGGTTTCTGCAGTGTGCTTCCTTTCTGTCCTGAGGTCCAGGATGGCACATCAGCTCTGTTGCTTACATGGTTAGCTTTGCTCTGGCGCAGGGCCCGAAATAAGAAGCAGAGCTCAACCTGAGCTGACACTGATGTGCCCCCGTGCCATCTTCCCCCCTCTCCCTGTTCTGCAGCTGCTGAGGCCAGGAGCCTGTTCTGGTCCTGCTGTACTGCTTTGGACCTGGGCCAGCAGCAGAAAGGATGGGGTTTTTCTTCATGCGCTGCTTCTAGGCCTGGCTAAGCCTTACAGAAGAACTTGCAATAGTGTGCGGTTTGACCAAAACATTGTCAGGTAGACGAGTATTCGCAAATGCTAATCCCCACTACATGGGGTGAAAGGCTTACAGATTATATGGTTCTTAAAATACTCCGCTTGAATTGCCCAGTGCACAGCAGGACAAAAGAGAACTTGTTGCTCTTGCCCTTTTTACTTGGGTTATTAAAATATATTCTTGAGGTATTTTGAATTAATTAGCTTATCTGGTAGGCCTATGAACATTAGTGTTTCATTGGATGTAAAACTTTATGATGATGCAGTTAGTTGGACTGAATCTTGACCATGGATACTGGTACAATAGTGACGTCCGATAAAGTATATATTTTTAACTGAATAAGGTTTGCTCAGTTCTAGAGTGCAGAGTGTTAAGAAACGTAAGTCATGTGAAGGGGGATGTGCCTTTGTCCTGTCCTAACAGACTTCATGTTATGAAACATTTAATTAGACTTGAATCCTTTAACCTCAGGTAAATCTCTTCTTGACTGATGCTGTCAATACTGCATGGAGTATTATCATTCTGAAGTATGTGGGCTTTCCCATGGTTTATAAGTGACTTCATTTAAAAGATTGAATGTATTACTGTTAATAACTTTAGAAATCTTGTATAAATTTAGACTATTCATAGAATAAAGGCAAACTTTGTAAATCTCTAATATTTTTAGATACAATCTTTTCAGAAGTTTATGATTGTTTTCCATAACCATGAGGACTCAATGTCATTCTTTCAGAAAACCAGTGGCAAAGTGCTAGCAAGAATGTTATACCTTGGTCACTTGCTACAAATTCATCTTAATAGGACATTAGGCCTTACATAAGAGTTCTATTCCCAAAGATCTACCTGCTAGCATATCTACTGAAAATATTTTGTGTACTGGCTGTAAAACCTGTATTTGAAAGAGAAGTACCTCTTCTCTTCTACCTTGCTACCTTTTGAGCAAAGATTTTTAAAATTGTTTTTCCACAACTCTTGACTAAAAAGCATAGGCAAAATCCTTCAGTGTTTGTTAAAACCTGTTACACAAATAAGAAGTTGCTACTAAAAGAGGTTTCATAAATTGCATATCCTTTTGACTCCCTTTTAGTAACTCCTTTGCTGTTTGCATAACTGGCACCGTAAGTCTCTGACAGATGCTTACAGCAACATTGTAATGCCTATAAATGTTCCTCTTTTTTATCTGTAGATGGGATATTCTCGTACTCACTGAAATCCTTCAGGCATTGGATAAAAGGATGCAGTTCAAAAACTGTACCAAGTAAATGCAAAAGCCTGCCCTTCTTTATGTGCACATGATTTTGTACTAATAATTTCCATTAATTTCTTAATTTATTTGTTTGGTTGAAATAGCCTGTAGTTACAAGCTAAAGCTTACCACTTATGTTAAAACATTGCAACACAAAATAACAATCATAGCATGCTTGACCTCAGGAATTAGTAACAAGATATGTGATAGGAAAAAGCCGAAGAATGTAAGTCCAAAGGTTCTGCCATACCTGTTATCAGAGTCTCTTACTAGATAATATAATAGTTTTCTGCTCCCAGGCTCTCTGCATTCACACATTTCTGATGCTTTCATCTGTTTTACAGCACGTGGGTTGCTTAGTAGCAACTACTTCCTAATCTTTAACTGCAATTTACTGCTTGAAGTCAGCTTATGGGGCTGACTTTAATGCTCCTAAAGGATTATGGCCTAGTATTTCCTGTTACCCACTGAATACAAACAGTACAGCAAGCAGCGTTATAGATTAAGAACATATCTTCGGATTGCTGGCTTAAAGGTTTAGGAGTCAAGTTGTACTTTTAGCTGGAAGAATGTAGTCTTTTGCTGTTGTCTGTTATCCCACTAATTAAAATCTTTCTGTGTCTTTTGGTCATCCTCTGAGATTTGCTGTTATGCATAATTTGATCAGTGCATTTCCTCGCTTAAGCAGCATTTCCTTACTCTAGTGCTTGGCAGAAAAAAGGTATTAAATCTTAAAGGAAATGTTTTGAGGGGAACTTGAAAAATTATTTGTGTTGTGTCAATAGATGTCTTGGAGGATATCACAAGGAGGAAGACTTCTTTTTCTCTCTTCACTCTTCCCCAGTTTTGAATCAAGGGACTGTATTAGTGCTTGTGTGTATGTATATGTTTTTGTCTTTAATATCAGCTGCTTGTGTCTGGCTGATACAGCTAAGATTTGGTTTGGGTGCATGTGTTGTTATCACTAAATCATCCTGTAAGCAGTACTAGAGAACCTTTTATTTGTCTTGGAATGTTTTCTTCCTCTTTCAGCTTTATACTTCAGTATAAAGTGCTTTTTGTTAGTTGTTCCTTGCTATCTTAGGCTTGATAAAATGCTTTGCCTATAGGGCCTTTGGTCATGCAACTGGCATTGTAGGGCTTGGTTCTGTATTTGTTTAACTGAAACGTTTACAAGCCTGTGAAGGCTGGATACCATGCTTTTATTTGTAAAACTGTTTAATAACAGCTAAAGTAGACAGAATTGTGCATGGGGACTTTGAGTAGGCAGGGCAGAACTGGGGCTCCAATTAATTGGGTAACACAGGTAATGAATGCATCAGGTAACAATCTGTGCTCTTTTCTTCCTCCTCTTTAATGGCTTCCTTTTTATTAAGAGTGGTAGTAAACCATAGCCAGTAGCTGCTTATGTGCTTTTCAGAGGGAGTTTGTAGTGCTCTCAGTAAACGGGTTGTCTTTCATTCACAACCTAGCTCAGCATTCTTCTTACCATGCTTTTGACCACATGCCTCTCTTTACAGCTACAATACATACTATCTTAAAAGAAATAAAGACACTGTATCTGTTTACTTGTGGTAAATGCTGCTCTTGGGCACGGTGAGGTGAGATTGGCTGCTGAGGTGACACTGCACTGCATATGGTTCTGGTTTTTTGACCTTGACAGAGATATGAGCAGGTGGGTTAACTGATGTCCAGTTTGACTTGGTGAAAGAAAAGCAACCAGCTCTGTGGCAGCCTGGGCTGGAGCCCACTGTGGGCAGTTGCAAGATCCACTCTCCCTATGTGGAAACTACATCAGATTTGCACCTTGTATTAAAAGTGTAGTTGCTGATAAAATATACCTTCTTTTGTCCTGAAAAGTTTTCCTGTTTTTTCTACCTTTTCTTCCAAGGATTCTGTGATTCTATGAACTGGCTCAGATCACTAATGTGAAATTTTGGAGAGTTTACAGCTCTAAAAGCAGGGTTTGTATTCTTTCTTCTAAAATACTTAATTTTGTGTAGTGAACTGATAGAAAAGAGGGTGGTACGGGTGTGCAAGATTAAGTAATGAATGTGCATGTTACCAGAACTTTGGCAGTTTGTAGTATGCGTGGTTTGCTGAAATGCATACAACTATCAAATTTCCCCCCTTTTTGCTAACTATACTCCTGTGATGCACATCGTTAGCTTTCCATTTCGGCATAGTCGCTTCACTGCTACTTGGCACCCACGCTTGGGTTTGCAGAGGTGGAAGTCTGGTTGGTAAGCCTGCTCCTTTTAATGTGCACTGGTATCTGTTAAATTGAAATGAGTAATTTGAACTCTTGGGTAAGGTGGGAGCTAGAAAGATTGCTCCTTTGCTGTCAGTACAGTGCTGCTCTTTGGTATGAAGGACACTGTTGTATGCATCAGTCCTGGGCTTCTGACCCAACTGCCCAGGTAAGCTCAACAAACCTTAGCAGATTTGCTGAGAAAGGCTGAAAGGAAGGGAAGAACTCGAAAAAGCTAATATAGCATCACTGAAGTCAATCTCGGTAAAACCTTATTTCTTGCTGTAGAAGTCAGCGAGTGTTATGTGTTACTACTGAATATCATATCGTATGTGTAAGTGCATAAGAACTGTTTACTTCTTGGAGTAGTGATAAATATTTGTGCAGTTTGAATTCAAGCTGTGCTGCATGTGGAGGTACTCGAGAGCCTCTTTTGCCTCTTGATCTCATTACAATGGAGGAAAACACTGACAATGGTACTGCTGGGTTGAAAATGGTTATTTCTGTGAGATTCAGAAATAGTAGGTAGGCAGCCAGTGGTATAAAGCAGAAAAAACTGAACATGCCTGGAAGTTTTAATTACAGAGTGATTAGCAGATTATTAAGGATTGGCATTAAATCTAATCTTTGGCATGTATTCCAGTACTGTAATTGACTGTTACATAAATTAACTGGAACAATTTAAAAAAAACATTTTTAAGATTGGAATATAACTGTAGTATTAGTTCAGCTTTATATTATTAATTTGAACATTCAGACTTTTTCATTTAATTTATATAAATGTAAGTGTCACTCAGTTTCTTTCTACATTTTTCAAGTATCAGTCCTTTGAACAATGGGGGGGAAGGATCCTCCCCCTTATTTGTAACTCTGAAAATCACTGATTTCTGTATAGTCATACTTTGTTTTCCAGATCCTGTTTGGTCTCTATGGGTGAATGGAAAAGTAATACTACTTAAAAAAAATATATATATATGTGTAAATCAGGATTTAGAACTGTTTTGGTCAGCTGAAAACATCCCTCCAGCAGTCTTCTGTGGATGTTTGGTTTTCTGTAACACTTTAAAACTCGTACTTTCATTTGAAACACTCCACATGTAGGTCATAACATTGAGAAGTTGTTGGTATAGGTTTAATGTTTAACCTCTCAGTATTTAACTTTTCCTTGCTGCACTCCAATGGACGAACTCTTTGCAGTCAGCAGTTGGCTTCACTCATAGAAAGCCACTCTGCATCTCTTTTTTTTTTTTGTCCCTACCATTGCTTTTAGGGCTTTTTGGCAGAAAGTAGTAATGGCTTCAATTCAGTGATAATTTTAGGGGTGTGTGTGTACGTGTGTTTGTTTTTTTATTTTAGAAAATCTGGATTTTTCTTTTCACCTTCTATTATAAAAAGATGCTATATACCAGCTCAGACATCAAACCCATCTTATTTAATGGAGGCAAATCCTAAGCAGAAGGACTTAAGATAGTTAACACAACTATTTTCTACCTCTTGAAGAAATGCGTTGTCCTCTGGCTTTGGGTTTTCTTTCCTCTTTTCTGTCAGGAAACTTGGTTTGATGTTTTTTTTATACTCCTGGTACTCAAAACCAGAAATCAATTAAGTTGGATGTTGATTGTTTTTACTTATGTTTGGCAAGTGATTTATTCTGGGCATTCACTGCTGGAATATGACTGCAAGCTAGTGGGAAGAGTCCCTGTGCTCTGGTTTTGGATTAGCTGACTTCCAGCTGAGCACCACCTCATAATTTCCCTGACCCCTGTAAAGCCCCCTCTGCCTAGGTCCTGCTTGCTGCTTTTGGAGATGAGCTGAACTGGAAATTCCCACTAAAATTGGCAAACCTCCACAGCACTCCCTGTCTTGGTGGAAATACTAATGTGCTGGAGAAGTTAATTGCTGAAGATGTTTGGAGTGTAGGGGCATCCAGGGCTGAGCTTGCGTAGTTGTGTGGTGTAGCCCTGCTGATGGCACTGAGGACCTACCTCTTCCCCCTCCCAGTCTGCCAAATGGGAATTATGCTTGTGGTTAATTGACTTAAAGTGCTGTTATATATTGCTCTCCTGCTTCTATCTGGCCAGGGGATGAAATTATAAGGCTTCATCCCACGTTGCTGCCAAAAGTTCAATATAAGGTCAATGCTGTCTTTCCTAGTAAAAATGTCACTTGATCAGCATTTCTCTAATAGCTTCATGTGTTTAATATCTCTGTGGCTTGGCAGGTCCTGTATATATATTTTCCTGTCCCTGTGGAATATGCTTGCATTGAAAAGGGGAGTTGTGTAATATATTTGAGAAGTGATTATTTTTATCAGTTCTGAAGATACTGCAAGCTCTAGACTTCTGGCCAAGCGTGTTGTGGCCGCTCTTGATGGGGAGAGAGAGAGAAGAGAAGATAAAAACTGCTTGGTGACTTGTTGGTAGTTAACAGACAGATTTTCATGTTAGGTAGTGCTTTATAGTACCCTCATGAAGAGTAAAACACCCACTGTGATTCTCTTTAAAAGCATTGCTGCTGCTGCTGGGTGAGGGTGGGGATAGGAAGAGGTGGGGTGGTACTGTCATCGTCCCAGGGAAGTACAGCCGTAGTTCCCATGGCTTTTGGTGGCATGTGCGTAACCCTGGCTGTGGAAAATAAGCCATAGGGCTAAGGATTGTATCTTCCTGTGCTGTGCTCCGGGCCTAGGAGTGTTATCTTCCAGTGGGGCCCTGTTGAAGATTGCTGAGCATGGCTTGTTGGTACCACCAATACGGAATGCTACACCAAGCCAGTGTGCTTCTGCACTTCACAGCCCTCTGCTGTAGCTTGAAACCTGCAAGTAGGAGCAAAGTGGGATGGTGAGTGGGGCTTGGTCCTTTGAACGGGAGCTCCTGGGAGGACAGCTGAGCTCTCTGGGGTACTGTGGTTTTCTAGGAAGTCTCCAGTGAAAGCGAAGGCCTTGACTAAAAAGGCAATTAAATACTGTAAACTCTCTGGTAGGTCAGACCTCATGCTGGGAGGTAAGCTGTTTCTTGTGTAGTAAGAATGCTTTTTCCAACTTCACTGGAGAGTGAATAGGATTGTTGTTTAGTTGATTGAACTGCTACTACTGTTTGCCAAGGATGAGATGGTAGAGGGTAGTCTCTGATGCCTTAATTGAAACAGCTTAAACAAATCAATCTCTCCTGATGTTGATGACAGTGGTGCAGTATAGTGAAGATCTCATATGCTACTGGTAATATTTGCAGCAAGTAATTTCCTCTAACTTCCCCTGAAGTGTCATCTCTATAAAATTGAGCTTTGTGGTTAGCGGCAGTGAAGCCTCCAAATAATTCCCAGAATGTTATGTCAGCCTGTGAATGTGGTGGTGATGGTGTGGGGATCTCATTCTCCATGTTTCAGTTCCTCACTGCTTGCCCGTGGGTACTGTAAGGTCTTACTCTGCGCCTTTGTACTGTGGGCTTTGTCTTAGGAAAGAAGAAAACAGAACCCACAAAACAGTATATCTGCCCAAATGAACTTTTTTGTGCATATGTGTGTGTGCACACATTACTGCTGGTGATAATTCATTTAAAATTGGTAGAGTTCTCTAAGTGATTGTCAGTAATCTCCTAGGCAGTAGGTAATGCTTTCTTGGAGACAAGTGTGGAGGAAGCTTCAAATCCAGTAAGAAAATTTTCATGTGAGAAACTTGATTTAAATAATCAATGTACCTTGCAGTGATTTTCCAACTTTACTTGGGTTTGGTGCATGCTTGTAAATGTTTCAAAGTCAAGCCATTTGCAGAAGCTGGAGTAGGAGAAAACTTGGACATATTGCAGAAAGTTTGATACTATATAGTAGCAATACAAGTATAAGATGCTCTGTTGGTGAGCTGGTAAGCCATATAACATTAAAGAAATCTTAAAAGTCCTCAGCAATCTGTTGTAAGAGGGTTGTAAGATTACACTGTAAGGAGACAAGAAGGACATGAGTAGCAGTGTTAGCTGTTTCTGTTGTGCTTTTTTTTTGTAAAGGACACTGCAACAGACTCAGGTTTCCATGTGATTTAGCTTGGCAGGAGAAAAGAGCAGATTGTTTGGTTTGGCTTGCACTTGTGTCTCTGTCCTAGGAGGGTTAAAGTGACTGAGGAGCTTTCTGACATGCCCTCTCCCTGCTTCTAATGCACTCTGCTTTCATCTGGTGCATACCATATTTTATAGGCTTTACTCACCAAAACACGGTGGGGGGGGAAAGGTATTTTCCCTTTCCCTGGCAGCCTGCTACTGTCAGGAACTGTGTGTGTTTAGGATGGCAGTGGGGTTTTCAGCATAGGTTAGAGCTAATGCTCGAGGGTGTGTTCAAGTGCTGACTCAAGTAGGTTCATAATCAAGGACTTCTAAAAGTGCTTCAGTGGAAGCTGCAGTGTTCACATAAGTAGTACTAACTCCCATTATTTCACTTGTTCTCCTACACAAAGTGTAATTTTGGAAAGCTCAAAGTAGTTAAGTTGGTTCTTATTTGATGGTAACATCTTCCTGTCAGATTTTGACTTTCCACTTCCATATGTCTGATCAGTGTTGATACTAAAGAAAAACATTGCATGAATTTGTCCTTTCAGGAGAAAAAAAGATCTTCTCTATTCCCATTGACTTACATGAAAACTAACTGGCAGAAAATGTTATTCTTAAATCAGAAAAGAGAGTTGCAACTTGCGGGGAGGACGACTTGAAAGCTGTGGGTGACTATCAGACAAGATGTTGTGGTAGAAGTGCTCATAACCATGCTAACAGTAGCGTGAAGCTTTCAAACTACTAAATTAAAATGGACATACTAGAAGTTCCAGTTGAGGGGGCAAGGCTGAATTGTAATTGTAAGAGAGTCATCTTATATCCCATGTGCTTAAAATCACCAGTGTGTTTTCTAGGTCTCATGTAAATAAGTACAGGATTTTAGCCTTTGGGTCATTGAACTTAGGATCTTTCTTATTCAGCTAATATATTACAATGACAATAATGCAGCTGTGCTTTTAGATATAATCCCAAAAGTAGCAGGATCTAGCTTTCCGAGGTGATTTCAACATCTTCCAGCTGTTGGATGGCATATATAATTTGGAAGTGGCGCACGTGGTATCCCCATGGAGGGTACCAACCTCATTGTCTCAGTTGGTTTTCCTGCCATGTAGTGCAGGTGTCATACCGGTATCTATGTTGGAAGAATTCTCTTGTCTACCCTTAATCCTGGACGGAAAGAGAGGGTGGGGAAAAGACAGATCTCGCTGGAAACTGAGCACTACCAAATGCACTCTGAAGCAGAGTGGCTCTCTTGGTCCCTGTGACCGCTGCAAAGATGCCTTCAAAATAGGGAGATGTCATTAGCTTTCGTGCGACAGCCACGTAATAACTTTTTTAAATTCCCAAGTAGCATACAAGCCTGTTTTCTGTTGATGTAATGCTTTTCTTTCTCATTTCAGCTATGAAGCCGTACGCGTCAGCTTTCATTCTCCTGTGGAGCGCTGTTGGGATGGTGAGGGCTGCCAAAATCGTTGTTGTGCCGCCAATTATGTTTGAAAGCCATCTTTATATTTTCAAGACTCTGGCCTCAGCCTTGCATGACCAAGGTCACCAGACAGTGTTTCTCCTCTCTGAGGGCAGAGAGATTCCTCCCTCTAATCACTATAGACTCCAGCGCTACCCAGGGATCTTTAACAGCAGCACCTCAGATGATTTTCTCCAGTCCAAGATGAGGAGTATCTTCTCTGGGAGACTGACAGCCCTCGAACTGTTTGATATCCTGGACCACTATTCCAAGAACTGCGACATGATGGTTGGTAACCAAAACCTTCTGCGTGCCCTGAAACAGGAAAAATTTGACCTGCTCCTTGTAGATCCCAATGAGATGTGTGGATTTGTTATAGCTCATCTTCTAGGGGTTAAATATGCCGTCTTTTCCACTGGCCTCTGGTATCCAGCAGAAGTGGGTGCTCCAGCTCCCCTGTCTTATGTTCCAGAATTTAATTCGCTGCTCACAGATCGCATGAACCTATTTGAGAGGATTAAAAATACTGTTGTTTATGTTATTTCAAGATTTGGAGTCAGTTTTTTGGTGCTGCCAAAATACGAAAGGATAATGCAGAAATACAAGGTTCTGCCAGAACGGTCCATGTATGACTTGGTTCATGGATCCAGCCTGTGGATGCTTTGTACTGATATAGCACTGGAGTTTCCAAGACCTACGCTACCCAACGTTGTTTATGTGGGAGGAATCCTAACCAAACCGGCTAACCCTCTGCCAGAAGTAAGGTTTGCTGAGCTTTACAGTAATTTCTGTGGTATCTGGTTGACCTTGTGTCATGAGAGGCAGTTTTTAAGCAGTGAATTTCAAATGGGATCTAGTTGTTGCTTGTTAATCTAATTTTGTTGCTTCTTGGTCAAATGTACCCTTGAAGACACTGGAAGTAGCTTGGGGTGGTGCTGAGGGCAACTATCAGACAAACTCATCAAAATGAGTCTCTTGTGGTTGCAGGAAATATTTTGCCTTTGAGTAAGCTGTTTAGCGATACAGTAAAGGAAAAAGAGCGTATGCTATCTTGGAAATTACATCTGTAGCTTCTAACCAAGTGTGGGGGTTAAAACAGGAAGAAGGGAGAATGGGGAATACTGCTTATGCTTAAAGAAGGCTGTTGATAGGTTATGCTCTAATTCCATGGTATTAGTGTTTTTATGGAGAGCTTGCTTCCCTAGCTTTGGTAGGTTAAAATGCCTTTAAAACTAGGTGTGTAAGCATAAAGAAACTGTATAGGCTAAGAACTAGAGATTATGTGAGTTGATATAAATGGTACCACTACTATACTCGGATATGAATTTTTACTATGCACTTACTGGCCATCAGGTACTGAACTTCAGCCTGAAATAATGATAGTGACTGGATTGGTTCCAGAAATCTGGGCTGCACAGATTAATAATGAAGTTTGACTTTGGTGTACCATGTGATCTGTGATATGTGATATCCAAGAATGCCTCTGTTCAGCAACACAATGGTAAATGACAGGCAGAACAAAATTTCACAGAAAACCGTGTCACTTGCACTTGTGTTTATGTACGCATAAACACATAGATCTTGACTTGGAGATAATTATTAATGGACACTTCTGGCTGGGTGCTAAATGGTAGGTAGACCTGCAGCGCTCAACAATTTGCTGCTTAAAAATGTCTCATTGAGCCTTTGCTTTTTCCATGAAAACTGCCAGGCCCACTTGATCTGTTTTAGCCCAAAAATTCATTATGGAAAGCTGGGGTTGGGTTTTTTTGTGGTGTTTTTTTTGTTCTTTGCACTGCTGGTAGTGTCTTGACTTAGCAGTACCTTTTTACCAACTCAGAAAACATCAGACAGTTCTGACTTGGATTGCAGGATGTGGAGCACTGAACCTATTCCTTCATCTTTTTTCCCCTCCCCTGTTCAAATGCATCTGAGCTGAATGAGAGCAGGCACTTGAATAGTACTGAATGTGCTATTGGTTACATCCCAACATACACTATTCTGTTCTCCAAGGTGTCATCAGAGATGACCAGAGCAGTGCTGCTTCTAACTGCTTCTTCCTATGTGTACGTTAATGTGTTTGTGCTTAGAAAGTCTCAGGCTGCAGAGAGATCCCGAGGAAGCAGACTAAAAGTAGCCCTGTGCTGTCTAAACAAAGTTCAGCCCTAGTCTCCCCAGGAAAACCTTGCTGGCTGGATTGAGTTTCAGCTCTTAATTTTCCAAACTGATATTTTCTTCATCTGAAAGAAGAAAAATGTCTTTGCATGATACATTTGGGCACTATGTCAGCATTGTCTATTTCTTGTCTCTGTAGATTTGTCTTTAGGATAAAAAATTAATTGTCCCCAAAGCAGATACTTTGGTATAAAATGGGGTGGAAGAAAATGAAAGGAGCAGTTTTCTTTCAGTGTTTTGCTACAGAGATGCGTATGTGTTGATATAGAGATATATATTTGTACACAGAGATATAAATATATAATTTGGAGCCTTTTGAGACTATATTATGTACTTTCTAAACTTACTCTGGAATGACAGATGTTAACGTGTTACAATATCTTACAATGCAAGAAGGTGGAACAGTAAAATGTTTAATACAACCAGACTGACAGTGACCTTGAAACAGACCTGTAGGTAGAGTACATGCTGGCAAATACTTACTCCGGGGGAGGCAGGGGGAACCAAACCCTGTAACTGTTTGTGAACTGAGACATATTTACCTTCAGTTTTATCAGGCAATTCATTCTTACAATGTTCTAAGCGTGGGATTTGATTGAATGTGAGAGACAAAGTGAGTGTGTGCCTCTTATCACATAAATTGTCTGTGCCTAAACTGTTACACATAATCCACAGTGGTATATATTGTAGGTAAAATATTCAGCAATCAGTTTGTTATTACTGAACAGTTAAATAAAATTCATAAGTGTTGCTTTATCCTGACATTAAAATAGCATAGCTAGTGCTGTGACTGTTGTCAGGTATTGCTGCATCTCTAAGGCAGGAGCCTTTGCTAATTTATTTTCTGCAGCTTTTAGCTTGGTGCATTAAGGTAAGTCAGAAGCAGAGCTGGTTCCTGGTTTTGTACTGGGCTGGAAATGGTGATGCTTCAGGAGCTGTCTCATAAACAAAAGTGATATTCCTGCCCAGAGATGATCATTAGAAAAGAGGGGCATGTGGCTGGAGATAACACCTTTAGCAGGCAAATTTAAGCTACTGTTACAAGCCATTCAGGTCTCTTACATTCTCCAAAACTGCTTATAAGTAGCCTAGTCCACTTTTTCTGGTGGAGAAGTACTAGGAAAAAAATCCTTGGTGTTTGTTGAAGTCTGAAATACATGCTCAACACACAATACCCAGGCAGCGCAGCAGTGGCACTGCTGCCTTGTGGGCACAGAGTTTATTTTTTGGAGAAAAGGTGAAAAAGGGAAAAAGTAGTTTGTTCAATTGAATCAGAATTCTTACCCATAACTGAAAAGCTCCAGTTTTCTGCAGTAAGTAATGTCTTAAGAAGAAAAGGCAGAGAGTAATAATTAAATCGAAGAGGAGTCAAAGATTAAGGCCTTTTAAACTGTAATAGGATGGCTGTTTAATTCTAGGGGATGTTGTTGCTCAGAGTTTGCACCTGTGTCTTCCTTAAACTTTCTTTAAAGAAAAGTTAGAAAAACACAGCTGTAAAGGTAGCATGTAGAAGGAGGTGCTGAATATCCATGTCATAGAACAGTGTGTGTGTGAGGGGGGGAAACAAACCTGACTCTTGCTTTGTCCTTATTCCCTCAACATTAATATTTTGGTTCAGGGCAATGGAAGGGTTTTGTAAATCCACCAATCATCCCCACTTACTGCATGTGGCTTACCTTTGTGGAGTATTTTTTGTGCAGGTAAACTAGATTTATTTGGCAGATATTAAGCTAGAAGCTTTATTTCACCTGTGAACCAAATGCTTGCTGGTCTCTGATAGGAGATGTAAGGGTCTGTAGCAGTCTTTGGCAATTTGGAGGGCTTTAAGTGATGAGCTTCACGGGGGGATGCTTGTATTGGGGACCATGGTAGATGTAGGTGAAGTCAAGCTGCTGGAGCGTGCACAGTGCTCAGGTAGGAGCAGGCTGCAGCCCCCACAGCTCTGTATGTTACTTGGGCATCTTGTGTGCTGTCTGTAAGGGGCACTGGCCTTACCTGGGTGTGCCCTACTGCCTGGCACAGATCAGAAACCAGCAGTAGCTGACCGTGCTGTTAGCTTGTGCGGTGGGCATAATTTGTAGCTGCTGATGAGCTCGATAGCAATTACGATTGCAGCACGCAGCACCTGACTGTGGCACACAAACTGCAAATGTGTCTTTGGGTCGCAGCCTGCCCAGGTGCCTCAGGAAGCCTTTGCCAGGCTCCAGTCCTCCTTTTTGTCTCCCTCTAAGTCAGTGCCCTGATGCCTGCCTGCGCTTGGCAGGGTGTCCCTTGGCGCGGTTGCAGGGAGCAGCGCGCTGAGGCGCGGGAGCCAAGAGCCAGTGAGGAGAGCAGCGGGTCCTTTGGAGGTCACCACTCTGCGGTGCCTTGCGGCATGGCACGGGCAGCTGGGAGCTTTCTCCTCAGTGTAGCAGAGTTTGTCTTGCCCTTTGCAGAGAGGTAGTATGTCCGATGGTGACTGAAATTCCTGATGATGGTACGTTTCCTCCTGTACTCTTCTCTTCCCTGCTGCAGGTGGATGAAGCTGAGCATAACTTGTATTGCTGTGTTTGATTGTGGTGGAAGGGCTGATTGTGGCTTTGCAAAGCTCAGTGTAGGCATAGACACCGTGCAGTTAGGAGTTGCCTTCTGTGGTAGCTAGTGTCCTATTTTCGCTGGCCAAAGTGCATGGATTTAGAAGGTTCTCCTTGCATAAATAGCGTGCTCTGTAAAAGGGGATGGTTACTGTGGCTGCACCCATTACCCATAAGTGATGAATAAAGTCTGACATTCACATGAGAAAGTGTCCAGGGTTTGCATAGTTAACTCCAAAAAGAGCATATTTTTGAATTGCAGAGAAGACAGTGTGAGCAGAATTAGCCTTAAAAGTTCAAAAGCTAGAGACAGACTGAATATCAAGTCTTTAAGGTCATTGCCGACTTAAGCTATGAAGTGTATGGTCTTACCTGGCAATGTTTTCCAGATAACTGGCAGTGACTGTTAGGAAGGTAAAAGGCTCCTCTGCCTTTTTTTATTATACTTTGTCAGAGGGATCTTCTGAAGCTGAATGAAGCTGGCTTTTTAAAGTAACACACATTTTAAGAAACAACAGGGAAACCTCTGCTGTGGTATTTCTTACCTTGTGACTAGTTTAATATGTAGTTAGGCATTAATCAGCCTGATAAGATATGTCCTTGAATGAGGGTAGAAACTCAAGAGTGCTATGAGCAGCTGCCTCAGGAAATACCTGGTCTCTGGTGGGGAAGGGACAGAGGACACTAGAAAGGAGCAGATGGTTTCCCTGCAAGAAAAGCAGCTGAACAGTGTTTCAAAAGGACTCCTTTCTGTCAACTACTTCATGATGTAGGAGGGTTTGGATGTAGGGTGGATGCTGTGGTTTGGATCCAGTTGTACTTGAGAGAATCTCTGTCAGTGTTCACAAAAAATCACAAACTGAAATGAAGCCATCCAATAGTTTTAAGTTGAGCTGCTGTTTTCACATCTGCAGAGCTTTTAAAGTTTCATAACTAATAACTACCTTTGGGTAACACAAGGCTTTTTTCAATGCTGATGTTGAGGTACTTTGGACTGAATGCCATTTGTTGTTAAGAGAGCCAAATGACAGTTTTTTGTGCTTTTTTTCTTCTGTACCTGAGTAAACTAAACTTATGCTACAAAAGGTGTTCATGTTTCAGAAGTAGAAGCTGTCCTTTCAGCCATAGCTGTCAACAAATAGTAATTACAGTACTTTACTTGTTCCACCCTGTAGGTCTCTTTTTATCTAATCTTGTTATATAGATCTAGATCTACGTAACAAATTGGTGGCTTTGAAATACCTTCACTACAAAGCTGATTTTTTTCCGAGTCTTGCTGACAGTTGTATGTTTACTAGGTTTGTGTTAGCTGATACTGGTACTTATCTTTAAAATTAGGTGCAAGAAAAAGGGCCTTTTCCTTAGATCAGATTTTTCTCCTTCATTCAAATTCAAGGACACTGTCTATAAGCTTTTGCAGACTGTAGCAATAGATTTTTGCACATGGCATAGCATCATCTTTTTTTAGTCTGGGGAATAGTTTTTTAGAGCTACTTTTGACAATAAATTTATGGTGATGTGAAGCAATTCTAGAGCAGTTTTAAAATGCATGCGATTGTCAGCTGGGGCAGCAAAAAGTCTTTTAAGGATGACAGAGATTATGGGGCATTGTGTAAATTCAGTGCTGAACCACATGATCCTGTATTTTGTCTCGGAAATATATTTCCACATAAAGCTTCTTCCCTCCCACCATTGATCTTTTGCTCCACAAGTAAGCTTGCCTGAGCTCTTCAGGTACCCACAGTCGTAACATACCGTAGCCTCCAGTCTCGGATACTCCAGTACGGCCAGGTTGATGAACCATGTCTGCTCCTGCTGTACTGCTGCATTTTACATTCAGGAAGGTATGGGAGTCAGCATCTACCTGTATTGGGTAAGACACAGGGAAGAGGATGCAGGGCTGATTTCAGAGGTCAGTTAAGTTTCCCCAGTAAAACTTGGTCAGGAAGACAGGCCCTCCACATGTACATGCCAAATGTAAGCTGGCATCCAGTGATCTGATGAACAAAACACCAAATGGTTGTGTATTGGGAATGGAAAATGCAAGGTTCAGACCTTGGGTGTTGCATAGGTCAAATTATGAAAGTTAAAAGTGACAGAAGTTATTTTACTGTATGTGTATATTTACAAAACCCCCAAACAGGCTAACAAAGCTAATATAAACAGGTTTTCTGGTTTTAAGTATTACAAGTCGTCATTTTCATATTGAAACATATGAATCAACAAGATCGATTTATTTTGGTAATGCACAAGGCTTTAAGTGTGAGTTTCACTTGCAAGTTTTTAAGACTGACCTGTATGTAGGACAAATAATGAGAGCTAGTGGTTTTCCCCATGGTCTCCTTCTCTAGCATACTGTAGGAAAATTTCTAACATTATGTAGAGAAACAGAAGATAAGGACTTATTTCCAGAGGCATACTTCTTTCTGTAGTACTTAGAACGTGCTTGAGTTTGAACACCATGTTTGTATAGTTTGGGACACTGGGATGTGTTCAAAGCTGCCATTTAAGAGTAGCAAAGGTAATATATTAATATATATATTATTGATTTTAAAAAAAAGTTTGTAATCAAGCCCACTTTTCTTTTCAGATGTCCTAGTTGTTTAAACATTATTTAAGTGGATAATTTGTGTTCGGCTAATAATCTGCTTGGGCATTTATATCCAGTGGCTGGGTTAGTGTTAGACAGCACCGGTTGTTTGGGGTGGTGAGGTGTCTGTGGCAGGCGCCTCTGGGAGAGGATGGAGGCTTCTGAGGAAGAAACGAATGTGACGGATGGGGAGGAGGAGGGGTGGTCCCATGCCTGGTGGTACATAACCTCTTCATGGTGTGGCTACAAGCACTTCTTGCCTAACCTTGTGAAGTGTGCTGGGAAGATCAAAAAGGCATCTTCAGCTTCTCTGCCTAAAAACGCATGTCTTCCAAATAATGCTATTCTCACTAAAAACTTTCCTTCAAGGGAATCATAGTTTCAGGGGGTCAATTTGTGTTTGGCTGAAACCAGGTGTACAGCAATCTTTTTTTTTTTTTTAGTGCATCCTGACCTGGTGGGTGAATCATGGGGAATTGCTCAGCGAGTACTGCTGTGATGCTTGGTTTCTTTTCATGCTTTCTGCAGAAGGGTGAGGGGGACACACACAAGTAGAGCGGGGCTCTCCTGAGAGTTTGAGGGCAATTCTGATCACCCCAACCAAGTGCAGAGCAGAAGATGGGATTAGGGAGGTCTTATTGAAGGATGTGAGATCATATCACTTAAGCACAGGCTCAGAAGCCAGCTGATTTTAAGCTTCTTAAAGAAGGGGTGATGACTGGCCTGTTTAAAATACATAAATATTATGTAAAAATGTGTATTATGTGTGTATATCTGTATACATATGTGTATATATATATTTGTAAATATCAAAAAGAGAGAAGGGAGGAGGTAAGCTCTGAGGAAAAAGAAAAGCTATTTCATCTGAAGAGGAAATGAAGAACTTGCCATTATTGCAATTCTAACCTGCAGCTTTGATTTATCTCCTACCATCCACAGAGCACAGGTGGCATACTAGAACAATGAAAGACAAAATTTCCTACCTAAATTAGTTTATAATGTTGGTGTATGGATGGGACTATATGTCAGTGTCTATAATGCAGAGGCCTGTGTTTAAAATCCAGCTGCTTTTCAATTTTCTTACTGTATTCACTGCAATTTAATTCGACCCAATGTTCTATAGATGGAATAAGTAAAAACAGTCTCTATACTAAAACTGTTTCTTCTTAACTGTTACTTGTACAGCTTTTATACTACATACGCAGCTACTGCAAATGTAGGAGGACTGGCAAAACCTTGGTTTGCATTTTTGTTTAAGGATCATAAATCTTTCTGTGTATGCTTACAAGTTATACAACAGGGCTTCATGCTTAGGAAAGTGCATGTTTTTTTGGTATTTTTTTTCAACAGAATATTGCCTGTGGGGATAACATCAACAAGGTTTTAATTTGAATCCTGGATTTGAGGATACTTCTACCAGTCTATGCAGTGATTTTTAATAACCTCTCTTGAAGGGCAATCTTCTTATTTTCCACTACCTTCCATTCATTTGGAAGACAAGGTTGCTTTCCCAGGGTGCTTGCCAAAGGTCCAGTGAGTAATGGATTTTTTGACAGAGGGTATTGCATCAGGGAAGTACTTGCGCGGCAGTTTTCTGGTTGACCTCTAGTTTTAGGTAGACTGTGTTCTCGGAGGCTTCATTGGATATGCCTGTAACTCTAGAGAGGGCTGAGATATGGGAGAAAAGACAAAAGCTTGTGGTACTGTTTCTTGCCTGTGTTTTTGAGTCTGAATTTCATTCCTCTTTAAAGTTAAATGGACTTAAATGTTCTGTCAGTATTGGTTGTGAAATGGGAAAGGCAGTAGAGGTCAAGGACAAGAAAATGCACTGCTTTAGATGTTAAAAAGCTTCACAAGGCTTTAAGGACTTTTTCCCCGATGCATTTTGGTAAGCCAAATATGGAGTATATGTATGCCAAATAATTAGTGAGAAACATAAAGGGAAAAAGTCTGTATTTCAACAGGACTGAATCTGTGTCTAATATTATTGCAGAAGCACTTCACCAACAGTGTTGTTGTATTAACATGTGATGACAGCACACTTAGCGGTGCTTGGGGTCCTAATAGAAAACAGTTCAGATCTTGGTTTCTTTCCCAACTGACAGTGTTAGCATGGCTTTCAGCAGCAAGCGAATAGAGGAATTTAGTCTAATGCCATAATCTGAGTATGTGTTTTTAATGTCCAGAAAGTATTGTTTTTGGAATTATTTTACTCTATGCTAATATGAATGACAAAATATGAGTGAATATTAATTGCATGGCCTTTGTGTATGGTAGATCTCATTAACAGAATGAGATTTGTCAGCATCTTCACAGTATGTGGTGCCAGTCAGCCAACACCAGTATATTGAGGGAAGACAAGATACGAAGCTTGGGGTTTGACAAATAACCTTACCTTTTCTGTTTCATTTTTGAACGTTTTAAGTTGACTTCAGACAGCAGAATAAATGGAGAGGAGAAGGAGTGAGATCAGGAAAAATGTTTAGTTACAGTTGTGCAATAGAAAGGAGGTTGGTGACTACCAGCAGCTTACACCTGAGGAAAGAGAACAATAAACTTGTGATTAATCCAGAGGGAAATGGTGGGGTGGGGAAGGAATCTTGTCCTGATTGGGAGCAGTGTGGCTGCTGTTAATTGAACTGACTGAGCCTGATGATGTGAAAAGGAACAAACCCTGACAAAATGGGGTGAACATGTTTGCCTTGTGGCCATTGCTTTTGAAAGGCAGGAATTTAGTAGAAAAATAACCTTCAGAGGGTGACACCCGCGCTAGCGGATGCGGAGATGTTCGGCTGAGCCAGCAGAAGGCGGCTGGATGTGTTGAGTCAGGGAGGTGACAGCCATCCTCCACTTGGTGCGATTGGGTGTTCGCTGTGGTGTCCCCTGTCCTTCGCTTGCTACAGCAAATACAAACCCCACTGTTTCTGATTGTAAACTGATTTAAAAATTCACGGCAAGGAAATACAGCATAATTTTTCCTAAAGCAATGGAGTTTCTCAGGGTTTGCTATAGCCTGACAAGTTGTTTTATAACTTTGAGATTATATGATAGAGCCTCGCTTGTTCAGTGATAGTAAAGATTGTATAATGGTGTTTATACCATCTTTAACTGCCTGTGCTGAAATGTTGGTGTTAGTAAAATTTGAAATGAGGTTAAAGTATTAATATAGTATTTAAATATTTCACATGAGGAGTCCTACTTAGAAGATGCCAGAAAAGTTGGGACACTAATAAAAATGGTCTGTGTACCTTTCTGTTTGTTTATCAGTGAGTATCTCCTTTCTGAAGATCACTTCATGTGGCTGCTTATTTATTTATTTTTGAAATAGATCTGGTTTTGTCTACTGTAAGCAGTGTTTTGTAGTAGAAGTTGCATAGTATGCCTGTGCTCTCCATTGGGGAATGGTGGTTTGCAACCATATTCAAAGAACAGACATTTGTGCTATTACACATTTGAATTGAGCAGCTGAAACAGGGAAAGCTTCGGATATTAAACCCGGTTATGTTTGTATTTGTGTACTTTGTTTATCTGAAACAAAGCTCAGTATTAGGCACCACTGGTTACTGCCAGCTGGGTCCTCACTCTATAGTCACAGCTGTGCATTTAGCATCGAAGCCTGCTAAGAATAGTTAATTAGAAAATCAAACAGAACAAAGCTCACATAGTAGGGTTGGCACAAAGCATTCCTGTCTGAGAATGGTAAAAAGATTTATTTTATTTTATTTCTCCCCTTCCCTACCCCCCTCGTGCCTATAGTACAGCATAGATCAATAAGTGCTTATTCTCCCTATGCAAGCACAGGGAGAACCTCAGTGAAAGACCAGTACATACTCAAAAACCTTCACTCTTCAGTAACATGGTGTCACACAGAAATCATTACTCATAGGCAGTCAAATGTAAAAAAGAGAACACGGCAAGGTCCTGGTGCCTGCTCCTGTGCAAAGCTTGGACTATGATAAATATTACCCATGAAGAAATAGAAGCCTGCTTAGGCAGCCTATGGCTGGTGTATATGACAAACTCAAGGCAGTGTTTTAAAAGCAAACGTGCAACTTCTGAGAGGGGGGAAATGGCCATGTCTGCTACTGCGTGAAAGCTCCCTACCTAGGGAAGGAAGGGAACAGTAGTGTCTGACCTCCTCTACCTGGCCTGTGCGAGTGCCGTTCCTCTCTAAGACCTGTAAGCGTGTTTGATTATCACTTACTAAAAGGGTTGAGAAAGTGCATCAGATGTAGAATATGGTCGAAGATGAATCGGTACCTCCTTTGGGACTCTGTGTGCCAGGATCTGTCAGTCAATGTGAATGAAATTAGAGATTTGAATGAACAGGAGCTTCAAAGGAAAGTTTATTATTTCAGTCTCTTTTCTTCTACTGTTTTGCTCAAAGAATATGCATTTGTGTGGAAGTTAACAGGAAAACAGAGGCAAGGAGAGGTGTGATGTATCTAGCTGTAGGTGCTCAGGTTTGGACAAGCCTCTCCACTGACTGAGATAGCTGGGAGAAAACAGCTTGCAAATACCTCTCCAATCCCAGACTTTTCAGGTATGTTTGAGTGTCTTAAAATTTCTGGAAAATCCCAGTATGCACCTGTGTATCCAGTTTAATACTTCATCAATGTCAGCTTATTTTCAGTGTGAACTTAAAGAAGAATAATTACAGTTTCAAGATTTAATTTCAAATACTAAGTATTTTTTTCCTCACATGGAAAAAAAATGTGCTCAGCTTACAGCAAACTTGAACATCACTTAAACCGGACAAAAGGAAGTTGCTTTCCTGCTGCAAGCAAGGAGCTGTAAAATGCTGCCCGAACAGGGAACGCCACTTTTAATGAAGGCAGCTCTAATGACTCATCCTGACTCAGTACGTTTTCATACAGTGCGTAATTAGATTGGGAAGACAGAATATGCTGGAGGTCAAAAGTGTAAGTGGGTTTGAGGAAAAGGGGTGAATTCATAGGGAGTGAGCCTAGGTGTCTGAAACTCCTTAGTGTACAGTGTTGGGAGTGGTGGTTTCACTGAGGGGTACTTGCTGTGTTAGAGCTAATATGGCCTTAATGGATGGAAAGGTAGGGAGGTGACTAAAGGCTCTAGTGGCTAGATAGCCTGAAATCATAGGCAAACCAAACTGTCCTGTTGCATCAGTGTGTTCTCTTCCGCAATTCAGGTTTTGCGAGAGTCGCTCAAAGTTTGTATTTTGCACTGCGTGTCCTGCATCACAGTCGCTGTGGTGTGCTTCCTCAAGTAAACACTAGGAATGTATGTGTGTGACTTGTGACGTATGTAGCCATAGCAATAATGCTGGTGAAGTATTTAGTCTTTCATGTGCCAAGATCCTAGCCTGCTTTTATCTACTGTGAGCATCACTTCTCTACCTTGTATGCCACGAAGAACAGGCAAAGTATACAAGAAAGTACTGAGCATTTGTGCCACAGCCCAGCTAATTGTACTAGGATGTTCAGATCTACATGCAACCAAAGACCTATGAAGGCCACTCACTTGGATTGTTTAACTAGATCTTCAGTTTAGAAGGTCTGTACTAAAAAAACCGTCAGGAGAAATAATTGTAAGAAGTTAAAAGAACCTGACAATGGACTCCTCCAGGTCACAAACTCGGGGAGCTCTACAAGGAGGCAGTGTAAGTCCCCTCATTCTTCATTTCCTGGTATTTTTTGCCCAACTCTTGCATTTTTAGCAATGCTTAGTGATCCCATTTAATTAGGCTGTGTTATGCCAGGAATTACACAAACGTATGCAAAAGAGAACCCTTGTCCTGACAGATCTGTAGTTCATTTTCTGTGGCCCATGCGTTGTACTGGTCTCCAGCACCCTTCTGGAGAAACAGATTGGAAAGGGGCTGCAGATCGTAAGTCAGGCAAGCAATTCCTCTTACTAGCAGCACAATGTAAAGCTTAAGTAAAAGTAGGACAAATCTGAGTGAGGGGAAAAAGAACCTTTCGGTTGATGTCGAAATACAGTAAGCTGAGTTGAAACTCATCTGGATCTTCGTGAGGTTGGCACAGGACAATTTTGACCCTGGCTGTGTGAGGAATTGGAATCATGCTCTTCTTCATTTCGCATTCTAAAAGAAGCCCCAAGGATGACTTCAAGTTCCTTTGCTTCTGAATAGAGCTGGCCAGGCACTATCCAGCTCTGGATGGCCATGGTAGCTGTGTAGGCTGTTCTGTCTGAGCAAAGTTTCTGCCTGTTGCACTTGTATCAATCACTGTGTACCTCTTGGATCAGACTTGATTTGCACCTGACCAACTCGAAGCGTGGCAAACCTCATTTCACTTGTCTTATCCTTGTGTGGACCTGTCTGTAGGGGAAGGATACCTGATTTCTGAAGCTAATTAAAATCTTTCTGTGCAAACTTTGGTTGCTTTTCAATCCCAGTTTGAGAGCTTGGGAGTGTGCATTTGTGTGTTGCCATGCTTAGGACGCAGGTCACGAGAGGGAGCACTTAGATAATAAGCTTCAGTTTATACAAAATAAACCAGTTTGTATTCTGTTAATTTTTATTTTTTTTATGTAATCCCATTTAATATGGCAAACAAATGCCATCTTTTGAGCCTGATGGCAGGATCTTGTCTTGCCCGTCAAGATTAAGTTCCCCTTTGTATGTGTTATACTCCACTGAAGCAATAAGATTACCTTCAAAGGGAAGGATTACAAAGGTTTGGCTATGAAGTAACCCATAATAACATGAAGCAGGGTTGCTTCGCTGTTGCACAACAATAAAATGCAAAAGCCTGTCTATAGGATTACTCTGATTCCATGGTACGTAGTAAAGTTCCTTTCTTTTCCTCTACATGAAATTCTAAGTACTTGATAGTTAATTGTTGTTATATCTGGGGCTTTTTGAATGCTGTTTTAGAAATTCCACTGTAAGGAAATATTTTGTACCTCCTCTATGTTTACATAACAATGTATAATTCTTATTATGTGAATACATCAGAGTTGTCAAGTCTCACAGAATTTCTAATTAAGCACAGAGGAGCAGTAGCCTTGGGAGCCGTTCCTCAGCTAGAACAGACTGATCTCCAGCAGCAGAAAGCACGTGTCTGACCAAGCATGAGTAGTCACAGGTAGGACTTCCTGATGCTGACTGAATGAGAAATATTTGAGCAGTAGTGCCACTGTCCTGTTTTTGTCCTAATTAAAAAGCAGCCGTGCCTCCAGCTGGACTTTGTGCCACTGATCACAACCGTTTGGGCCTCACAGTTTAGCCAGTTTTCAGACTTGCCTCACTGTCTGTTTGTGTAGCTAGTTACCTCATCAGTTTGTCTGCGAGGCTGTGGTGGGAGGCAGTGCTGAAAGCCCTACTCAGGTCAAGGTAAATAACATCCACTGCTCTCACCTTGTTCACTGAGCCAGTTGCCCCTCTGTAGAAGGCTATCGTATTGAACAAGCTGACTTCCCTCCATAAATCTATGCTGACTGCCCCATTTGTGTTGTCCTTAATATATTTGGCAATGACCTCCAGGATTATTTGTTCCATCACCTGCCAAGGATCAAGGTGAGGCTGAGCAGCCTGCACCCTGGATCCTCCTTCACAAAAATGCAAGTGACACTTCCTTTTTCTCCCTGCTCAGTCCACAAGAATCTCTTCCAATTGCCCTGACCTTTCAAAGATAATTAAGAGTGGCCTTGCAGTGATGTTGGCTGGCTCCCGGTCACCCTCTGGCACTTCTGGATGCATCCCATCAGGTCCCATATACCTGTGTATGTCTAGTTCATTTAGAAATAGCCTAGCCTGATGTTCTGCTGGGGAAGGTCTTCCCTGCTCCAGACTTCCCCCCTGGTCTGGAGGAACACCGGATTGCTGATGGCCAGCAAAGGCTGAGATGAGGAAAGCATGAAGTACCTTGGCTTTTACCATACTTTTTGTCACCAGGTCCCTTGCCCCATTTAGCAGTGGTCTTCCTTTAGCTCCCTGTGTATCTTGCTGCCCTTCATGTCCCCTTTGCTGATTCAGCTGCAAATGGGTTTTGGCATTTACTTAACTTCCTGCTCATCGGCATGGACCATGCTTGAGCTTGGAGGTGGTGATGCTTGAATATCAACCAGCTTTTCCTGAACCCTTCTTCTCTCTGGGGCTGTATCCTGTGGGATTCTTTCAAGCAGATCTCTGAATTCAGAGGTTGGAGTCAGTTTTCTTGAAGTCCAGGAGATGCTGCTGTTGTCCGTCTTGTCCTCTCAGTATGCTGAACTCTTCCATCTCGTGGTCGCTGCAGCCAAGGCTGCCCCTGACCTTTGCATCCCAGACAAGGTCTTCCTTCTTTGTATGCATCAGGTCCAGCAAAGTGTCTCCTCTTGTGGACACGTTGAGCACCTGTGTCATGGAGCTGCCATCAAGAAGGTGTTCCAGAATCCTCCAGGTTGCTGCCCCTTCAGCAGGTATCAGGGTGGGTGAGTGCCCTCTGAAGACCAGAGCCTAGGAATGTTGGGCTGCTTCCAATTGTCAGAAGAAAACCACCTTGTAACAGGTGACTTCAGCTCTCGAATGTAACTTGATCGAATGTCAAAAATGAGCCGAGAGCTGTCTTTTACAGCATGGTACTTGATTGCTGAAGCCAAATGTTTGTCCTAGAGCCCACGAAAGGTTATTTTCTATTTGGCTTTAAACAACAGATAGGAAATAGTTCAAGATGTAACTAGCTGAACTACTAAGTAAAAGCGACTATAATATAATTACATTTGCAGCAAGCCTTAGGTCCTTAAGATTCAAGGACAAACTTTAAATCACAAAACCACTTGGAAACTTTCATGTCAGAAGTTCAGCCCATAATAAATGATTCAGCTTCAAGGCAGGTCACAGACACTTTCTCTCCTTTCCCTTCTCCCTCCCTCCCTCCAAAAAAGTGCACGAGAAGAGGATTAAGAAAAAAGAAAACACGTGGATTCTAGAGGAAATGGAAATCCCTTTTTCACTGCATAGTGGAGACTAGTGTACAACCCCCAGCATAGTGTGCAGGTCTTTGTTATGCCTGCTGGTTTTTGTGGTAGTTTTTGTGGTTTTGTGCTCAGATATGATAGCACAGCATTACTCTATTACTGTCTGGCCTGCTATTTATTGCTGGGACAAGAGGCATGTTGTGAGCTAGGCTCTTAATTTTCCTTTTGCTCGTTTCCTATTGCCGTACTGGCATTGAGCCGGCTTATGCTTAAATTTGGTGAGGTAGGAATTAAACCATATCCTGGGAGATACAAGATACTCCTCATCAGACTGACATATCTGTATGTCAGTGGTGTAATTTCTTAGTTCCCATGCCACCAG
Source organism: Aramus guarauna (assembly GCA_013400195.1). Classification (NCBI taxonomy): domain Eukaryota; kingdom Metazoa; phylum Chordata; class Aves; order Gruiformes; family Aramidae; genus Aramus; species Aramus guarauna. The sequence goes on from VXBL01003303.1 coordinate 452,311, forward strand.
TTGCATTAGAAAAAATAGAATTTAAATCTGTATTTCCAAAAGCAAAGGGTACATTGACGCTTTTACCTTTTTTCTTCATCATTTCCCCCCTGAAGCCAAATGTCACTGTTCTTGTGTTAGACTTGTTTAGCTGGCAGCTCTGCTCTCTTTCATAGGGTAGGATGTTTTTTCCTCCCACCCTGCAGAGCCTTGGTGATGGCTGGTAGTGGCATCTGCTGGCTTGCCTTGTCATCAGTGACACAAACCTTGTTTCCACCAAATCAGCCCTGGGGTTTGGATGTTGTGGTCTCCTTTGCAACTGTACTGTGACTTGCCCGAAGCGCCAGCTGTAAAGGAGCTACCTGTGGCTGGATCCAAGGTTTTTAGTCCAATGAAACCCTAGACCAGCCGTGGTTGTGCACAGGGTGCTCTCGCCAGTGACCGTGAGTGGGCTGAGCATTTCTTGGTGACACCCCAAAGCCCTGTGCAGCAGAAGGCAGGGGATCTGACCTACTGCAGAAGCAGCATTGCAGGGTGCCCTGCTGTAAAAGCTGCTGCCTCTGACCTTAAATCGCATGGCGTGGCCATCAGGTTACCCCCAGGAGATTGATGCTTCTGCTTTTGGAGTGCTTCTAAGCGCTCCTTTTGGCATTGTTGTCATCCTTGCCTGAGCTGAGGCAGCCCTTGAATCAAGAAGGTCTGCAAAAATTGCATTGCAAGAGACCGTTTCAGAGTAATTGCAGGAGGAGGATGAGCATAAGGACATAAAGGGCTTTAGCCTTTGCTCTTGTGTGTATTTAATTTAATAATGGTAACTTGCTCTGGAGGAGGCACACAGTTAGGCCTAAGTAGGATAAAGTACATAGGCCCAAAATAAGAGGGACATCCACCCTGTACTTGCCCTACAGATGCAGTTCTTTGTTCTTTGCTCCTTGAAATACTGGAGCAGTGGAAACTGAAAGTGTTTTTTGAAGCTCTGGCTTCTTTCAAGTTGTGTTTATTACGTTTATAAAAAATAATAAACACAACAACCCTTTTGAAGTACTTTCACTTTCTTCAAGGCTACAAATAACACTGAGTCCCAGACTTTGCCCATGTGTTTCCTGTGCTGTACTTGCAGGCTGATACTATGAGATAGAGCTATTTGTGTTTTGCTAAGTTAAAATATAGTATGTTAACATGTGAATGTAGGTCAACTGATCAGTTAAGAAAGGACAAATTGTCTTATCAAGCTGGTTGTTACTACGGAAGCTAAAACAAACCCGGAAGAATTTTGCTTTTCATAGCTTGTACTGTGGATTCTGAATCATCCAGTCATTGTACTTGGTGATTTCTAAAATGTTTGACTTCTGAAGCTTGGCTTGTGAAGTAAAGTAGGGACCAACAACCGTGCTTCCTAAGCAATGTTGATTTAGTCTGTTTGTGTGGTTTACCTATGCTTCTACAGTGCTCAGTATAAATTTTCACTTTAACAGGATCTCCAAACGTGGGTGAACGGTGCTAATGAAAATGGCTTTGTCCTCGTCTCATTTGGAGCTGGTGTGAAATACCTGTCAGAAGATATAGCAAATAAGTTAGCACATGCTCTGGCAAGACTGCCTCAGAGAGTTATTTGGAGGTAAGTGCAATGATAGATGTACCTGGGGTTGTTTGAAGCATGCTTATTTCCCATTGTGCCATCTTGATCTAGAGTTGCAGAAGCTGAAATTTGAGACAGTCTGAGGGCCTGACTCTTTTCAAAGATGCTCTTCATAGAAATGTTGCGGTCCCCTGATAATGAGGAGGAGCAATGGTTGTGTGGCAGAATAAGGCATAGGTTATACTCCTATGCTGAGTTTATATCCTAGAAGGATTGGGGACAGTGAAAAGAGTCTGAGGTTATAACATTTGTGACATACTGTCATCATTTCTGATAAAGAAGCCACCCTAGGGAGCAAGAATGACATCTAGCTGATCTAATCCTAGGTTTTCTTCTTTTTTTCTTGCTTTTTTGGGTCCCTTTTCCTCTTACCTGTAAACAGACTTTTATAAGTGCTCTTCTCACTCTGAGAAATTGGAGGAAGAAAAATCTGCAGGAGTGAAAATCAGTAGTAAGTTTCTCAGCTCTGAAAACACCTTGAGTGGTGCTTTCAACTCCCTGTAAAAACCCAAGAACTGTTTCATCAGTTTTGCTTCACAGGGAGTGTTGCTCTAGAATATAATTCAGAGGAGTTCAGGTGAACCATTAGTTTCCAAATAATCAGTGTCTTAGAACTTACAACTGCTGCTCTTGCTGCATTTTTGGGGTTGTATTAGCAACCTACTTAGCGGCCTGATCCCCGCTATCTCTTAGGGACCACTTTTGCTGCTGTGTGTAATTCAAATAGCCAACTCCACTAATGAATAGGAAAATGGAAATTCTTCAGGCTATGACATCTTTGGTAGTTGTAGTAAAGATCTCCTCAGGTTTTGTTTGGGGATAGAGCTGCTATATGTTTGTTTCTTGCAAAGTGGCTTGGCTTGTAACTAATTGTTAGTCCCAGTTGATCTTACTGCTTTGCTTTTTGTTTTATTTTTATTATGTTTTCCCTGGAATATTTTTCTGCAGGAAGTGTCCACTTTCTGTAGTAAATAAATCAATTTTAATGGATTTTTCTTGGGGATAGCTTTTCTAGTGCAAAAGCAACAATTTCAGTTGAAGCTGCCTTCTGTTAAAATTTTCCTTGCTAGTATTTCCTTACCAATGCTTTTTTATGTTTTGTTTTGTTCTGGTTTTATCTGCAATCTATTATCTCCTGAATGGCTTTTTGGGTAAGGAAATCCACTTGCTGTATCTTTCTATCACAACTTGTGTAATGGGAAGATGTCCCTGGGACTAGATGTAAGCCATGGTCTTTGGGAGAGCTGAGCAAGTGGCTTTCAGGCAGCACCTCAGTGGGAATTTGAAATCTGTAATTAAATACTTAAATATGAAATGGAGTCCAACTTTTTTTTAAATTTTATTCTTCAGATCATTGGCCTATGGTCTGTGTTGGATGCAAGTGACTTTTATACTAGGCATTTCTACAAGTGAGAGAGGTAGTACTGCTTGGCAGTCTTGGGTCACCATGCCAGATCAAGGAAATTTTTGTAGTTTTTTTATATGCTTCTGATTATGGAATACTAGTTAGAGCCCAAACCAGTAACATAGTTTATTTGCTTTTATAAACGTAGCATTTTTTAAATGCACAGAATGGTACAAGCCAGTTGTAAAGATACATGGCATACTTAATTGGGAATATACGGGTGATTCTGTATAAAGTTAACAGTTATGGAGCTCTCTAACCAGGTATTTTTCAGTCATTTGATGGAGCTGTCACAAAACAGCTCTATCTTCTAGTAGTCACTGGTAATTCCCCCCCTTTTCTGTTTAGAATATGTTTAATTTTCTGTATTAACTGTATATAACATTATTATGTAAATCAGTTTGTATTTTGAGCCCGTATTTTATGGGCTAAACTTTTCCAGTAACCTTAGGTGAGCAAGGCGTTGCCATTGGGTTTCAGGCATTTGAGCAAGTAAGAAAAATACACCTGTCAGTCTGATCCCAGACACTTCATCTTCTTACCTTATAAGCTGAGCTGTCAGCCTTTCCCTTCCTGTATTTCCTGGTATTAGTAACTCTTTTTAAAATACAGCACTGTCAATTATGAAGACCTACAGGAAACTGTCCAACTGAAAGGAAACACCTCTGATCGTAAGGATTATTATTTGTGTGCTGATGGGATATTTTTGCCGGAGCTACTTACCTAGTATCAGCCAGAGTTTTCAGTTAAGCAAGGGACTCGGAACCATAGAGAGGTTGTAACTGTGACTTTCAGGAGGTTTTATGAGTGTTACATATGCTTCGAGAAGGAACTATGCTGCCATTATGTTAATAGAACACATGGCACTTCAAGCCAGATTGCAAGGAAACTGAATGATGAAAACATGAAGTTGGAAGCTATTAGCTGTTGACAGTGTTTTGTTTGAACCTATTTTGTTTTCTTGTAATTGTGAGTAAACAGTATCCCCATGTAACTGGAAATCTGCTTAGGGCTCATGGATCACTTGGTTTGATGCTCTGCTTTGAGTTTATTGATTTTGGAAGTCTTTAATTTGTCTTCCATTTGATTTTATTGTTTTAGGTTTTCAGGAAACAAACCAAGGAATTTAGGCAACAATACGAAGCTCATAGAATGGTTACCGCAAAATGACCTCCTTGGTGAGTATCTGTTCTGATCATATATCGCTTATTCTCACTCAACTTCTAGTTGCTCTTCCAACAATATTCTACTGAATTAGCAGTCATCATAAAGCTAGGATAATTTCTGTAATGGCAGTCACAGAGCAAGGATATAGAATTTGTCAGAATTTCAGAGATGATGAAATCAAATGCCTCTTGTTAATTATCTTTCCCTAGTACTAACTCAGTGTTTTTCCTTAAGTTAATAGGGTGGAAGGACATAGTTATTCCAAAGGATATTTGGCTTAAATGGGAAAATTTTTTTGACAAACGTATTATTCTATACCATGGAAGCCTTGCAGTTTGGGGTGGGGGGCAGGATATTAAAGATAAATAAGTAGGAGTTTTCTTGGATCTGCTATTTTAGAGAACTGATGACTGTAACTTAATTTCTCTGTTATGGAAAAAGCATGGTATGGTGTTTGGTCTCTTTGTGGAAGAGTCATAAAACTGAGCATTTAAAAATTGTTCAGATTGCATCAAAGCAAGGCTTAGGGATCTGTACATACTGCTGTATATACACGCCTTTATTTTTCTCCAAAGAGAGCTTTAACAGAGCTTGGGCAGAACTTAAACTATTCTGTTTAACCTAAGGTACTCTGGGTTCTCAAGTGCAGAGATGAAACTTGATATTGTTCCATCTTTTGGTAAAGATTATGTTAGAATCTATGCATTTTATTTCCCCCCCCTTCCTTCCCTGTCAAAGGATAGCTGAACACATTGCAGATCTGAGGGGCCACAGAATATTTAGGCTTTCCTCTGGGATACCTGGATGTTTGTGTGCTTACAAAACAGCTCCAGTGCTACAATGGGGCGCTGATGAATGTGCTGAGCGTGTGTGTGCATCAGTGCGTGTGCATGTCAGCTGGAGTGTTTGTCATAATGTCAGTGATTAGGCAAATGACTTTTAAACCAGGTAGATTTGTTCTGGATACTAAATTGCTCTGAGGCAGTCTCATTTTGCCATTGCATAGGGTGGTTGTTATTATTGTCAGATCTTGCTAGCCTGAAGTAAGGCATGTGAAGCTTTAGAGAGACTGTAACGTCATTTGTCCTGTCATTAAATAGCTTGTATTTCATATGAATAATGAGAAGAAAAAGTGCTGCCTCCCTGGCTTATTTGTACTGCTAAACTGGTTAGTCACCAGCTGCAGCTACTCAGGAGTAAACAATGTGTATTAATTACTCCATTAATTTTACACAACTCGTATACATGAGAATTTTCTTTGCGTTGGCCATTCCTTCTCTCTTAGCATCTAAGGATATCATCTAATGCATGTGAAATTTCAGCAGAGTGAGTTTGAGAAGAGCTTCAGAACAAGTTGCATTCACTTTTGCTTTCCTGAATTGCAGCCATAGAATCACAATGACAAATGTGTTGTGCCCAGTTGCTTCAATGACTCTATTTTTAAGGAAATAGAAATGTTTTGGGGTTGTGTTCTTGGGGTTTGTTTTGGTTTTTTAATCTTCATGCCTCTTCTGTTTTCAGGTCACTCCAACATTAAAGCTTTTCTTAGTCACGGAGGTTTGAACAGCATTTTTGAAACCATGTACCATGGGGTCCCAGTGGTGGGGATTCCCCTTTTTGGAGACCATTATGATACTATGACTCGTGTGCAGGCCAAAGGCATGGGAATATTGTTGAACTGGAAGACTGTCACTGAGAGTGAATTGTATGAAGCCCTAGTGAAAGTTATTAATGATCCCAGGTATGGAATGAGTGATTGTTTATTGCTTTTATTTTAAGTTGTGGTTATGAGATAAATATCCATATACAGAACCTTTGTGCAAGGCAAAAAAACCTCACATGTTGGGATTTATTTGTGTGCAAGTCTTTGGTTGTCCCATTTCACAAGATTACCCAAGCAATCAGGTTTCTGTGTAGGTGCTAGGCTTGTTGTTCAGCATACCAAAACTCAATTGTCTCATTTGCTTTTTGCCACAGTTGCCATGTGAAGGCCAGAAAGGTTATAGAAACAAACCTGTCCTGACTTACTCCTTGTTGCAGACCCATGTCTCTTTTGTGTTTCTCGATTACTCCGTATTTAGCAATCTGACTGTTGTGCTGCCGAAGGGGCCTGGAGCAATATATAGCTATATGGTTGTAGGGCGGCAGGTTTGGATTGCAGCTAAAAATATGGATTTAGTCAGAGGGACACTCTTCTGAAGTCCCATGATTTGATTTAAAAAATAAATATTATTTACCTGTGCTGGACAATATTACCTCTCTTAGGGGCAGGAAGGTCATTTATGTTTATCTCAATGACAAAACCCTAATAAAAATAGTTATGAATATGAGGACTTCAGTCCTTCTCTAATTTTTTTTCTTACTCAGGTGGAGTCAGAAAGAGCCCACAAACTGGGTTTTGTAACTCTTAATTCCAGCAACTGAATTTGCTCAGGGATATTAAAGTACGAGGAGAGAGTTACTTCACAACTTTGATCTCTGATCTGTTTTAAACATCTATGATGTTCAGACCATCTCCAGATAAAAAATAATGAGGTATTAGCTGGTGGATTATTGTGTCGGACTAACCGTAGTTTTGGGGTACGGTGCCGACAGTGCTTCTTGCTTTCATGGGAGCAAAGTCTTTCAGCACCACTTTCCTTGGGAAAGGAGAAACCTGTGAGGAGCGAGCAGCAGAACCTCAGCAAAGGGGAATGTCACTAAAGAGATCTCGATAACATCAGTTGCATCACCTTTCCTGTGTGCAATTCTCCTTAGTAGAAAGGCAAGTCCTGCATAAATAACCTGTTGGCCCTGCAGTTGTGAGGAGCAGGGAGATAAGGAATTTGATGTGATCTACTGCTGAGGATGACAGCCTATTGAGAAAAAAATAAAAAGTTTGAGCCTGAACTCTGGACCCAAGTGGAAATAGTCTATTGCACAATTAAGATGGAGTTTCTTGCTTTGTTCTGTGTTTCTCTAGTAATTCACTTGCACAACAACATAAATGAGTGGTGTGTTAGGGTGTGTTGCCACACACAGTGGGAAGGGCAAATGCGTCTCAGTAGGATTCGTTTTGGGTTAGACAAGATTTGCCTCTGGCAGCAGGTGACCCTGGCTCTTCATAGTTTTACTGGAGGGTGGATTTCTGCCTTTAGTCACGCACGGGTCTGCTTTTCGAGTCTTTTTTTCATCAGTGAGCAGTGTGGGCTGATTTAAAGACAAATTATCTGCTGTGCCTAGCCCTCTGTATGCTGGTGGTAATACGCGAGAGTCCCGTGGTAATACGCTGTTTGATCTGAAGAGGCTTAAGCACGTTTACCTGTTCGCAGGCTTGCATTGCTCAGAGTGCCGATGATGATCTTTTTCCTTTCTTCCCTTTTCTTTTTCCTCCCCGCAGCTACCGGCAGCGGGCCCAGAGGCTGTCTGAGATTCACAAAGACCAACCTGGTCATCCTGTTAACCGGACTGTATACTGGATTAATTACATCCTCCGTCACAACGGAGCCCAACATCTACGTGCCGCTGTTTACAGCATCTCTTTATATCAGTATTTCTTACTGGATATTGCCTTTGTTGTACTAGTGGGTGCTGCCTTACTTTATTATATTTTGGCCAGGATAACAAAATTTATCCGCAAACAAAGCAAACATCTTTGGTCAAATGATGAACATAGTGCTGTTAATGGACATTACCAGAATGGGATACCAAATGGCAAGTATAGAAGAAATGGCCACATTAAGCATGAAAAAAAGGTGAAATGAGCCAACCGCCCCATGTAAAATAGTAATGAATCAGATCAGTAATCGAATTTTATCGCTGTAACTTAGTCTAACAACTACTTAAAACCTCAATAAGCAGTTCTAACACTCCCCTTCAGTATGTAATATTATGTCACAAAATTCTATGGAACTAAGAAAAGTCTTTAAAAAAAAAAAAAGAAGCACAACCTAAAATGGAAAACACTTTATTCTTAATACTGATGCAGAGAGGTTATTTTGGCACTGAAGTTTTTAGAAGCCTTAATTCTCTAAAGTTATACAATGACCGTATTTATGAATTTTCAGTTTTTAAAAGCTGAATGTGTGTGTCCAAATGAGGAAAGGTTTCTTTTCATTTGCAGAGGTTTTTCCTTTTTTTTAATTATTTTAATATATCCATCTTTTAGCTGAAACTTTAGTGCTAGCTCCGTGTTTCCTTTGAAGGTTCGTGTTGTATAGGAATGCTGTTCAAAACAAAAATTTCCCAGTCTTTGCAAGAAATAGCAAGTTGCGGACTGAGAACACAGACATGAAACAAACTAACTTGAAATGAGCACTGAAGAAAAATGGCAAAAATATGTACTCTTTTACTGATAAGCTGCATGACTCTTCTGCTCACTACCAGTACTTTGGAGAAAAGGGTCTTAAGCAAGTTACAATACATCTTAGTTTTTAAGTTATACAAAATTTTATTTGTTGCATTTCTCTGCACATATAAGTATGCCATGAAAATATTAGGGAGTTCTATTTCAGGTTAAAATGTGGCCGTGTGGGAAGTAGGTTTGCATAATTAAGAAAAATAAATGAAACCACCACCACCAACAAAGAAAATCTAGCCCTGTGCTTAGCGCAGAAGGTTTTGTAATGGCCCAGAGCTGTGCAGAATCAAACCACTATTTGGGGTTTGTTTAAAAAAAACCACAAACAACAAACACCCCTTGCTCCCCAAAGTTGAATGTCCTTTCCTATTAATTCTCATTAAGTTCTTTCTAAATCGCAGTGTTGTAGATGTTCTCTTTCAATGGTTGTATCTGGACAAAATATTACCTTCTATTAGTCTGGGCCACGCAATCCATGTTTCACATAGTTGCCAATACAAATTCTCCGATGCGGGACGGGAGGCTGCTCTCCGGGTGGGTGACCAGCCTTTCTTCCGAGGTCTGACGGGATGCGTGGGGTGAAGCCTGGCCACCCGAGCGCGAGGTTTGCAGAGGCGGTCGTGTCCCCCTTCCCCTGCTACGGCCCCTCTCTGCAACAATCTCTTTCAATCATTGTCGCCGACGTGGGACGCTGGCGGTGGTGCGCGCCGAGGGCGGGGATGCAGGGCGCTGGGCGTAAAATCATAACCGCCCTGTGGAACCAGAGTTGGCAACTATGAGTTTATTTCCATGTCATTCTGTTTACTTGGAATTTGCACTACACATGTTGTGAGTGTATGCTTTATTTATTTGTAGTTTGAAATCCCATGCCTGAAAGAGAAAGGAAAGAAACCCATTTACCTAGTGTTGTTCACTAACATGGGAAGAGTTGTGAGGATTACAGGATGCTGAGATCATCTTCATACACAGTGATGTGATATTTCACTATCATTCCATCAGGAGCCTCTATCCTATAGCAATAAATAACAGTACAGTTATGTTTCTAATATACAGTACAGCTTCTTGTACTGCTTTCTGAATACTTGAAGAAAATGGTATTATAAATAAGCCTATTAGCTATACCTTTTTACAATCTTGCAGTTTGTGGCAACTAAAGGAGCACACAGAGGTGATGAATGGTGGGATGGTAATAAGACTTCGAGTGTATGAATGACTTGGTTAAAATGTTTTTTTTGGCATTGAAGAAGGTACAAAAGCACTGACCGGGTGATTAAGCATAATTTAATCTCCACTGTGATAAAACTTAAGCAATAAACATGGATTTAATAGAGAAATTCTGTTGTTGGAAGCATATTTTTAATCAAATGAACGCTGTTTAAAGTACGCAGTGTGTGTGATTGTATATAAATGGATGCTTATTAGGATACACAAATTCTTTCTTTTCAGTGTATACCGTGATGCATGATACATATTTGAAATCCAAAATAATTATGTTTTGTGTATGTATATCCATTTCCTGTAGGAGCAATGAATCAATGGAAAGATGGAATGCTTAACCTGATTTTAAGGCAGTTAATGTTTTTTTAAAGTTCCTGGTAAAGTGTGGGTGTTTTCTGTATGCGGCATTATACCTGTTTCTTAGAAAAGAAAACCAAAAGATTTTTGACACTGGTATTAGATGAGATGATTTCTGAATAGTCTCTTTCGATATGAACGTGCTTCAGGTCTGTTGCAAAAACAGGAGGTTGCTGCACTATTGTATTACTAAACTTTTAGATCTGATCCACCTAGAGAAATATCTGTGGTGTTCAAAGTTACTTTCTGTGAGTTCAGATATGATCTGATACTGTAGTTATCTTTCATTTCAGCTCCCTGAACCTTTATAAATGAAGTGTGTGGGTAATGGTGTAGGGGAACATTTCCACAAGACACCTCTGACAGGAGGAGAGTAAAACTGGTGCAAACCCAGTCATCTCTTAGCTGTTCCTGGGGCGGGCGTGCAGAAGTCTCTTGGCAGCACAGCATGCTAACCTGCAGCCCTTACGGCTTTCTAAACGGGCTTCACTGCTCTCCCAAATACCTGTGTGTGGGGCAAAACCAGTAATTGGAGCAACAGAGGAAACTATTTGGTGGGCAACACTAGCAGACTAGAAGTAGCCATGATAAGATGTATAGAAGACATGTGCCACTTGTGTAGAGATTTTCAAAGAAGCTCGAGACACTGGGGCACTTGCAATAAGTCTTGGTATTCCGCTTTCTGACTTTATTAGAATAGCTCAAGGAGCCAAGAAGAAAGCAGCCATAAAAACAAGGCAGTTTAATTATCACCTGCAGAAATAGGTTCTGGAGATGGTTATCAAGTATTCAGAGTTTAAGGAAGTCAATGAATGCGCCAGCAGTTTTTTCTTACTCCCTGGGATTTGAATACTATTCTGTGTTAATCTTTTTGATGTTCTTGAAAGATAGCACTTCTTATAAAGCTGATTGTGTTCTGATTTTATTCTGTGGCACGGTAAGTATGCAGTATTTGCTGTAGTTAGTCTGATCTGTACACCTCCTGTAGTGAAGAGGCACAATTAAAATACAAGTGTTTGCGTACATTTAAGCAAAACTTAGCCCTGTCATTTCCAGGGTGCTAAATTTTCCCCCTTAGTTTGTGTGGGTACCTATAAGTGGGTTTATTTGTATATGAAACCTAATACATGTGCACATCTGTATTACTAAGAAACAGAAGGTGGCCATTTCATTCCTTCTGAAGCTAAGCCGTGCTTCATATGCTTAGGTGATTTTTTTCTAAGAAAACATCACTACTTTTAATCAATTTTGGCGTTTTTTGATGTCTTGACATGGTTTCTGTCCTCCTTGCTGTACAAGTACTAGGGATGGCTAGTGACCAACAAATATGAGGTGTGATTATTCTTTCAAGTGACGTAATTTTCAGGATTAAAGATACTGTACTTCTTCCTGCAATGAGATCACATAACATTTTTGTTTGTGTTTCTATTTTGGAGGCTGGGGGAAATGTGTGTTTAAAGATGGATATAACAAATCTAATATTATACAAGAAACTGCCCGTGTTGTTTTAGCTTGTGTATTGGTATAAACAGTGGCAATGCTTGCAAAAAGTGGGCTATAAAATACTTTAATTTGTGGTTCCCTGGGATGGTAATACTCTGCCAAAAAAGAAGGCAACACCTCTTGGGAGAAGGTTCAATTATGTATATGAGAGAAGAGTCTCTGAAGTTGTGTTGCTGCCCTTTATATTAAAGGTGTAGGTGTGCTACAGAACAAAGGTGAAAGCAGCCCTGTTGCCCTCAATAGCGTTCAGGGGTTTTTAGCAGATCCCGATGAGGATGAAGAGGAATTTTCCTCAAAAATGTCATGTTTGCCTTCTGTGAATTGTTTTATTACAGAGCTGTAAAGAAAACCAAATAATAAATTTATTTTCTTATTCTGGTCCAGCAGCACTGGTAGGAGAGAGGTAGCTATAGTCAGGAAAATCATAATTCCTTTTCGTTTGGATAATTATAACATTTTACTCAGAATGCAGATATTCCTTTAGTTGAATTTTAAAAAGGCATATTTAAAAATAATGTGTAATTGCATACTGAATCACAGTGTGAGTCTGAGGTTTTAATCACCTGTTTGATCAATACTGTTTATTATGCATAAACAAAGACAGTCTTAAAAGAAATGGAATTAATCTGCCAAGACAGCCTTCTGGTATTGTTTAGTAAATACTGCAGACCAGTTGATGCTTATTTATTCTAAGGAAAATTGTATCTTTCAGTAGTACAAAACTGATTTATCTAGGGTTGTGGGTGTAGGTGGTCTTTAAACAACCAATGCTAAATTTTATTTTATTGTAAAATAGCAAAGGAGCATGTCACGCATCTGTCTTGGTCTTCTCAGTTACTCTGTAATGAAACAAAATTGGCTAGAAAAGGTTGTATTTAACATATGTTGAGGGGATGGAAGCTTGAACAATAGTTAGGAAGATCTCAGAGTATTTTCTGGAAGTTACTCGTGTCTTCACGTGTTCCTTGTGGCCAAGGACACATTAGGTTTGTATTATTTAGGTATTATATAGGAGGTAGAAAAATGGAGATACGAGGAATATCAAAACTTTCTTGGGATGTCATTGTGAGCTGATTCAGGAATTCTTCCTTAGAAGAACAGTGCTGTGTGCTTCAGCATGGATTGGGGAAATCTGCATGGAAGGATCTGTTGAGTAAAGTGTGTCAAATAGGTGTTTGAACCACAAACAGCAGCCTTCAATGAGATTAGAAGTGCTGTTGTGAAAGTACTGGTCTATAAAAAATACAGACAAAAGCATCAGCTTACAAACAGAGTGTAATTGTGCTGTCTGGAGCATTAATTGGCTTTTTAATGTTAGTGTGATTATATGTTAATGAAATAATTGCATGCCTAGGTGCAAGAACTGAGGCTGACAAGGAGTGATTACTAAAGCAAGAAACAATATAGGCTGTAATTTTTGTGGATGAGCATGAAGGCTTTTGGCAGTCAAATAGCCTAATGCCATGCCCTGTGGTATTTTTAAACCAGCTGGTTTTCACACACACCTACCCGGGTGCTCGGGGCCCTCTTCTCTATAATGCCTGGTTTACAAGGCCATAGTCACCTTGTCATAAAGTGAGTGTTGATGTAGTGTCTTCATCTTGCTGTTAAGACTTGTCCAATTCTTTCATTGAAGATGTCCTGCTGTCTATTGAGTCTGCTGTATAACCGCCACCTTAATTCTTAGGATTTGCCTCAAGCTCTGTGTTGGGTATCTCTTACAGGTTGTGGTTGATGTTCAGCAGTCAAAAGCATTGACTAACTGCCCAGTCCCTGTTCCCAGCATTACCTCATCCCACCCTATTGCAGAAACAACTAAAAAAGCCCCTCTTATCAAAGGTCTGCTTTCTTCAGGGCAATTCTTTAGAGCCGGTTTTGGAGACCTTTGACTGATACAGTGCTTGATAGAGAAGAATTAATTTTGGGTGCTGGTCTATAACAAGGTTTTTGCGTAAGGGTACTCACACCAGTTAACGTCTGCAGATGCTCGATCAGCTACTTTAGCAAGCTTAGATTCTCTTGTAGATACGCAGTTCACAGTGGCTTTTTTATGTTGCTTCTTGTAGTTTTAGTGAATGTTACTAAACCAGTTTTAAATGTTAAAATACCTATACAGACAAACCCTTGGGAGCAAATGTCCCAGCTATGCTGCAACTGTAGTCACAGTCGTGGGATTCCTGTTGACTTTCTTCTTTTTTCCTTTTCTGGATAGGGAGAGACAACTTTGTCAAAATTCATTATAAATTAAGATGACTTCAGATCTTCACAGAGACATTTTTATTCCGAACTAAGAGACTGGAATACATCTTGCATTTGGTACATCTGTTCTGATAGGGATGACACAGGAGATGGAGCTCCTCTGGTGTGCGTCCATTCTTGTCTTGCTTGTGATTGATTACTGCACGACAAACCAAAATTTTATCAGTTTTATATAATTCCCTATCTGAGTTCCATGGAAAGAAACATTTTATTACATGCCTGCATATTTAAGAATTGCCTGGGATAAACTAAAGGTCAGAATTTTAATTTATTATCTATGTTTCTAGTCTGTTAAGAAATAATAAATCTTGCCAGATCTCAAAACTATGAGGTTACTTATAAGGACTTTGAGGATGTGTAGCTAAATACATATAGATAGTTTCCTCCTTTACAGAAGAATCTTTCACTGTGCAGAACAAATCAGTGAAGCTGAGATTAGGAAATCATGGAGGGCTGTGGGTGCAAATGAAATGTTTCTTTTGAAATCGGAAGTCCTTGCCCCACTCTGCCTGATACACGTTGCACTGATGGCTGTGCAGTGTTGTAATTGACTTGGGGAAGATAAACACAGAAAATACTGCTTGTATCTGTGCTGGTGTTATAAGAAAATGCAGAATTGCATCAGTTCTTCAAAACCAGAAGGGGCGAAGGTGATGTAGGAACTGGTAACCTGCTCTCTATTTTTGGCAGGAAGGTGAAGTAAGGGAGAAGAAACTTTGAGAAGGTGGCTAGTTTGAGATGAGCTGCAAGCAGCCAGTGTAAAAGTGTTCGGCATCCTCTTGGATACCTTAATGCATGTATCAGCACAGTGCTCAGGGATAAACTAACACAAGATGAGAAGTTTCTCTGGTTCCTTGGGTTTTGGCCACTCTGGACAAGGAGAGGAATGGAAATTGTTTGGCCCGAGGAAAAACAAGAGGGAGAGAAAGATGTGGATTGCACCAGCATGAAGCTGGAATAACCACTGCCTCAACAGAACTGCAATGTGATAAATCTGATGTAATGAAAGGATCTGAAATAATAGTAGATGAAAGCAAAATTGAACTTGCCCATGTGCCTTTTCCAATGAAAAGAAACTCAAAATTAAAGAGCAGTACATTTAAAACTGACTCATGAAAATAAAATATGCAATTAATCTGAGCTGTTGTCGTGTGTCCAGCTCTGGAGCCCTCAGCACAGGAAAGACGTGGACCTGTTGGAGCGAGTCCAGAGGAGGCCACAAAAATGCTCAGAGGGCTGGAGCACCTCTCCGAAAGATAGTCTGAGAGAGTTGAGGTTGTTCAGCCTGGAGAAGGGGAAGGCTTGGGGAGACCTTATAGTGGCCTTTTAATACTTAAAGGGTGCGTGTAACAAAGATGGGGACAGACTTCTTAGCAGGGCCTGTAGTGATAGGACAAGAGGTAATGGTTTTAAACTAAAAGAGTGTGAATTCAGACTAGATGTAAGGAAAAAAATTTTTACAATGAGAGTTGTGAGACACTGGCACAGGTTGCCTGGAGAGGGGGTAGATGCCCCTTCCCTGGAAACTTTCAAGGTCAGGTTGGATGGGGCACTGAGCAACCTGATTGAGTTGAAGAGGTCCCTGCTCATTGCAGAGGGGTTTGACTAGATGATCTTTAATGGTCCCTTCCAACCCAAACCATTCTATAATTTCATACAAGGCTTCAACCAGTAATCAAGAATCAAATGGTTTGGGCTGGAGGGGGACAACCCTTGGTTGTTGCAGATGCCTGAATGTTGCAGATCCATGATGAATATGCAACCTCTGGCTGAGGTTAAAAGGTTGCAGACCTTCTTATCTGTTCAAGACATGAGAAAAGAAATAGCTAAGCAGGACTGGGAAGCAAGTTTCCCCTTTAACTGCTCAGCTTTGTCCTTTTCCCTAGTATCTTAGGTATTGCTTGCTTGGAGACAAACTGCTCAGGTTGGTTTTTAAGTTTCAGTGGTGTGGTGTTGGGCTTTAAAGATCATGAATCAGAGTTCATGTGGCAAGTTTGGACTAAATACTGAACCCCCATAAAATGAGGACAGGGGTGTTAGATCTTCACTTTGGATGTTTCTATAATCTTTTTATTTGTATTTCTCATGGGGTGGCTAAAGCTTATACAGTCATTTTCAAAGTTCATTGTGGAAAGATGCAGCAAATTCCTCTGGCAGCTTCATAGGAAGAAAACATTCTCATTCAAAACACAAACAACTTGTTTACTTCTTGAAACTAAGCAGATATGTGGTAATTTCAGATACAGGCTTTGAATAAATTCCCTTCAACTCCAGTGAGATTGAGTAAAGAAAAAAACTTTCAGCTCCAGGAGACACCCATTGAGAAAACTATAAAAAAACAGCAAATATACCTAGAAAAAATAGAGCTCTAAAGGAATTAAAACATTTGCCTAAAAACATTTGCCTATATTTATTAGAGGTTCTTCTCTGTTGTGCTTTGCTTTTCTAGTTTTAACCTTTATGCCTTTTTTCCTATGTGTTTCTTTATCTTCCTTTTTTTAGCCCAGCAACCTTTCTCACTAGAGTTTTACTGTGCATAGTTTTTGTGCGTCTCAAGTGTTGACTTGCCACTTTGCCAAAGCCTTTTCGCATTTGCCAGCCCTCCTGGTACTGCTTTCCTGGATAAACCTCCTGGTGGTACTATAACTATGCCAGAAGCTGTCCTGATACCTCCATCCCAATTCTGCTTGTATGGGAAGCTTAGGTAGCTCCTATGTACCCCTTACATCCTGGCTGGGCTCTGGTGGCTTTCTGGTGGAGGGGGGCTGTCGCCCCAGGGAGTGTTTCCAAGCTGAGATCTAAGAGTGTCGATTTGGTCATTTAGTTTCATTACAGATGTCACCTTTCAATTTCGTGAGCCTCGCCTATAAGCTTCCTGATGAAAAACATGTTTGTTTTGCTTTTTCTTTCTGTTGGTTTTGGCTCTGTGACTTCTGTCTGACGGTCCAGAAGAAGGTGTGATGTTAGGTCTTTCAGTGATGCTGAAAAAAGCATGAAAACAAGAAGATGCGTGAATTAAATCTGCATTACTTTACTGGAAAAAGATAAATGTTATGGTGGGGTTTTATTAGATAAAATCACATAGAATTTGTAGTCTGATTGATCACAGGGTACAGTGAAGGCAACAATTTTTTTTTTTTGCTGGATCCTATCACTTGTTACTTAGGTGTAGAGCGCTTTATGGCTTTTTTAAGGCCTCCTTGCCACTGGTCACTGATTCATGAACTGCAGCTTGCTGCTTCCTTGTTTATGCAGATGCATCTTTTTTGTGGAGCTGCACCATAAACAAAACCAGGGAAGATGCAGGTTGAAAGCCCTGTGGAAATAAAACCTAGGTCATTCCTTGTTTCTTTTTTTGAGCAGCCTTACAAAAGCGGATGGAGCAATAAAGAAGGAATGGGTAAGGAATGCCAAATAATGAGGGGCAGGGACTGTGTGACTCCATGCTCTTGCAAAAAAGGCAAATGAATCCACACCTGCGTGTGGCACTTAGGAGCTGTGAAAGACTCATCAGCTTCGTTAATTTTTTTCTTTTGATTTTTGGATGTATTTAGTGGATATAAAAGGAAGAGCACCACACTGGTGGTCTAGTCCCACCACACTGGGCTTGGCCAGCAGCCCCTCCTCAGAACTACGGCTCTTTCATCAGCCTGGAGACCAAAGGTCCCTTATGTGGGAAATGGACCCAAGGGTTGTGATCTGGGTGGGGGTGAGGTTGATCCACCTGGGTCACAATCATAGTTTACCTTCTCTGCTTTTGCCCATCAGGAAAGTTATTTGGGTGGATGTAGCCTGTATAACTTGTTGTTCTGGGAGCTATTTTGAAGGGGCTTTGGAGCTGGGACAGGGCAGTGGTGGTGGCAGGAGGCAGCTGAAGCTCCCTAACAAGCATGTCCTCTCAGGAGCAAGAGGAAAGGCAAGGACTTTCTGCTGGATAGTCTTCTGGAGGGAAACCTCTCTCTCCTTTGGGTATAGACCCAAGTGGTTTCACCAGGTCTGTTCTTACAGACAACTTCTGGGCAGTTCTGCTTTCCTGGGTGTGGGAGGACAGGACTAAACTGTTGGGAAAGTTTGGTGCTTCTAGTTGTGTAATATAAGCCAACCCATGTCCAGCTGCGTGGCTTCCCATGTTGAGGGCACGTCTTGATAGATGTGTAATGCTGCTGTTACTATAAGAGAAACCCAGAGAGAATTCTTGAGGGGTGGGGGAGGAAAAGCAAGCATGTGGCCTTCTTTCTCTGTTTTTCCATCATACAGTGTAAGGAGCATGGTTGTGAAAGCCTGTGGGACCTCAAGTCCAGGCTTGACCCACCACGGCACTGGGTGTCTTTCTAGTCTATCTGCCTTATGGTCCCACTATGTCCTTGAACCCTTTTTCAGATCAATGCTGTGAAATGCTGATGTGGAAAAAAGCATGCAGAGAGGTTACATGTGTGGGAACGGGGGGAAAGAGTGCTGCCTTCATCTGCTAGGCTGTGAAATGAGGTGTTGAATACTGAACATGCCTTTTGTGCTGCTTGGGTTTTGTGGTTAGATTGCTACGGCGTATGCTTGATGCCCTGCTTAACAAACTTAAAACCAGCTCAGTAGCTGAGGAAGTGCTTGGCAAATATCCAGCTCCCCAAGAATAGCTATTAGCAGAGACGCACAAGATAGTATCTGCAGATTTGCTGGAATTACAGGAGGAAGGAGCTGTTGGGAAAAGAGCCCTGACATCCTCAGCGAACAGAGGTGGAGGAGGCCGCATGGGCCAGGGGCAATGGCTGGGGAGTTAGGGTATCTCAGGTATTTACAGGAGTTGAGGTTGCTGAGGTCTCAAAGCTCTTCTGCAGAGCTCAGCCTGCAAGATAGTAGCTTCTAAAGCTGAAGAGGTCATGTCTGACCAGCCATTTGGGGTCGAGATTGCCATGTTTTGCACAACTGCTGCACGTCACCCGCACGGTGTTTGCATGGTGCTCTTTGCTCTAGGTGTTGCCAACACCCTTGTTCTGAGGGTGGTGATGACCACGGGTCCGTCCAGTTCCTCTATGCAACTTGGGCTGGGACAAGCCACAAGAGAAGTTGGGCTATGCCTGGCCATGGGAGCACCCGAGGCAGGAGCTGGCTGCAAACTTGCAACTGAGCATTTTGTGAAAGGGGAAGAAGCAAACTTATTGGCACTGAAGGTATCAATTTTGGGAAAGGAGGGGCCAATTCCTGGCTTGTTCTGTTCAGCCCAAAGACAAAGGCTTAGAGGGGCCAAGATTATACAGCAGCATAAGGGAAAAAAGGATGTGGGAGGGTGTTTTAGCCAAAGAATGATGTCAAGATAAAACTGATGGGTAGAAGTTGTCCAGCAGAATATTTAGGCTGGTAATTTTCTGATTTTTATCATGCAGGACTAGAACAGTCTTTTAATTGGAGTTACGGGAGGAAAATGCTCCCTGGTTTCACCCTGGAGCTTGATAAACTTGCAGCCTGCACCTCCTGCCACACACACACGGACTGAAAAAACTTTCCACTTCTCGATTTCTAGGCATTCCTGGGTTTGGAAATAAGTTGGCAGAAAGTTTTCAGTGCTGAAACAGTCTGTTCCCATCTGCGGAACCTTTGCTTGTCTCCATTTCAAAGGACAGCTTTCCTCAGAAATGCATGCTATTTTGCTTTAAAAAGACATTTTAAAAGGCCTAAACAAAACATACTGATTAGCCCAAGGCAATATTTTCCTTTGAATTCCCAGTTTGTGGCATTTTGAGATTTGTTCTTTATTACAAATAAGCAGCTTTTTCCTTTTAGAGGAGGAGAAGGAACAACAAACGTATGTGTGCCTCTGCATCCCTGTGCGCATCCGCATCCCTGTGCTCTGTAGGGCGGCCGGAGCAGCTTTTTTCCAGGGCCTGGAAACACCAGCATCCCGCGGGGGCTTTCCCCGCAGGCAACCTGTTAGAAACCCGCAGCTTTTCCTCCCCTCCACCCCTCTGTTCCNCCCCACGTTCCGGGTGCTCCTTAAGTGCGTTTCTTCTGCCTCTCCTGGCGATATTAGCTTAAAAAAAAAAAAAAACACCCAACAAACAACCCCCAAAAAACACAACGGGAGAAATGGAAGCAGAATGAAATTGTTAGCATCTCCCAGAGAGCTGGACCTGCCTCATTTGGAGGAGGTTATTACATATATTCTTTGCTAATATTAGTTTAGTTGGGATTTCAGCCCTTCTGCAGTATGCTATCCCTTTCCCTATCCTTATTCCCACAGTTTGCCTAAGGTCTTAGACTCTTTGCAAACATCCAGCTGCCTCCCTGCATCTCTTAGATGCAGACCAAGGCACCGCAGGTTTTAGGGGGGTCCAAACTTGGGGTCTCTGTGGGTCTGCTTCAGTTCTGCTGTCAGCAGATGAAATGTCCCTGCAGTTGGTATAAGGGGCAATGCTTCGTCCTCCGGCTTTGGGCCACTGATGTCTTCTAGAGAGTTGATGCGCTTCTAAAATGTACATAAAATTAAATATGGAAAATGCAAATCATATCTGTAGTCAATAAAGTGGGGCCCTCCGTATCCATGTGTTACCTTTCTACCAAAGGGTGGCTGTGGTACAGGAGACTTGCTTTCTCACATATTTACATCAGCAGGGTTGTGCAAGTCTCTGAGGGCAGAGTTAGGCCTTTGCTGTCAGAGGCAAAAATCCCAACTGTTAATAAGCTGGACTTTGGAGCTGAGGGCTGGTGGAAGGTAAGGATAATATTTATTTTGCCTCAGAACAATATGAAATTACTCTCTTACAAGAAATCTGCCTGGCAAATGCTAGCTGCTCGTTTTGGGTCTTGCTGGTTTCTGGGGTGGTGCCATGTCTCCAGAGAGAAGGAGCCTTTTCCATCAGATGCAATCCTGGTGTAGAGTAATCAATGCTCAGGGTGAGCCTCCAGGACAGAGGGATGAATCAGAACTATCTTTTCGAAGCATAAACTAACGGGTTTGCTCCAGTTTCCAGTCTGTTTCATCTTAAATAATCAGCCTTCATCAACCCGTGGCACCTCGTGACAGCCACCGCTGACCTGCAATGTTACCTGGTTATGGCTTTGAACGGGAGCTACCGCTGCTGAAGTGGAAGTTTTGGGCACTAAATAACACCAATTCCAGCTTTGGGGAAGAAAAAAAGGCAAGCATTGCTCCCTCTTCCAGCCCTGTCCAGGCTTTTCTTCCCAGTGCACTGAGGATATGTTCAGAAATGCCTTTTTGCAAAAAGCCAGATAATACTGAGTGTCTGTAACCAAATACAAGGCAGCAATTCAGTGGGATGTTTCTGTTGATGCCATAAAACACAAAAGCACAATTGAAGTGGAGCAGCCGAATCTCGGGGATGAAATTGCAGCCTCTGTATTGTGCTGAGGATGGGGCCTTGTTTTGCTAATCTACTGCAGCTCTGCAGAGTTTTCAGTTTTGAATCTGAAGAACAGAAAATCTGGATGCAAATGCAGCTGTGCAAGGAGTTACTGATGGCAAAGAAATGTGACATAAAAATATAGCTAGGATGTGTGGGCAGGGGTTTATTTTGGCCGGGGGAATCACGTCCATGCATGCAAGCATGCACCAAGTTACCAGTTTCTCTAATTGACCGGGGCAGTCAGCCTTAAGAAAGGTGAGGGACGATGTGTGGTGCTGTCTCCTTTGGCAGGGTTGATTTTTTAAGGTATGCAAGGCTGGCTCTTACCCCTTAGTTAGGGCGCATTCTCTCTCTCAAAGCAGGCGTGTGTGCTTTTAAACTCTATTGCCACCCTCCCCTTTTTTTTTTTTGAGGAATTCCTCACCTTCCTGGGTGAGAAATGAGCACAGATTCTCAATGTATTTTCTCTTGCTGTCAGATGTAAAAATAGCATAGATTGTATGGAGTAGGTTGTATAATCAGGTACTCAGTACTAAAGACCAGTTGCTGTTTCCAGACTTCGGTGTATTCCTTTCCTCTGCCCTTACTCAGGAAAGATGCAAATGAGTCACGGAGTGGAAGTCACTGAATATTGCAAATATTTTGATCCTGATAAATTAACGTACTAACCTCCTCAAGGCGACTTTGAAGGTTGTTCAAAGCATCTGTGTCATTGTTGAATTGCTGCTTCTGTGACATTCATCTTCAACCCAAATGGATTCTGCAATAGTTTAAATAAAGGAAACAAAAAGTGGGTTATTACTTGAAAGGTTCAAGAGGAAATCTGCTTGGCTGGACCTTACAGAGTACCTGGGAATGTTTTGTTTCTTAGAGATGCCCTCTTAAAGATCTGTTATTTTACACCAAGACAAAACCACTGCTGTAGTTTAGTCAATCTAGTGTAAAGCCAAATGAAGCTGGTGAAATGCAGGCAGGGTTTGCTCCTTCTCCAAAGGCTGTATCCCAAACACTTGCAGAGCTGGGATGCTCCTGGGGTGGTTTGGGACAGCAGCCTGTGCTCCAGGCCTTGATCTCAACAGCCAGGATTTTGTGAGATGCTCCCTTTGAGAAAACTGGGGAAAATCTGCCATGATTAACGATTCTTTTGAGATTTCAGATGCATTTAAATCCAGAAAGCAGGGGAAAGGTACTCTAGCTTTTGTAGCTTAAGCGACACCTCGGGTCTTTTATCGGCAGAGAGGAATCAGACCACCACAGAAGTGAAGGGTTTTAATTCCAAATTCTTATTTCGACTTAACCTGTATACAAACCATCGTGCTGTATCAGTGCAGTTTATTGTGAGATGATTTACGTGGCAGATAAGATTCCCCCAGGACATGTTTCCTCCTGATTTTGTTTATAAACAATGTGGTTTTGTTCTAACAATGCTTTTTGCTTCAAACTTCATTAATACAGTGGGATATTTACCTGTACCAGACTGTGCTATTTGACTGCTTGTATCTAGGAAAAATTATTGCAAAGAAGATGAGAACACATCCTAGGTATAGCCTGAAGCTGCAGGGGCTAGCTTCTACTCCAAAAAATATGTAGCATTAAACCACAATTACTAAATGTTTGTTACCTGCAGTGAAACTGCATGGGGCCAGGTAATTGGTGATACAGGGTTTTTTAAAACTTCTGCTAAATCTTGCAATGTCAGTTGGCATTTTAATAGGCTGTGGCCTGAAAGTTTAATCTGTAAAAATGTGTGTCAAGTGGTTGATGAGTATAAATTGCCAAACAATGTAGGCCTGTGAGCTGGAGGATGCAGGAGAGAGACATTTCTATCTTCCCTATTGAGGAACTGGACTGTGAAATTAAGCACATGGTTTTGCAACTTTGTTATTTTGCCTTTCATTTCTTGGGGTTCTATTGCTGAGGACATATTCAATTTATGAAGACACCCAAAGAGATAAAAAAAATCCCCTGTGACAAAGACAAAAAGCAAAGAGAAAAGCTATAGGAGAGAGGTTAAAGAGTGCAGGGGACTGGTGTGGCTTTAGAAAAGCCCTCGAGAAATCCAGATGTTACCCAAATGACATCTCGGATATTGCATCTTTTTCAATTTTGGGAAGGATAAATATATGAAATATCCTGCTCTTTGACACAGGGCAGAAAACATTCCACAACACATGCCCTCCCTGCCTTGCCCAGGCACATGGGTAGCACGCCCTCCCCGTGGAGGGTGAGTTTCAAGTCTTTTCATTGTTTTAATATTAACATAAGATAACAATCTACTGGGTTTTTCTGATTATTTTGCAAAAAAACAAGAGAAGACTAATCCTGTTCTGCAGGGCTTGTGATCTATAGGTTGGATAACAGATAAATCAAGACCCAAAGTTTTAAGTGAAGGCAGGCCTTCAGGGGCTAGCCTGGGCAGAATGATGCTGGATAGGGATGAAGAAGATAGGTCACGGTTTGGAGAAGTCAGTCATGTATATTAACATAACATAATTGTGGTGTTTTCTGTGCTCTTGGTATATGCAGAAAGCTAAAGCTAAACCTAGGCCTTGCAAAATTTCTGATTAACAGTAGCTGTCTGTCACAGAAGCTTTGGGAAACAGAATAGGAAACAGAGCTATGACAGACAATCCTGCTCATGCAATGTCCATCAATCTGTGTGTTGACATCTTCCTAGGCATCAAGCTGAATGTGCCCCAGTGGTTTTGCCCCCCATCTGATGTCCCCCTGACAGTTGTTTAGTTCCTGCTTGCATCTGTTGGTGCTTTTTTCTAGAGTAACAGAGCTTCCACTGATCCCATTGGATTGCTTGTGAAGAAACGCTCCCTGTGACTTCTAACCTGCAAATGACTCTTCGTGGGAGGACAAAGTGTCCTGGGTGCTGTCTATTGTACCTTCTCAGATGCTTCAGATTTGCTAAAAACTTGATTTTCAGCAAAATTTGCTTTCCCCGTATAGGAAAACGTGACTTTCACAGGCTTTGAACTTTGGTTTAGCATTATAGCAAAGTAAATGAAGTGTGTAATAAACAGCGATGTATAGAGGCTTGTCTGGTCATTACTCTAAGTCAGGAAAATAGCCTTTCTTACACTGCTTGACTGAAATCTTGATGGCTTAAATAATTTTACTGGCCAAAGGCGTTGAGAAAAATATCTTGTCAAATTCCTGATTATAACGAAGAAGTAGAATAGACTGCGCTCCTACATTACAGAGTATTTACAATCACTGTTGTCCTACAAAAGGAGTCTGTAGAAAGACAGCTGGCATATAACTAAATCCAAATGTAAACCAGAGATCTCATGTTGCTTGTGAAATGGGAGCTGCGGCGTTCACGGCTGAGGCACAAGAGGGAATGCAAAAGTTTCGACATGGGAGATGTTTTTGGTAACATCCTCATTTACAAAGTGTTCTGCCACATTTTGGAGATGGAGCAAATAGATTATAAAGAAAAGGTTCATTTACTCTGGATGGATGGCGCTTTCTAAAATAAAATGTCATCAGATAGATTTTTATCTGACACAGAAACTACCTTGTAGACAAGGTCTTCACGATGGATGAATCTGGAGCTCTGAGCCTGAGCAATGTAGCAGGTCTCCCAAGACAACCGGAATTTCACACGTTGCAGCTATTTTCTTGGTGCTTTAGCACATCCCACAGCCGCTGCGTGAATATCTGTGCAACACGAGTGTGCTCCAGGGGTCTGGTGACCTCACAGCCTTTATGGGGAATATTTACGTGCCTGAGCTCACGTTTGCATTTCTTCTTCCTACTTCTAGGATCAAGCCCCGATTTTAGGGAGCACTGCCACTGCAGGTAGTCTAGTGTATTTAACTGTTCAGCAATGAGAAAATGCCCAGCATGTCTTCCTTTATGAGGGTCACCAGAATTGTGTGGTTCTTAGTCCAGTTCTTGGTGATAGACTCTGGAAAGGGCTTGGTTGGATGGCATTTCCTGCGTGTTTTTGCTTTCAGTCAGTTGTAAAATTAATAGAAACTATTTATTTTATTTTTTTTACTCTTCCAGCGGTACTTCCTTAATAATGCCATCTTCAGTTATGTTTTGGAGGAAAATAGGAGGAAAGCACAAAAGGTATGTGTGCCAGTGAGCCTGCTAGGCACCTGGGGATCAAATGGTGAGGGAAAATAGGGTGGAAATAGGTAGGGAGTTGATGTGGTGGTGAAGAGTAAACTTAAGCATGGTGGGACAGGGGAAAGCTTCCTTAGGACTAAGATTTATGTGAGTTCTTAATTTCTTTTTCCTCAACAGCCTGTAGCATAGGTCACTGCTGGGATTTATCCTGTGGAGTAGCTGATTGATAAGTAGGGATTGACAGCTGGTGAGTGAGTGCAGTCAGTAGCTTTATTTGCAGAGAAATTAAGGGTAGAAAACCATGAGTCAAAATTTATAAAAAAAAAACGAGGACAAACACGCTAAGTGCATTGACCCGTGCTTCATGGTTCGTTCCCCAGCCTGCCACAGTCTTCTGGAGTGTCATTGCATACATCCTGCTCTCCTGCAAAATGGAGACGCTTCTGATACGGATAATAAACCCATATGGAAGATCTGGTGATTTGCTGTCAGTCAGGAGGAGGGCAATGCCAATACTGGCTAGTGAAAGCTGTGCCTTTCATCTGATTCTTGATTCCCCAGAGGCAGCTGACAGAATCGGGATGGAAAGACGACAGTCTTCGTTATTGCAGAGGGCTACCACTATGCAGCATGCCAGGAAAATGAAAAATGCAAAATGAACAAGAGATACAGTCTGCAGGACACTTCCTACTGCGCTCACTTTATAGTATGTTTACTTGTCAAGAGCCCCTCAGGTGGTATAATGAAACCCTGTCAAGTTATTCTTCTGCAATAACCTGGGGACATGGAAGCAAGACTGCCCTAATTGCAAAAATCACTTCACATGGCAAAAGCCTCCCCAATGCCTGCAGAAGCGAACACCAAGTACCCACAGGGCTACCAGGTCTCCTGCAGTGAATGCTTGACGATAGCTTAGAGTAAACAAATATTCCTTCCCTTACAAATGTGTTATGCTCATTAAGCAGAGGTCTTCCATCTGAACTAGCTAAGGACGCTCGCCACCAGCTCACGGTCTAAATTCTTGACGTCTTTCTTGGAGAACTCTGAAAAACAGATGTTAGGTTTTTCACTTTTTCCGTGTTTCTGAGAAGTGAGAACAGTGCGGTGAACCTATGACTTTACTAGCTGGAGGGTGCTATCTCATTTGAACGGAGCATACGGGACCTGGGCTGACCAGACCCAGGGCTGAGACTTCTGACAAAAAGGAGGAAGCAGCTGCCTCTGTTATTCCAGCTCTGAAGAGAGATACCATTATTGTTTTTAAGAGTGGCTGCACAATTGGAAAAAAGTAACATTTTTGTTTCCTAGTGGATAGCCAAGTCACTATCTCTACAAACAAATATTTACAGAAATCATTAGTTTACAAATGATTACAAAATACATAGTAATTGCAAAATAAAATGTATAAGTATTTGCAAAATTAATTCCCAGTGTAGCAGAGGCAAAAATTTCTGTTTAAATGTTCCTTTGTTGCTCACTAAATCTGTAAAGAACATATTCAAATCAAGTGATAAAAAGACCTTAACACAGGTTATGCTTTTTTTCCCTTTACTTTGCCTGTGTGCCATGAAGATGAAATCAGAGTCAATCTGTACATTTGAATGCAATCCCAGAGACGTGTAATGCTGAGTAGGCTTAGGTTTGCACTACAGAAAATATGCTTGAAACCACCCATTTTGACCAAATTGTCTAATTTTGCTGGTGGAAAGAATGAGTAACCTTGTTTATTCATTATTGGAAGCACATTCGCATGATGGAGGCCTTTATAATAAATCACACCGATAGCTATACAGTATTTAAATTCTCCTTGTCAATACCAAGTTACATTAGTTTGTCTTGTCAATCTTTGAATTGCTGTCTAGAAAATGAGGGAGCCAGGGAGGAGCGATTGTGTGATGTGAGCAGAGGTGGCCAGCAGCGCTCGTGGGTGTCTGCAGAAATCTCACCATCAATAGACAGTAGACGTGCTTAGGGAAACAAATCCCCTTGTCATCGAGTAATTTGTAGGGATTAGGGAATTAAACCCTTTTGTACAAAAAAAAAAAAAAAGCCATGGGCTAGAGGAGCCACCGCTTTTAAAACTATCTGCTTGTTTTCTCCTGTTGGACCCTTGCTCTGAAGGTGTCCCGCGGTGGATGAACCACAGCTGATCAGGTGCTGTGGAAGCTTTGGGGCCCCTTGACAGGGTTACCTGAAATTGTTGTGAGCTATTGAAATTGCAGTGCATTTATTCCATTGGCGCTTATGTCATCATTCTGTGGAAAACGCAGTAATACAATGCCTTCAGGTTTTTGGGATCATCTGTATAGATTTAGTACTCTAACAGAAGAAGAGTGGAAAGGAAGAAAGCACAAGCATTGCTTAAACCTGGGAAGGTTTCCTGTGGTCCTTTACAAACAGGTCACCTGCTGTAGCACTAACTCATGTCAAATATTAATCCTCTTCAAAACAACAACCGGTATTTCTCCTAGGTGGCTGTGAAAGGCAGCATGTGGCAATAAACGCCACGCTCTGCCTTGCTACGTAGCCCAGAGCACGCTGGGATCAGTCCCCTGGGAGAACCCTCCATGAGGACCCTAACCCCTGGGGAGACTGAGCTGTGGTCCTGCCGATTTGTCCGAAAAGCGCTGGGTAAAAAGGGATCGTGGGCAGCAGGAAATCCTGTCTCCTCTTGCTGGAGACAACCCAGGTCCTACCTGTGGCTGTTATTTGGGCGATGCTCCGTGGCCCCAGGGGAGCACGTAGGTCCCAAGCTAGTCATCGGTTTGCAAGGAGCTACTTTGAAGAAAAGAATAGGTGTTTGCTCGGTCTTTCTTGACCTTGACAGACATCTAAGAGAAAACAGTCAAATCCTGTCTGGTGAGTCTCAGAATTATTGTCCTGCATGAGGCTGTCATCACTCCACAGCTGGAGGTCCTTTCTGAGGTAATAGGATTGAAATTGCATCTGTACTAATGACTAAAACAGAGCAGTGCTTCGTTTGCTCGGGGGACTCCTGCTTTGTTCCGGCTGAAGCTCATACCATCCTCAGGATGACTGGGACCTGACACGGCCATGGGTTTTGTACCTGCAGGGATTTTCTCTATAAACGTAGCAAAGGAGCAAAGCGTGTTAAACCTGCCGGCTTGTAATTCTGAGTGCCTGGTGCTGGTCCCCTTGGGATTTCATGGTTCTGTAAAGCCTTCAGTTATCCTGCAGATAGCCTCAGGTTAGTTCCAGTTCATCCCTTGCTATGAATCATCCTAACGAAGATGGAAAACAAAAGCTACAGGAGCAAAGGAGGCAAAGGACAGCGCGCTTCTCCTCAAAAAGAAGTTTGAGACGGATCTTAAACTAATGGAGGAGTTCACGCAAAGGTTGGGCATCTCATCACCCAATTACACCTCGGTGTAAGACCGCTTTCTATTGGGAGAGTAATTTTATCAGTGCAGGCACTAAAACCTCTTATATAAAATAATAACTGCTTTCATATTTCTCAAGCACTTACATCTGTTGCAGAAGTCTTTATTCTATGGAAAAAAATTGTAGCGTGCAAAAATCATCTCTTCGTCTTTACCCGGTGACTGAAGTTTTCAAGTTTGGCTCCCTCACTTGCTATTTACTTCCACATCCTCCTGGAGGGGCTGTTTTATCTGTAAAGGGAAAAATATTCAACGTGTTTCAAAGAATCTCCATCAAATTAGAAGCTGATTGGGAAATGTTCCCACAAATGTTCCTTGGAATTCATAAAAACTGGACATCAAAAGTTATGAAATTGTTTAAGGCTTTCTTTTCTGCAGCTAGAACAACATAAGATAAATCAGATAAATGACGTAATGTCTTCCAAGTGTCTGGATCCAAAGCTTTTGCAATTTTGTGTGCATCTGTATACCAGAGACCACATCTATTTCCCTTTCATTCATATGCAAATTTCTCTTGCAATACGCCAGGAAACGAACACATCTGATATTTAGCGGGTAAACATTTACAGAACAAAGTATTATAGTTCCCAAAATAATTTAAAAATTGGCCTAGCTGCAAATTACATTGAACGATGATCATCTGGGGGCCCAATTGGATGCAATTAGCGTACGCCAAAGTCAGCGGAGCCGCAGGCGAGGGTGCGAGGTGGCTGGGGAGGACGAGTGGCCCTGCAGAAGGGGGGAAGAGGAGATTTGGGATCCGCTTCCATCTGCGAGGCCCCTTTGTCTCTCCCAGCAGACCTCCCTCCGAACCTCTTGCTAAGCCTGTTGCTGGTGTGCCTGCTAATGACCCCTAATTGCTGCAGTAGATCCTGGTCTTCAACCAAAACGGGTGGGAAGGGGCACGGCTCAGCCTCTCCCCCAGTGACACTTGTCGATCGGGGATTTTCAAGTGGCTTTAAAGCCAATTTTATTGAAGGATAATGTTTATTTTCTCCTGTGTGTGCTGTGGTACCGGTTCACCTAGGATTACCGAGTTCCACATTCCGATGACATGGGGTGGTGGGTGGATTTCCCACTCAGGAAAGGGTTGTTTGACAAGCTGGACATTGCAAAATAGGTAAGAAACAAAGCATTTGGAAGTGACAGTAATAGGTCAAGCCAGGGTAACCAGCCTTATTTGGAGATCTCTCATAATATTTACCCGTCGCATAATATTTAAGCATCCAGCAGCTATGCTGCATGGATGTGAGGGTCTTCTGCTATTACCTTAACACAGCCGTGGCTGGCTGTTGTCCATCACAAGATACCTTTGTTCCACCTCGAGAGTTTAGGGTTTGGTTTTAGTTGTTGATTTGCTGGAGCGTAGTTCAGTTATGTTTGGACTTTCTTACCTTTTCCCCTGCTGAAGTGTTCCTATGAAGTGCATACGGTACTTTTCTGTGGTTGGATCTGTTGGTGGAGACTTGGGAAAACAAGAAGCTCTGAATAATTTAAATCAGGCTTGTGAAATCCCCCAAACTAAGGAAACCCAGTTAGAGATTAAGGAACCTCTTTTTAAGGGAGTGTTTTATGAGGTGGCAGAATATTTATGACTCCAGCCGATGCTAAGCCATTCTCCCAAGCGATGGCAAAGGCAGATGGTGTTTGGATCAGGATGGAAAAAGGGAGCCCCAGGGCTGCGCGGACAGTGCTGCTTTGGCTGTAAATCTCTCGGTGCTTGTCTTCGTGCTATCACTCCTATAATTCGTGTGTACAGCTAAACCGTCAGCACATTTCTTCCTGTTAATGAGAAGTCTAAAACAGGTTTTATTTTTCATTTATGAGAGTGGAAGATTTCAGATGATGCTAAGAAAACAGGTCATGACATTTTTCTCAGAGGAGGATGCCAGACATTGTAATTTTGTATTACAAAGATCTATAAAGGAAGAGAGAGAATTAATTACAAGGAAAAGAAATGTGCAGATGCCAATTATTTTTCAGAAAAGCACCTTTATTTTCCATAAGAGATCATGATTCAGGTAGACATTTAACCATCTGCCCAAAACTTAAGGTCAGGAATATTCCACTGTGACATATTCTCTTGCTTTAAGCTAAGCATGTCCTTAAAAACCTAAGTGCCTTGCTTTGGAAAATGGAGATAAAACTTGTATGGCTGACTGCATAGAGGAAAAAAAAGGGTCAGTTTGAAAATGTACGACCAAAGTCAAACTGCTCAGGTTGAAGACCCAGCGACCCTCAAGAGAAAATGTGCCTGTGGAAAGCTCTTCTCCCCGTGAAGCCTTGAGGAGAGGAAGCTCCGAAGGAGGCTCATGGACAGAAGATGATCAGCTCGCAGCAGGCAAAGAGGGAGACGTGGCATCTCCCCAGCGCCCGTGTCTTTGCTCTGTACGCACCATTGCCGCAGATGAGAATTAATACGGGGAGTTGGGAAGCATGTGAGATTAATAATTTGACCACAGAGAAAAGGGGGAAAAAAAAAAAAAAAGGAACAATAAGAGTTCTTTGCTCATGGCAATTTTGTTGACCACTTACTAAATTACGTCCATTGTATGATTTGAAAGAGCTCCTCCTTTTGTCTCCACAGCCATTGGGATTGAAACAGTAATAAAACTCTGTTGACAAGTGCCACAAAGGTGACTTTGTTTTCAGAGCTCCTCTTAAATTTCTGCTTCATCAGAGAGCAAATAATCCCAATGAACTTCTCACTGGGCAGTTTTAGGAAGAGGAGGAGTATTGTAAATGCTCATTTTAGTTTTGGCCAACTCTACTGGAAGACAAAAGAGGTGCTTTAATAGCAGATGATGTGTATATGTGAAGGCTGCAAAAGCCAGAAGTCGAGGCGGGGAGGGGGATGTACTGACGACAGCTTCGTACGGATGACTCAGAGGCTCGGTCTGTTTAACCAGCGCTGCCAAAAGCCCCGGTTATTTATGCTTCTCTGGACAAACAACATCAAATTCCTACCCGTGCAAGACACAGGGCTGGGTTGGGGGTCTGCCCTGCTGACTCCTGTGGTCCGGGTGTGTAAGGGCTGTCCGAGGCTCGCAGCCAGAGAGGCGGGAGCAACCAACTCGCAATAAAGAGAAATGGCACCGTCTGATCCCTCCCTGGCGCTGATGACAAAAGGCATTGCAATATCGCTAAAAATGCAATCTTCGTGGATATTTCTGGGTCTGAGCAGGATTTCAGGGGGCTGTCTATAGTAGTCCTCTTTTCTTCCCGCCTCGCTCCTCTGATCTCAGTGGACCTGCCCAAATCCTGGGGGGGGATGTTGCTACGCAGGCAATAGCTCAGCTCTGCTCAGGAAAGGGCTGGGGAGAGGTGCTGCTGCCGTGCCCTTGACCTTCCCTGTCGCTGGAGCGGGGAAGCCTTGCAGGGGGCAGGAATATGGCAAACCAAAGCAGGCAGCGTGGCACGCGTATTGCAGATATTGGAAATGGCATCTGATAATTTGGGGATTTAAGAATCACAGTGTCATCATACTGATAAACTGCTAATGAGTGCCTGTCACCGAGGTGAGTAAAGAGAGCAGAATGAGGGTCACCACATCCTGCACTGTCTATATAAACGCTCTCTATGTACCTATATTGAGTCAGTGGATAGTTTATCACATTTTTTGACTCAGTACAAGACATTTTATAATGAGAATAGCAGGCAGCCCTACAAAGGCAAAGCCTCCTACCTGGCAGCACGTAATTAATACATAAAAAATAAAGTCAGGTTCTCTCTGTGGCAGCTTCTAAGTATTCCAGGCATTGCTATGTCATATACTTTATGACAGCTTTGAGCTTAAGGAATAATAATAAAAAAAATCTATATTCAAGAATTTAATTCTGAGCATTTAGAGATGATAAACTCTGAGGGTCGGATTTTCTGCTGCCTTGCACCTTGTGCGGTGTCTGTGGGAAGCAGAGGTGCTCTCGATCTCTGCCTGTGCAGCGCAATAGCGTTTGCGGGAAATGCCGATCCCCAAAATGGGCCTGATTCCAATTTCAAATGAATCTGTGGAAGAGCAAAGTAGCTTCTACAAAATTGATAGACACGGGTCAGGGGAAGACCAGAAGGACCCACTTCTGTGGCTTTATGCGACACGATGGGATGCCACCGATGGAAAGAGCCTGCCGTCCGGCTCCGGCAGCAGCTCATCAGTATTCCGCTCCTGGCAATGATCTAAACACCCGCAGATTTCTTAGTTCAGTGACTTCCCGAACTGCTGCTGGAAAGCTCCCAGGAGAAGCCCCAGCCTGACCTTGTGCAATCTCTTTTTTGCCAGGGAAAATGGTCTGTCAGTCGCTCGTTCTTACAGTGCGTCGGTGACAGGACAGGGATCGAGGCTCACGCACATGGGAGTCTGTTGTGAATCAGCAGATAAGAATGGCTTAAATTTAACTTTTATTTATGCTTTAAACATTGAATGACCTTTTTTTTTTTTTTTTCTCCTTAACATTCTCGGAGCAGCGGTTTGGTGGACAGTTTGGAAAGTCCCGTCTCTTCCCTGCCCTTGGCTATGGTCGGTGATCAGCATTTTCAGGCTGGGTAGGCAGAGATGGAAATTGTTCACAGCTGAGCCCAGAAGAGGGTTTGCAGGTTTTGGAAACTTCATTAGGTGCCGCGGCTCCTCGGTGCCTCTGAGAAATGGGGCTCCTTGAACACAAGGTGTATGGCTCAGCACTGCCAAGTGCCCACGTTCGCCACTGCTGGTAACAATCGTGTGGTCATCAGATCAATTAATCCAGCTGATAGGTGGCACCGGGCAGAGAGGCAAAGTCCTGCCGTCCTGCTGCGCAGCCACCTGGTGCCACGGGCATGGACCTTTTTTTTTCTTCTAAATTTATTTGTAATGCTGCTTTTAGATATCAACCGGTCACATCTGAACCACGTGCCTGGATGTAAGAGTGCTCCTTCCCTGTGCAGGGGGTCTGCCAGCGCATGCGTAACCTCTCTCCTCCCACAGAAAACGCAGCACCCGGGTGGGCTTTGAGCAAATGTAAATCCTGTATTTCCACGTGCATGCTTTGTACGTCAGCCAGCCCCTGCGCAGCTAGCAGTACTGGTGAAGATGGGCTATTTTCCCAAATTTTCCTGAAATGGTCACTCTCCTTGGCACTGTAAGGTGTGTTGGGAGAGAAGAGTCCATGCTGCATATTATCAAAGACTCTTTTTTGGATTGCAGCTCATATCTACCATAATGCTTTGAATTTCTTCCAGAAATTTTTTTTCCAAGCGCTTTGAAGCCATCTATCCATTTTATAGACCCAGGAAGCACCGCTCAGCGGTGCGGATAAGAAAGAAGACCCCAGGGTCTGCTCCCCATTTCCTCCGTATTTGCACGGGACAGGGCAATGACCCCGATGCAAAGAGTGTGTTAATGGCTGGGGGTTTGTTAATGGCTGGATGTGATCCCCCACATTAAACCTAGCCCAAACTTGTGGCAAGTCAGTATTAAACTCGAGGAGATGCTCTGTTATGCTAACCGGGATTGCTTGGACCGATCACAAACTTTTGGATGCAAAGCTTTAGGAAATGAGCGCATTGAAGTCTTGATATGTGATTCCCCCTGCAAATGGTTTGAGATAAGGGCTAGCTCTTCTCCTCATAAGTGCTCTGAGTTATATATTTATTTATTTATTAACCACAAACCACCAGTGAAACGAGGCGAGATTTTGCTGCTTTATTTGTGGTAGATGAGTACATAGATACATTTGTAGTCCTCAGGATCTATATTAAGATTCATTAACTATCTTGAAGTTCACCAATTTAATGCCATATCATCCAGGAATAGCCTTTCATTAAATAAGTTTTGAGATTTTATGGCCTTCCTGCTTGTGGAATTTTTTTAAAGGGCATAAAAAAAGATAGCTATCTTCTCTAGCATCACCCTGGAGGATTGACCTTCCTACTAAGAGAGCAATCTTTCAGTAGGAAATGTTTGGGCACTTTTTTTTTGACCTTCAAGTTGATTTTGCTGAGCACATCCATACAGTCTCAAAGCAGGAACAGATTGTTGCTATTAACCTTATGATGAAACTTGATATTAACATATGTATAAGTAGTATATAAATGATTAACAGATGTTATAAGTCTGTTGCAGCTGTGCAGCCTGGAGTATATGCATATTCTAGGTGGGTAGGTGCTTTTCAATGGTGGGTATCATGAAGCACCAGCAACTTGCAGTCACCTTTTTGAACTTATTTGATTCTTCCAGGTTGTTAGTCATTTATGCTGACTCTTTCTGTACTGTATAGTATAGATAGCATAGTGGGAGCAATGTTTGTCTGTACTGGTTTTGATGGAGGAGAAAGTAAAGGAGCGAGAGCTGCAAAGGTGTGGATGCAGCATCACCTCCTGCACCTCTAAAGGTCTCGCGTCGGAGCCGTTCCTCCCTCTGCGCCCGGGATGCCTCTCCCAGCACCGGGGGCGTTGCTGCCCCGTGTTCTTGCATTTCTCCAAATCCAGGTCAGTAATGTTTACGCTGGCCCATCCCTAGGTCTGTGCTTCCACTGGGAGATTCCTGCGGGAGGTGGCTGGACCATGGGAGCGTGGCCTGAAGGTCGTGGCTGGGCTACAGGATGGCAGAGGAAAGGATGGAAATCCAGCAGTCTTCCTTAATCGGAAATCTTGCAAAACCAGAAATGCACTTCTGGAGTGACAGAAATTCTAGTTATTAGTATTAGTATTTAATTTGTATATTTGTTTATTCTGCACATATGTGCTGTATGTTAAAAAATAACAGAAGGTGCCAAGTCCAACGTGGGAAGTGAAGACATTCAGCTTTAAGATTGATCGAGCAGTTATAGTTTGGTTTCCTTACTAGTATATATTAGGTTGCAATTATGTAATTAAAGATTTAGTTGCGTGCAATGTGCTCAGAAGGGAGAGGGGCCCGTGAGTGAGTGTGGATTTGCTACAAAGGGTAATTGAATTTACTACAAGTGATTTCCCTAGAGGTGTCCCTGTGGTCTATATACTGAAATACACCACAGCGACGGAAGCATCACAACAGTATGTGAACTCCCTCGCAAGCGATACTCGCTGTATGCACTGACTACTTTTGTTTCACAATGATTGTTATTATTCACAATGAAGTGATAAGAAAGCGAGAGTCGAAACGAGTTGATACATTCTGAGAATCAAATAGGGATTTTGTTTTTCAGTGAGCTTTGCTTTGTGTAGCTCACAGCCCAAAATGCAGCCGTGGGTTCTCAGTGACATTTTGCAAAAATGTTGTATATATTAAGGATTTTAAGAATTCAGTCTTCTCATTAATAGAGTTATCTACCTTGGGCCATGGGGTCTGTGACCCTGCTATTTTGGCCCTGTAAAACTCGTATCAGAGACAGCTCCTGTCCCCAGAGCTCCTAGGCAGATGTGCAACGAGGGAGAGAGGAGCAAAACATGAAGTGACTTGCAAATCAATGCTGGGGCTGCTTTTCTTGTCTTCTTCATGGCACCTATTCACTAGAACAGACTTCTTCTACAGGGTGTCGTGCTCTGCTTAACCTAACGGCCAGCGATAAATCCTTTCCAGCTTTAATTCAAAGTCTCGGCTGCCTGTCGGCACTAAATTACATTAAGAATGGCCACGAACAACATTGCTGCCAAGGGATGCAGCAGTGATGTCTGTAAAAAAAAACCCAAAATACCAGGAGCGCCTGGACCAGTGATCACACGTGTGTGTGCAGCCTGTAGCATGAAGATCGGTCTCTTGAAAAGTGAAGCCCGAGTCTGGTTGTCCCATCGGTGTGTCCTCAATGTGGGGTGGCTGGGAAATCAAGTTTAGAAATTCTGGTGTAGGAAGGATCAGAGAAAATCAGTTGATTTTTATCAGGAAGGAGGAAAGGCCAGGGAGAGAGAGGAAAGCTGAGAGGAGTAACATTATGCAAAAGGCTGTAATAAAATGGACAAAAATCAGCTGTTTTTCGCTGATGCTGGAGAACAGTGAGGAGTCAGGAGTTTATTTTATGGAGAAACGGGAGAGGCTGGAGCGGAGGCCCAGCAGCCGTGCAGTCCCACCTCAGAGGTCCTCAGGGTGGGCAAAGCGGCTGCTGCCCTGGGCTGCTGGTGGTGCTGGTCCTGCCTGGGCAGCTCCCCTGCAGCCCACCTCCCGTTCCCCCCAGCTTCCCGGGGGCATCTTGGGGAGAACTGGCTGGGCCGGGGTGTGGGGGGGGAATCGGACGGGGAACAGCCTGGGGATGCTGCTGAACATCCTTTGCAAAGGGCTGACAAAAGCAGGGCTGGGCTGACGTCTGCCAGAGAAAACCACCGTCTAGCTGGTCCTGCCGCCAAGGCCCCTTTCGGTGCTGGGTTTCCGAGTCTTTGCATGTGAGGAGGCTCGGTGACATTTTAATAGATTTTTTTTTTTTTTTTTTTTTTTTTTTTTTTTGGTTCTGCACTGGATATTGCCTCCACGTTAAGCTATTTGTAGTATCGGTGTTCTTGTTTTCCTTTGCGCCGCTCTAAATGTGAGCAGCGTTGTGTTTCACATCTCTGTAGCGCTGAAAACCCATGCTAGGCAATTCTGGGTACGTTAATATGTAAGGGCTGGAATGAAATTGTTGCTAGGAGTCCCATATAAAACCAAGAAATTCAATGAATACAATAAATGCTGCACTCAATAAATCCCGTAAGCTGCACCGTGCTATTTCTACCCATAAATGCCATACTGAATACGTACTTGGAGCTGTGTTGAATTATACATCACGGGCGAGCCACGCTGCACGGAGCCCTTCTCCGGTGCGTCCCCTTGTAGGCACGGCTTTGCACTTCTGCACGCCCTGGACCTAAATCCTGCCTCTCTCTTGCGCAACACATTGGAAAATTTAATTTTTCTCTATTCTTTACGAGATCGACTGGCACAGCCTGACCTGTAATTACTTCACTGCCTTGTGTTACTTTGCTGGATTTTAATGTTGAAGTAGTCCACGCTTTCAGCTTCCCAGATTTGCATACTGACGATCTCTGGCTGCACGGCAGCAGCGTGCAGGGAGGATGGCAGAGGAGGCTTTGGAGGTTGGAGGGAGGTGAAGTCTGTAGTGAAAGTCCATAAACCACCACATTTCACACCTGGAGAATACATGGAGCCTGCCCGCAACAAGATTTTAGCTCATAAACTGTGCACACAGCTGCTCTCCCTTCCTCCCCTGTAATATATATATATATATTTAGGATGTAAATGCCATACTCAGTAGCTCTCTGAGAGTCCCCTGGGTACTTTTTGTCCCACTCCTCTCATGGGTCAATATAGCTGAAAAAACCCGTGTGCCTATAACAGGAGAAAGGTAGCTCATAGCAGCAGCTGAAAGCTTTTATAATCCTGAGAATTAATTTCTTGGGCTGAAAGGGGAAAGTTGGTTATCTGCACCAGGGCTGGCTGGTGGAAAGGTAATTTTTTTTTTAAATTGTTGTGGGGTTTGTTTCTTATTTTAAAAAATATTTATATGTATAGTATAGGGAGTGGAGTGTAAGGTACAGCTCTTCTTTGAAAGAGCTGGCTGTTTCTGAATGATGCGGGAGCTAGCTTAGGAAGGGCAAATCTTTCTCAGAATTTAGGAGCCTGGATCTGCATATACCAGGGTGCTGATGGGGAAACTGAGGCAGGTCACCCAGCAAAAGGCACAGCAGGGGTTCAACAAGAATAATATTAAGGTGTTCATTAATAAGAGGGTAGGTTTGCGTGAGTCTGGGTCCTTTACTGCTAGGAGCGAGGCTAGTGTGCAACCCTGCGTGTGTGAACACCCGTGTGCTTGGGTGGCCTTCAAAGCCACTGCTGATGGCTTTCCCCTGATACAACCCGCTGCTGGAGGAAGAAGTAATCATTAGCATCTCTAAGCAGGAACGAGAGCAGTAAAATGCATACGTGAATGTGGACCGTAGGGATTAATTTGTGTCTGAATACTGGTTTTAGGTGAAGCTCTTGCTGCCAACAGTTTTCCCCTCCTTTAGGTGAAGAGCTGTGTGTGCCCAGAAGCTGTAACGGTGCCCGGCTCTCGTCCCAGAGACGTGCCTGCTGTCTGGAGGTGGAGGAAGGCTTCGCCTTGGTTGCGATCCCAGGATGCTCAGTGAGACTGGAGGAAAGTGGTCCCGTTCTCCTGTGCCTCTTGCAGCTGCCAAATAAATGGGCAAGGTGGCACTGTGGAGCTCCTTACCCTGGATGCCTGGTAGCGGTGCTGAGAGTAGAAGGTACACGTGGCTTTTTAGCTCGGCTTTTCTGCTTTATTTACTGCTGCCTCTCTTATCTTACATGAAATATATCTAAAATACTCAGTTCATGAATGAAAAAAAAAAAAAAAAAGGAAGGAAATGCATTTGAACCTGAATAAATTCAGTTAAGAAAGAAGGCACAGCGCTTTGCTACCGAGAGTATTTAAGCTCTTAAAGGTGGAGACAGAAGAGTTACGGCCCTTCTGCATAAGAAGATGGCTATCTTGTTAGCAAGCTAAGCTAGCATCATAAAGATGTAACCCTGGGCAAGGGGCGTGGGGGAAAACTCTTTTAAGAGCATTTTTGGCCTCTGTTTTTCCTGACAGTCATGGGTAAATTCCTGCTGGTTTCCCATTTCTAATGGGAAAGGGCTCTGGCCAGCCCTGTGGGAGGAGCGGCTTTAGATACCCGAATTCGCGGAGTGGTCCCTTCCCTTCTGCCCCGTCTGCGTGTCCTTGCAGCCACGGGCTTCTCTCCCCGTTTATCTTAATGGGGCTGCGATGGGGGGAGACTTCCACCCCCCCGTTATCTGCGTGGCTTTTTGGCTTTTCTGATGTATTGCGACAAAGCTGTAGCTCCTACAGTTTGCTGCAGGCATCCTCTCCAGTGGTGAGGGTTTAGCTAACCGAATTGCCGTCCCGTAGTTCCGAAAAGGAGCCAAGCTTTTCAGTCAGCGTCACGTTCAGAGTTGAATCGCTTGTGCCACATGGTATTTATCATTAGGATGATGACATTGCTCAGCAGGAGCAATACTTGGTGATGCGTGTAACTACGTGGATTTTCTTGGACTGGTGCATACTGCGCTGGTGCTGTGGTTGTGTCTTCTGGGGCACAGGAGATGAGTGTACCTATTTCCAAGTGTTCTGGTATGGGCATAGCCTTATATATTTTAAATAACGGAAAAAAAAAAAAAATCCAGTGCATATCTATAGTCGCAGATCAGCCAAGTACTTCGGTGTAAACCTGTCAGTATTATTTTGTGAGGAGAGGAGATTTTCCACAGTCGGGGACAGGCTATATCTCATGCTCCAAAGAAAGCTCGCAAAAGAAAAATCTGTTTGATATTCAGTCAGCTAAAATGAGCCATAGTATTTATTCCCAGGGTTGTGTCTTCCCTAAATATCAGATCTCTGTAAGTATCAAAGGTGCTTCTAACCAACGTACTGTGCCTTCGACATCGATAAAAGACAGGCACCTACGGATAACTCTTCCAAAATGGTTTTATAGCTAGTTAATCAATATACCACAACAGACATATTGCCTTTTATTTTCTGTTTATACACCACCCAGGATCCCTGTATATAGTGTTGACGCCAGCACAAGGATACAAGAGCTCAGAGATCAATATGAAACACTTCTTCAGGTATATTGATTACCAGCTGCTAAGAAAGGGATGACGATAAATTTCTGTATATTACCGTTCTGTCTGGGAGCCTGTTAAAAGGAAAGAAGTGCCCTGTTTTCCTTTTCTGTTCCTCTCTTCTGAGAAGATGAAAAAAAAGGTGGCAAGAGCTTAGGGATATTGGGTCGTCTTTTATTTTTTTTGAGAGTGGGACAATCTAATATGTTTCTTATCTGACTTCTTGTCTTCTTTTCTGTCTTGGGAGGAGAGAAAACTAGGGTGACACCTAAAAGGGAAAGGATGCCAAAAGAGGGAAAAAAAACCCCCAAAACACAAACCCACCAAACAAACCCAGACCTGAAAAGACGACTGCTGAAATTCTTTTATTAATCTAATCCTTATGTGTTTTAGTATTGAATTATTGAAAAAAAAGAAATCGAATTTTCTTTGCTATGGAAAGGGGGAGCTGTGTACCGCAGCCTCCTGCAGTGCCAGGATCTAACCTTATTTCTGCAAACACTCGAGACCTTTGCTTGGCATCGTTTTCCCCACTCAGAATGCAGAGGCTCTCGGAGCGCGGGCTCGCCGGGCGCGCTCAGCATATTGCAGAATGAGGCGAGCAGGAAGGCCACCCGCTCAAGGACACTCGTCTCCGGTTTATCTCCTGAATTACGCTGCAGAAGCTTGAATTGTTTCCATCAGCAAGCGCCTCTCGCGTTTCGGAGAAGCTCTGTGATAAGTGAAGGACGCAAATGAAAGAAGTGGAATATTCCGAGTCTGATGTCTTTAATAAAACTTAGTTATTACAGTTAATTTTGGCGTGGGGGTGGGGGGATAGGGTTGACACAAAAGGGTTGCGTCGCTCTATGCAAA
The DNA here is from genome assembly GCA_013400195.1 of Aramus guarauna. Taxonomy (NCBI): domain Eukaryota; kingdom Metazoa; phylum Chordata; class Aves; order Gruiformes; family Aramidae; genus Aramus; species Aramus guarauna. Next base: position 493,440 of record VXBL01003303.1, read on the forward strand.
CGCAACCTCCTGAAGTCTCAGCGCTGCTCCCATCCGAGTCGGGCACTGGCCGCTTCTCCTTGCTCTGGGGTGGGATGTTCCTAGGGGAAAGCAGCGATCGGAGCAGCGTGCGAGTGCGGCATCGGGTCCTTAATGCCCTTTTTCAGAGGAGGGAAGGAAAACAAGCGAGCTTGCTAAAGGACATCTATAAAGCAAAGCTTGTTCTTCAGATACGGCTCTTGCTTGTCAGCAAAGAATTACCGTGCGGTCTTTCAAGATTCAGAGCGTGCCATAGTTAAGATGCAAAGTTTCAGAAAGCAGGTGCTTTTTGGAAAAGAGGCCGTCTCTCTTGGATGTGAGTTTGGGCTTTGCCTATTAAAATGGAGTTTGTGTCTGGGGATCGTAGCTCTGCAGCTACACAAATAGTAAATCAGGTTAGAGAGGAGATGAAGCTCGGAGAAGTGAGCAGCTTGCCTAGCGAGGTATTAGGAAGGAAAGAGCCGAAGCTTTGTGCCCTGGTTCCCAGTTCCCCGTGAAATATTGCCTGTCACTGAGAAGTTCCCGACGGAAACGAGCGTGGCTGTGCGGCTCTTCACTGACTTACATCTGATAAAGTTTTTGCCCCTGTGGAGAAAATTATGCTCAGAAAAAGATAACTCGCACCTTAGCCCTTGCACCCATCCACCCCCTCATCAAATCCTCCGGGTCTGGCTGCGGCCGTCCGGCGTGACCGTGGCCCTGCGGTGGCTGCGAGGTGCCACGAGAAGTGGCCGAATCCCCGCCACGGGCAGCGCTGGCCCCCACCTGGCAGCTGTTTGCTGGGGGACAGGAGGGCTTTGATTAACAGAAATAAAAATCATGTCTGCTGGGGGAAAAAAAAAAAAAAAAAGGTTTCTGCGTTTCCTTAGATTGGGAGTATAAGCTGCGTATCGAGCACGTGGTCTTCTAATGCTGGGTGAAATCACATCATTTTGGTTTTTACATGCGTACACTGAAAATGGTGAAGTGTTTGGGAGGAATTCGGAAATCTGGGTGAATGAGAGGCTGCTGCTGAAGCCGAATGAATCACTTTTTGACTGAGTTGAACTCTGGGATTAAAAGAAAAAGCTGGAACCAGCCAGGGGTGAGGAAGTACGCTCCATCTGTCAAGATCATTGCCCTTGCAGAAGATAATCTGCAATCAACCAAAGCCTAAAAAGCCTTCCCCAAATCAGCTTCATCCTTCAAAATGGAGGTATTGGTGAATCCCTTGTGTGGCATTTGTGAGCGTGTGTATGTCTGTGGGTTACCACCTGGGTAAAAACCCTTTCAGCACCTGCTTTGTGCAGCCTGCCTGGATATCAAGTGTTTTTCTTGTATGCACTTTGCAAATACGCATTAATCTCTCCTCTCATCAATATCACGTGCCGTAATCTTACTTTGAGCGATGCACGCAGCTGTCTCTGAAGCAAGCAGTTACGTGTGTGGCGAGGGAGGCAGAGGGGATGCGCTGACGGGGTACGGGGGGCTCAGCCGGCTTGGGGATCTCCCCTCCTCTGCGGATCCTGGAGACATCCAGTAGTGGGAAGAGGTTCACGTTGGGGATAGGGCTTGGGAAAAATCATGGGGCTCTTTTTGGATCCCATGGAAATTTCCTGAGAGGTTTCACGCCCCCGAGGTACACCCTTCCTCTGCTGGGGTCGCAGATACACTCTGAATAATGCCTTGTGTTCCTTTTAATCTCCTCACCTTTGCTTTTTTTCATGCTGAATAAAAAGGGTGGCTGCTTTTTCACGCTGTAGACGCGGTAGGATGAATCAGCACAGACCCCCAGGCTGTTTCACCGGGGATGGCGAGCTCTGTGCCTTGTCCCAGGCACTTGGCAATCGGCCCCACCGGCGTACCCTGACTCCACGGGCAGGCATCCAATTCATCATAGTCTAATCACGCCGGGACAAGGGTCTTGCTGCTCAAATAACAGTGAGGCAATGCTGTGCTGGTGGTGTAAATTATGCAGTCCAATCTCGGGAACGCTGCGGGAAAGGCAGTCTGTCAAAATGCCATTACGCGGCGTGCACAACTTGCTGCTGCTGGCGGCTGGGCAGGCAGGTAGCTGCAGACTCTGTTTAACGACAAATTTAATGATAGACTCCTGAAGAATTACTGTTGATTACTCTTCTCATATTCGTTCCAACCTTTCTCCCCGCGGACACAGACAGGCACACAGCAGCCCTGTTTTAAATCACCCTCCAGCCCTGTATGAAATAAGCTGGAAATAGTCAGGTGTGGCTTTAAAGAAAAAAAAAAAAAAAGGGAAAAAGTATGTATATGAAAGAGCCAGGAGAAGGGGATGCACGTGGGGAGTGAGAGGGGGCTAGGGATGCCTGACGGGTGCAGAGGCGACCATCTCTTTGGGGTCTGGGGAAGGGGAGCCGGCGCTCTGCCCGTCTGCCCTGCCTGGGGCATCGCCGGGAGACTCTGCTCCCCTGGGATGGCAGCCGCAGGGTGGGAGAGAGGCACCAAGTAAGCGGTTTAAGACCGTTCTGCCAAGAAAAAAACCCAACAAAAGGTGGAGCTCGGGCACAAAATGTCTCTGCGAATTCATGAGTGTAGAGTTTCCTATTACTTTATGTCCCAAATTCGCCGCTTCCCAGGCAGTCCCTCCAAGCATCTTTGCAGAAACAAAGCTCTTGGTGGCACCATCCCTGGCTAGGACTTCATCCAAGGCAGGGGAATGGAGGAGGGTGGGATCCACTGGTTCCGGGGACTCTGGGTTGCTCTGTGTGGTTTTGGAAATGCATCATGGCAGAGCACATATACACACATATGGACGATAATGATGTCCATTGCATCATGTCCATGAGAGAAAGGGGGATTGGGGCCATTGCATTTTAAGTGACAACATAGCTATTAAAAATTAAAGCTTTGTTTAATCCTGTAGAATGACAAACATTTTTCCCCTCATCAGAGAATCCTCCTCACGTATCTGAACTAAGTAACTCTTGTTTGCTTTGCGTGAGGGACAGCTTTTGGTGGGACACGAATGGCAATCCAGCTTAAGCCTTAGCCTTCCCTGCTCCCCTCCAAAAAAAGGACGAGAAATGTATATAATTGCATTAAGATGGTTTGATTCCAACAGGACTCCAGTCTACAGAGCAGCCCACTTGAAATTACGTCGTCTCCCATCGTAGAGTCCCCTTGAAACGTTATCATCGCTGTTCCCAGTGTGAAGCGTTGCTCTTTCAGAGCCCCTTTGCATTCCCCAACCTGACCGCTTCGGCTACTAAAAATAAATCGTCTGTGTTATCAGGGAATAAAAGCAGCTGAAGTATCCTGGGAGCTGTTTCTACCCAGAAAAGCATCAAGTTAGAAACTACCTTTTTCAAGACATTCTTATTTTTGTTACAATCTGTATTGGACCGCGTATTCATTAAATTCAACGCAGACCGCAAATCCTAAAAGCGCGTGTAGGAGATGAATGACTAGTAACTAGATGGATGCGTTTAGGTAAAGTTATGCTACTTTCCTTCTGGGATCTAATACTGATACACTGAGATTATTAATAAGATATAATTAGGAACATAGATTTCAGAATAATGCTATCATCAGTGCTGCTAGGATTCAGGGTTTTTTGTCTGTGGGTTGTTTCGTTTTTTTTTTAATTTTTGAGGAACAGGCTTTTGCTTTAATGTTGTTTTATGGATTTTTTTGCTCATTTTGCCTTTTTTCTAAATGGTTTACAAATGTCTCTGTCATCGTTTCATTCCTTCTGAAAAAGCTTTGTTTTTTGAAGAAGCTGCAGCATGTCAGATTAAAGTGCAAATACCCACTTCAAGGCTTTAACAAGTTCTGTGCCACTAAGAGCCTTTGATTTCTGCATTTAATTATGTCTCATTGGATTATAATAATCCTATTCCTCCTTGTTTCTCGAACTCCGTTTTCCATACTCGTCTTGCACTTAATTAAAAGTGCCTCCTCCTCTGCTAGGCTGGTAGCGAAATTAAGGCTGACGCACAGGGGACCTTTGCATCTGGAGGAATCTTATTTTTAACCTCTAAAACTCGGCACCTACGGGGCTCCAGGCGGGTGAACTTTTATTCTAATATTGTGAAATCTGACAAGAAAACGGTCCCATCTGCGTCGCCAAAAGGTTGGATGAGGTTCCCTGGAGACCTGTCCCAGATGGTGCCCATCTTCCAAAGGGATTCAAAATCCACAGTGCCGTGCATCATTCCACTGGGTTTTGCTCTTTAGACTTGTAATTGCAGATGCGCCCCAGGGCTCGGAAAATAAGGAGGAGTCGATACTGACCGGTGAGACCCGGAGGCATCAGGGTGCTGGGGTGGCAGAGCCTGGACCACCCGGTTACCCCACCGTGGAAGTTGGTGGTGATATGGCAGTCTGCGCTGGTCACCGTCCCCGTGGCGGGGTGGGTGGGTGACCCCTGGCCGGACGTGGGACCACAGCCACCCCCCCAGGGCTCCACGCTGGCTGAGGACTCAAGTTTTCCTCTGGCAGATCCTTCTAACATATAGCGTGTTGCCATTGTACTAATCAAGTCTTGTTTCCTCATTTTCCTTCCGTAAATGTAAATCCCATCTTTTTGATATCGCTTGGTAGAATGATATCAGCCAGCAATCGTATGCAATAATATGGACGCAATCAAAACATGTTGAAAGTTGTCTACTCGTAACATGTCACGAGATATAGGTAATCTCCAGTTTTGTTTTATTTTGTGGTTGTTTTTTTTTTTTTTTTTCCCAGTCCTTGATCTCCTTCAGACATGCCTCTCTCCAATGACAGTGGTTGAACTTCCCAGATTTGACTCCTAGGTTTTCAGGTAGCTGAAGGGAAACCAGCTTTTCAAAAGTTTGGCATGCCTGCAGCTGCTCGCACATGCACAAAAAGGCCCGTCTTGGTTTTTGGCTTCTTATTTTTGTTTTCTGGGAGCAAAAATACATGTATTTTTCCCAGTTTCCCTTCTTCCCTTGTGTAAAGAAATACTCATCACAAGTCTAAAAAAGTGAAAGGTTACTCTGGAAATCTGCTGTTAAACATTTGTGACATATTTAGAGGTGCAAAGAAAGAAAAAGTTGAATACCGTGCTGATTTCTAGCTAAATTTGGCTAAATTCTAGTTAATGTCTTGGCAAAGCTTTCCCCACCTCTCCTTTTTCTTTTAATAGTAGCATTTTATGATTAGTGATGAGTTTGTTTTTGACCTTTTTTTTTTTTTTTTTAACAACTGTGAAAGCAGCTTTGTTAGCAGAAATGGAAAAAGCAGCAGCACTTTACCCTTTTCTGAGAGCCGGGTGCCTGGGAGAGGAGGGCAGATCTGCTGGGTTTTGCATAAAGCATAAAAATTGATGTAGGGATAAGGAAAAAAAAAAAAAATATCTTTGGACAAGTGAAAGAACCGCTGTGTCCACACCAGCGTTGTATTGTGGAGAGGTCTCTGTGCTGGGGTAGGAGAAATAGAAAGTGTTTGGTATTTCTGCTGAATGTGGGATGCCTCGGTGGACAAGAAACGTCACAGTTTCAGAAACACCGGCCCAAATTCATGTGTTCTGCAGCTCCCTTGCAGTCAAACAGAGTTACTGCAAGGAAAAAAATGTTGCCTGGTGCATTTCAGTGCTTTATGGAAAAGATTGATTGTGACCCATGCTATGTGATGCCTGCACGGTGCTACGAAATCCATGGCATTGAATGCAAATAAGTTGGTAAAATTATCTGATTTGCGTGTCCTGTAAATGCACCGTTGACAGTGGTTTTGTCCAGCCAATACTCAACGTACGTGAATGTGTGGGAAAGAGCCCGCAGATTTGACAGAGGGATTTTATTGAGTTATTTCACAAACTTGTACTAAAATGTTTAGAACGCTCCCTTCAGAAAAATAATAGCTAATGCAGCATAGTAAGTAGTTCAGGTCAAGTACTTTCAAACAATTTTTGTCAGTGCTATGTGCTAGATAGTGTTCCACTATGTTAAGTTAATGACATGATTTAAATGCGATTCTTGCATTACCCACCAACACGAAATGCTGCGAGGAGACAAAGCAAAGAAAATGTACTTTTGGCATTATATGTTGTTGTATTTTTGAGTCGGCAGCTGCTTTGAGGCGGAATATCTGACTCTGAGGTCTGTGTTATTTGTATCCAACTTATCTGGTAACTTTCAGCGGGGGCAGTTGAGAAAACTCTTTAAAAAATTTTCCAAGTGCAGGCAGTTCTTTTCAATTCTAATCACCTTATTTCAGTTTTATTCTATTCAGCAGAGAGGATTTTCCTATGTGGTCTATGACTCAAGACCCTTGAGTCATCCTGGCTTCCTGGGATCAGCCAAAGGATTTTTAGGGCGTTAACACTTCTTATTCCTGAAGCGGTGATTTGGGATTTTTGAGATTAATGTGGCTTTTCCCTTTGATCTCTTATTTTCTCCTTCCTGTGGTGTTAGAAGTGCAGATCTGGATGTGGTCCTCCTCTGCCCCCGCTGTACCCACAGCCACACGGTTGGGTTTTCAGGAGGCTCCTCCAAGTTTTCAGGAGGTTCCTCCAAACCATGTCCAGCCCGGTCCGACAGCCGCTGTCGTCTTTGCTCTGGCAGCTAAGGGACAGCGTATAAACTCTGCCACCATAATAGGATTATGCTTTTATACCCTGAGCGATTCCAGCTTCAAAGAAGCATTTTTGAAATCAGATTTGGATTCCCACGGGTTTTGGTTATTTTGGGAAGCTGGTGAGTGATGGTGCGATTCACCGAGCTAATTACAGCGAGGCATACATAGCGTAGGTTTCACACTGGGAGGAGTAGAGCTCGCTGGAGAAAACCAGCTTTGGCTTTCCCAGGAAGTCTCCAACCAAAAAACAAAACAAAACAAAAAAACCAAAAAACAACCTGTTTTCAAGCTGCCAGATGGGTCAGGACCTCCAGGGCGGTCCCTTGTCCGTGGGTGATGCACGCGGTGGACGCCAGCAGCTCCCACGGCAGTGGGAATCCCCGGTGAAACTCTGCCCAGGTTTTGCTACCAGCAGGCTGGCTCCTGGCTGAAACCAGCTCCCTCCTCCACCACTGCTAAAGCATTTACTCATACGCGGTATTTAAAGATGGGAAGTGCTCCTCTGATCTAGTCCTTGCAAAAGTACCTCTTAAGGTAGGACATCTAATTTGTCTGCCATTAAATTCCCTTTGTTGAGGACTCGCACTTCATGCTGCCACCAATTTTCTCCTACTCTCTCACTTGCTAAAATAATACATTGCACTCGCCTCTTAAATTAGACACAAGCTTAACCCTCTAACAAAGTTCACGCAGCCTGTTTGCTGTGAGGATAGATTCAAATACGCTTTTTTATTTGGGAAATGCCACGTGTATCAGGTCTGTAGCTGGCTTTAACAGGGCAGTTGTGGGGCTTGGTTTTCCCGAGATGGTTTGCTAGGACTCAAGACTTTTTCTTTACCATAGACATAACCCTCTCTCCAAGAAGTGCTTTCTGTTTTGGGATGTGTTAGTCATTTCCTATTAATTATGGTTTTCAAAACCTTCTTGCTGGCGTTACGGTTTCATCTTCATTAACACGTCTCAAACTGTGGTGATGATTATTAGCAATGCACCAAAGGAAGTGGCTAGTCCAAACTTGATCTCCTAGCTTTCCTACTCGGTTGTGAGAAGATACTCTCCTGCAGTGCTCGGCGTCTGCGGGTAGGACAGTGTCGTGGGATAGATTGCTGTAATCCAGACACATGAAACTGCGGCGTTTTCCTTTCCTGTTTTATTACGCAGAAGAAGGATGGGTTTCTATCCCAGAATTTAACTTGTCTTTTATTGGAAAAACAACGAAGCTACGAAGGAATAAATTATTAAGATAATAAATCAACAGGTGGCAAATGAAAAAAGGCAGCCAAAATGAAATGGAATTATCTGTGGACAAACGAGTCGTTTAAAATTGGCTCTGAGCTTTGTAATTGAAGGTGCAAGAGTGCAAAACTGATGATTGGAAGAAAACCAGAAAATGGATGCACTTAAGGTTGGGCATTTATGAAAGTCGTTTTATTGCACATTACCAAATTTTATAATGTCTTCATTGTGTCACTGTTAAGTGTCCAGAATTCTTCTTGTTTAATGAGTAAAATAAAAATGTGTTTAATGGGCCAGTATTAAATAGGTCCATGGGAAAGACAAGTCTGCAAAGGATATTTCTGCTTTAGTACTCGGTATTTTGTCAAAGGATGTCTTATGAAGACATGGACATAGAGAGCAAAGAGTGGGCTGTTGGTAAATGCTTCACTTCGTTCTCCTCAGAGCTTAATTCTCCGGGGTGGTCTTTCTGAAGGAGCACAAAAATTAATTTCTCATTTACAAAGGAACAGCGTAATGACTGCCATGAAAAGAGACAGGTCCATGTGCAGGTGTATCAGCAACTCACTGCAGAGAGGAGGGCAAGAAATTGCACAGCATGAGGTTTCCTGGCAATTTCCAATAGCTCTAGTTTTCAGACAAGTCAGAGCACACACAATTATCTTCTCTGAGGATTTCCCTTTAAAACATGTTTTTTCTGATTTACAAAACCACCTTCAGAGCATTTTTCTGATTGCTGCTGCTGTCCTAAGCTCATGGTTCAGCCCCATCCTCTTTTTTCCCGTGGGATCACTGCTTGGCCACCGCGCACACCTCTCCTACGGGGCCGGCATGGATCTGGTTATTAATTAGCGTGCGATTCTGTGATTCCAGACGTTTTCTCTCCTTGCCCAATTCTCATTGCTGATCAGTGGTTGGTTCCGTGATGTGAACATGCTAAGACTTAAGTAAAAGTACTTGGGGTTTATGAAAATATGGAGCTATTCTGGGGAAGAAAAAAAAAAAAAAGTCTGCAGCACTACAGAAACGGTGATTTAGGATCTGCACTAAAACCTTCAGCAGCCGAGCTGGCTCCTGTGGTCGTAAAAATTCTCCGTTATACAGATGTTTTCCGCGCCAGAGCAAAAACACTGTTGCAAGATGTCACCAATATAAAACACATCTGTCAAAATTTTGTATCTCGGCTTGTTCCACGTGGGGGGAAAAAAATTTTTGCTTCTTGTGAAATGTGCTTTAGAAAGACCATGCCAACACGGTCTGTGTTACAGCACTTACACTATAGCTTCCTACAGCGATCCGGGCAAGCCTTGAAATGTTTCTTCTTCAGGCAGGTCTTCTAACATGGAGGGAAAAAACCAGAGGTGGCTTCCTGGCTGTGCATCTGAGCTTTGGAAAAAGGAGTTTCAGTGTCGTGCTAAAGTGCTTGTCCATTCTGATTGTCCCGGCTGCTTTGGATTGCCTCCCTGAATCCTCCTCAGCTGGCCACGGTTTTATCTTGAGGTATTGGATCATATCTTTTAAGAAGATTGAAGGGAATTAAGTCTCTAGGCTCAACTCTCTCCTCTTCCAAGCAGCTGACAAATTTTAGTACGTTCTGCGTGGCAGTTACTGGAAATCGCTGAAGTCCGCAGAGGATGAACCGGGATCCATAAAAATGTTCTTCCTACTTAAGATGATAATTTATAATTTAACTGCAGCCCCCAACTTAATGACGGCAGATTTACACGTGGTGCCATCCAACTCTTTATAACTGAGTAGCTTTCCTGAATTGGTACTGGGCATCTGAGCAGCGGAAAAAGCGTGGAAATAATGCAGAAAAGCTAGCAACATCAAAGAGAACCTCAGCATGCTCCTAGTACACATTGTCTTAATTAACTAGGATATTTAAAAGTAATTAAAGTGGGTACGGTTTAGAAAATGAAAGATGATGCTTACTTGGGAGATTTGCGTTTTTTCCTCTGTGCAAGCTAGGAGCAGAAGAAATTAGTGCAGAAAGAAATTCAGTTGGTATTGAAATTAACAGGTGAACTACTAGATCTTGACGGTGAGAAGTAGCTCCAAGGAGGGTGGGTAGGTAGGAAGAAACGGAGGGGAAGCAGGCTACCGTATAGCAAGGAACATGGCCTTTTGGGAGGAGAGAAAACAACAAATATCTCAGGCAGAAAACTTCCTCCTGAAATAAAAAATTCATGAGCCCTGTATATCCATACAATAAAGAAATATAAGTGAAGACTATTTCAATACGTATTTTTATTTTCCTGTATAAAGCGCCCTTGCTTCAGTTCATATTGGTTTTGATTGCCAGGTGCAGTACAGAACTCTGATGCAGGAGCAGATGTGATAAGTCTCAGAGACTCGGCAGGCTTTTAATCTGGGCAGCAGATCGGAGGGGATCCACCCTCGCGGGAGGGGATCCACCTTCAGCCCGCGGATTTAGACACAGGCATTCAGCAACCGCTCCGGTGACTTTTACATCTGGGTACTGTACGGGGATAATCACTCGATAACGGAGGCATAGATTGCCACGTACAGCCCGGGAACGAAGTGTAGGACCTCTTAAACCGTGGGTTTGTGCTGTGCGGATTTAGATGTGCCTCGGGCTGCTGGAAGGCATGGGTGCTCTGCCTAGCAGTGACCCTGAGCAAGAGCGAGATTGGCTTTGGATCTCCATCTGAAGGTCTCTCCGGCCACGTAGTGCGTGGGGAATTTCATATCTATAAAATCACCGAGTCGCTTCGGTCCCTAGTCATGATGGGGTGCCCGAAAGGTGATTTTTTGTCATTTTTTTTTTTTAAACCAGATTGCTTATGAAATTTTAAATGCTTCACGTTGCAGAACAATTTTTCTTTGCTTACTTGGTGTGATTACACAAAGCTCTGCAGGAAGATGTGCTGTAACTACAATGTCATTAAATAACATTTTCCATTGGTGGGTTTGTTCTCTCCTTTGTGAGAATATTTAATTGTCATTGATACTAATGGGAATTGTGTGTCTTCGGAGGGCATGCAGATTAATAGTGAGATGATTCCCTGGCCAAGGCAAACACAGTGAAACAAACAAAACAAAACAAAACAAATTCTGTAAATAAACACCAGCCTCACATTAAGTTCTGTAAAAACTCATCCCCTCACATATCCAGCTCTTTCTTGTAGTTCAGCTCATTCTATGAAGTTAAATTACCCAACAGGGAATGTGTCTTACAGATAAGTTCTGCAAGACAGCAGAGCATACGCCAGAGTTAGAAAAGCAGCAAGTACAAAGTCAATTGAATGGCATGCAATTATCTCCCAAATTATAAAGCGCATTTTTCAACCCCCATAGCATTTTATGGAATTGCAAGTTTGATTAAGGAATCTCACTCCACCCCCTGCTGACCTTCCTCTGGCTGAAAATAACCTCTGAAAAAAACCCCAGGATGATTCTAACTACCAGCTCATAAAGCTAGTTGACCTTCTGTGAAGAAAACAGATTTGTGTATTAACATGTCACATTCCTGTTCCCAAAGAAATAGGAGTTCTATAAAACCAGCCCACGTTTGGTTGGAGTTAGCTGGATCAGGACAAACAGCTTTGTAAACCCAAAGAGGCAGACAGGGGTTTATTTAGATATTTTAAATGTTTTTCTCCCCACCCAACAGCTGCGGCAGACCGAAATGCAAATATCAGGCTGGTTTCCCTAGGAAGTCTTTAATTCTTCATAAATGGAAATATGAGTATAAATTACATGTAGAACTCATTTCTGTGATTCTCTAAATCAATTTCTAACTAGAATTTGGATATTTATGTGCATGAAAAAGTGGTCTTCCTCTCCTCTCACAGACTGCGTATAGAAGTTTATTTAGTGCTCCCAGGTTTCCAGTGGTCTGGGAGGGAATAGTCTGATTCCAGAAGCTAGGAGGGAAAATGCAAAGCTTAATGAATTTAAGAGAAGCGGTAAATTTGTGGAAGAAATCCCCTATCCTTTTATTAAATCAGACTTGGGCAGGAAACTCGACTGAGCCTGGAAAGATCTCCATTTTAGGCAAAAATCATTCTGGTTCATCGGCGAGTTTCAGCTGTGATTTCCATGTGGCTTCTTTTCCCATCCGGGGAATAGGAAGAAAATACAAGAAGTGGCCAAAAAAGGACAGGGATCTGTGAGTGACAGGAAAAAAAATGGTGGGGGGTTTTTAATTTTTTTTTTCTGGTAGTATCTTCATTGAGATGTATAAAGGCATTTGGGGTCTAAAGCAGCAGACAGGCAAATGTCTGTGAGGGCTTTTAAAAGTGCCTAACTGTCTGACTCAATTGCTAACAGATAATTATGATAGAAAACCAATTGCTTATGGTTTCTAAGGGCCTACAAGTCTTTTTTTTGAAAAAACAGACTTAAAGTCCTAAAATATTTTGAAAATTTTACCCACCATGTCTCCTTTGACTGAAAATGTCAAGCAGATCCTGAAAAAAGGCAAAACAGACATTAAGATGTCCATAATGTCACTTCTAATTTGCTTAACGATAAAAGCTCTAGCAAGGCATAATTTGCTATTCTGTAAGGCTTGTACTAAGAATCCTTGACTCTGATATGATTTAACCTCATTCTGACATAGATCTGTAAAACAAATGAATATTTTATAGTAAAAAGTAGAAGCATTATGATATTTTAGAGTGGAAAAAAAAAATCACTATCTCTTCATTCTGAGCGCACGGTTTGAGCCACCTTCAAGGCAATTTGTGTCAGGTGAAATCGGGTCCTTTTAAGATTCCTCAAACAGAGCAGAGAAAAAAAATTGGTGTGGTAATTAGAGAAAGAGCTTACATAGGGCTCTCCGAATATCCACGCCTCGCACTGAGTGCAGGCGGGTAATACTTTTGAAAGGCAGGCCCATAAATGCGCGTTATGCAGCGTAACAAACATAGAAGTGTCAGACTTGCCTGAATTAATGTTCCCTGCCCGGGAGGTGGAGGAGGAGGAGAAGGAGGAGAGAGGGAGGAGGAGGAGGAGGGAGGCAGAGGACGAGGTCGATGGCACTCTCAGCGCCGGTGCAGCCGACACTGTAAATCCCACAGCGTCGAGGACGGGTAAAAGCCTCGAGGAGTTGCTGAAGCAGGAGAAGCTGAGTCAGTGCATGACTTGAAATATACAGCAGAGGTTATTGGAGAGCAAATTTTGGCTCAGAACATGGGAAAGAGGGTTTAAGGAAAGAAGCAAAGCGTGCTCTATAATACACCATCAGAAGTGTTTATTCTGCGGCAGTGAGAAGAACCAATAATAAGGTGTGTGCACATCAATTATTAAAACAATTCCAGCAAATGCAGACTTTGACCTCCCTCACCACCCCCCAACAAAAATACTTTGAGTGATCAAAATTTATTTTGATTCCCTTTTCTTCAACACCAAGTATTTGTTCAACTGGATTTGCTGTCGTCACGTAGGAGAGGAAAGAAAAAAAAAAAAAAAAAAAAAAAAAAAAAGAGCTTGGGCAAGACAGTGACGTTTTTCCTCAGCTCTATCAAGAGGATGTCTTTTGTTCTGAAATACTACAGAAATGATGATAAGTCTTAGAAAAGTTATCCAGTCACTGGAGCGCTGAACACTTCAGAATCTGTGTTGCTTTCAAATCCTTGTTTATTTTTGGTAGCTTCCCTAGCTAGGATAGTGATGGAGGAATCGAATCCACAGACAGGTCCACACCTTTGCAGTCACGCTAAAAGGATGAACTGGAAGGGAAAAAGAGAAAATAAAAGACAGTGTAAGCAATGTTGTCTGACAGGGAAATTCCTATCCCAAGAACATACACTAAAATAAAAAAAAGTTTTCGAAGCAGCAATTCCTGGCAGATTTATGCAGAGATGTATGAACTAACCTAATGATGGACAGACTAACTGTTAAAGCTAAGTTTGATGATCTGATACTGATGAGGACAAATCTATCGAGGTGATTGTATGAGATTCCAGCTCTTTGAGAAGGAGAGTATCTACTGGTAGGGAAGAGCTGGCACGGCAATCCCAGAGCTAAACCAGCAACGCTAAACTGCCTGTGCAGAAAGAGCTTCTCCCGACACCGGCGGCCAACTTAATCTTACCCAACTACAATCAAATTAGACACTTAGGCTCTGCTGATTTATATACCTATGTTGTACCTGGTTTACACAGCTGTCACATGCTCGCACACTTACTATAAACATCAATTTTAAACTGATTATAAACATAATTTGCTACTGATGGAGACTAAATGACTAGCTTGGACTTGATGTCTGACTTTAAGGTGGCCCAGCTTAGGGGAAATGAGCACCCTGCACCTAATTTATTCTCGGCCGATCATTCTGGAGATGAATAATGTTTCCCCGTCTCACGGGCTCTGCCCGTTGCGTGCTTTTCAGCACGACGGCTCAAAATTTAACACGAATGGGAAGGAAAATGAGGAGGAGGAAGGGAAAGGAGCAAATATTCAGCTTCTGCTTTTCTATTCAGGACACGTCCCCGCTGCCTTGTTATCACATCAGAGATTCTGGACCCATCAGCGCTTTCATTACGCAACATTTTCCTCCCCTAAGAATTTATAATTCCGTCATCTTAATTTGTTTTGGGGACACTCGGCAGTCTGATTCCCTATCAGAGGGAAAATTTGTTTTATTAGAAAACATCTATGAGCAGTTAATCCGGCAACTTTATTTTAGACCTTGAGAGGTCAATGCATAATTTAGAAGTTTTTGGATTCTGTTCTGATCGCTTCTCATTCAAAAATAACCTCGATTATACAAGCTCAGTTTTCTGAGGGCCAAAGTCCTGCTTTAATCATCAAATACGCTGCCATAGACCCTGACACCTGTGTCGGACCGGAGCGTTTTCTTTTTCTGGTAGCCGGTGAGGTGGGAGGATGGAGCGGAGAAGGACCTGCATGGTGGGGCGAGACCAGAGATGGTGCAGCCCCGCAGGGTGCTGGAGGTGCGGGACGGCTTGCGGCTCCAACCACGGCACAGCGCTGACCGAGAGGGGCGGAAGGAAGAAATCACCCTAGAGATGGGCTACGTGATGCTTGAACCACACGGATTGTGCCTTATGAAACTGGGGTCTGCTGAATTAATAGGAAGACTCCCACTGGTCTCCTTGGGCAGTAGGTCCTCGGTGCGGCGAGGTTCCTTCAAACCTCTGCGGGAATCCCTGTTTCCAGGGGAGTGGGAGCAAAGTGCAGCCGCAGCCCTCCAGAAAGTAAAACTCCTATTGATTTACAGCCTGCACCACATGGATGTAATTTGGAGATGAATCCTGTAGCTTATGAATAGGAAAGAAGGGTCAGCATTATCTTTCCCAGCTATGGCCCCCTTGCCATGAATAAATGTTTCATTTTTATTGCATTTGTTTTGCTGGTCTTTAAGAATCCCAACAATTACGTGGCCAGCGATATGAAAGGCATAAAAGAAATTGAGATCATTTACAGCTAGTCCACAAAGGCTCTTCTGTAATACGGTGATCCAGAGAAATTCTGTGTTGATGGGTCCTATTACAAGTGGAAGGAATGAAACTTTGAAATACTGTTATTTCATCTTTATATGACACATAATGAAGTCAATTCAAATGTCAGTTTTCGATGGAACATGAGATCTCTCAGAAATGTGATGCCCATTCAAACTTAAAAAATAACAATGAGGTATAAAAATATCCAGTGTGTTTTAAGGACATGATGCTATTACAGAGCTGAGAGTTGGAAAGACTTTTTTTTTTTTTTTCCCTATATGAAAAGCTATGAACAAGAAATAACTTTCCAGGTTTTACAGTGTCATTGTGTCATTTTTTTAAAAAACTCCTGAAACCAATTTAATGCTTATTTAGCTTTTAATCAACAAGTTATGAAGTCATCTTTTAATTAATGATGAGCCAATTCTAATGCGTTTTAACAGCTAAAATTTTTTCAAATGGTTGATTTAGATGTTGTCTAACCAAGCCTTACTTATCCAAAACTCTGATCAGACTAGTCATCTTTGGCATTATCAGTGCTAAAAGAGTGTGAATTTGCAATAAACTATGTAACAGATTTCCCTTCCTTCCTCCCCCCCAAAAAAGCCCAAAACCCACCACATAATGTTCCTTGTATTTGGCATTTAGTTCGCCCTAGCTCCGTTTGAAGAGTCCTCCTGGTCAAAATTTAAGAACTAGACAAATTACTTTAGGAAAACAAAATCAAAACCTTCCCTCAGACCCTCCCAGCTCCCTCTCAACTTCAGCAGCTATAGCTGTGAAATAAAATACCATCTCCTTTTCAGCTCACCTAATTTTAGACCTATACAACTGAGCTCTTCCCCTGAACGAGTTGTCTATTGTCCTTTTACAATCAATAGAGAGGAAGAGGCAAGATTAATCTCACTCATTTAAGAAGTCTGCTTTGTGATGAGATGAATGGTGTCCTAGAAGCGCTATCTCCCTTCATCACCTATAAAATAAAGCAGATGTCTCACTTATGTGAGATGAATCCCATTTCACTATTTAAAGGCGCACATGAGGCTGGGCAATGCTTGTCTTTTCGGGCTTTCCTCTATGTTTGCGTATGTCCTTGTGCAGCTCCGGTGGGCTTGGGCATGTCGTGCTCCTGCGGCAGCCACCAGCCGCTGGGCCGGGGGTACCTGGCCTTGTCCTATTCCCAACCCTTGAGAAAAAGTGTTCCAAGGCTAAAATACCTAAATGGTACTTGCTCCCTCAGCTTAAATTTCCCAGCGAGTTTCTGCCCAGTCTTGTTGACGTTGCCCACACAGATTTGAGAATGCGGCACAGTTCCTAACATCGTATTTTTTGGTAAACTGCACTTTCATTTACCTATGGGCACAAAAAGCAGATATTTAAAACTAAGTGTATGTCTGATCTACAAACACAGTAGGTAGATATGCAGGCATAAAAATATATGCATCATATATGTATATGTGATATATAGTGGGTACGCTTGTCCTTTCAACTCTGTGGAAGTCTATAGAAAGAGTTTGTTCTTCAACAGACTGTACTTTTCATATCTTGGAGCTCTGTCACAGCTGCTGTAGGAACCCAAGAGATGTGATGAAAAACCTTATCAGGGTGGCAAAGTAGCCACGTTGAAAAGACAGGCAATGGGTTTCACTGGGATCTGGGAGGAGAGCCACCTCGTTGCCTGGTACCTCAACAACCCACACAACTCCAGGAAATCAGGATATGTCTTGTTGTGAAGGGAAAAAAAAACCAAACCCACAACCCCCAACAGAAGAAAGAGCATAGACTGTCGTCAGTTATTACAGGAATCCCAGGGAAGCAGGGTAGGTGAGAATTTGGCCCACCTCTTTCTGCGGAGAAAGCAAGGATGGTGCGTTAATATACCACATATACCATAGCCGTTAGGGATCCCAACTGCAAAGTACTGACTATCCCCCTATATATGATAGGAAAACTTGCAGGGCTGGGGGAAAAACACAGCGAAAACCAATGTGGAAAACACCCCAGCAGGTGACCAACCTCACAGTCCAGCGAGAGATGTTCCCAATCCTTTGCTCGTGTCCTGACAGACTGCAATTTGTCATGTACACTGAAGTCAATCCGTCCTACACACAGTTTCTGGTACTTCCTGGTGAACAGAGGAACTAGGCTATGCACGAATCCCGGTCTGGATAAAGAGTAATGCCACGTAGCTCCGTATTATTTCCTGGAAGCTGACAAAAGGGGTCGATGCTAATAACTGTCAGCGCGTGCATATAAACAGTTGTCGGGTTCGGGTTTTTTATTCTTTTGTGGTTTGTTTTTGGGTTTTTTTGTGTTGTTTTTTTTTTTTTTTTAATAGAAAGAGCGTTATTCATGAGGTCCTCTACTGACGATCACAAGTGAGTCGGAGAAGCAAGGGGTTTGACGGCGAAGGAAATCGTCCTTACTTGGGTCCCCTGCCCTTGGGTGCTACCTGACCTTCTGCAGCTCCTGTCTCAGCCAGGAGGGCAGGGGCTGCCCCAGCCTATGCAGCAGCTTGGACAACTCCACGTTGTGGTCTCTGTAGTAGCTCGACAGAAACGCTCGAGACTGAGAAGGGAGAAAAGAAACCAAAACACAACGGTCAAGGAAGGAAACCCATGCGATGGCAGATTTTGGCAGGTGCTCCCGCCTGGGAGCTATGCACTGCTCCCAGAGGGGCTTTTAAGAGGGGGGAATTCCTCTCCTGTCATTCAAAGCTCATTAAAAGTTTCTGATTTTTAAAACTATTAAGCCAGTGAAGATTTAAAAAAAAAAAAAAAAAACAGTGTATTTAGTTTAGGAGTCAAACACAGGGTGAATATTAAAAAATGTGAAGTTAAATCTCTGGAAAGCCCTTACCTCTTGGTCCATGGGTGGGTATTTTCGACCTTTGCTTTTTCCCAGGCACTTTGTTTTCCCTCCTTCCAGTAACTGGCACCAAAAGCCTTTCTGGGGGTCAAACCTATAGAGGATTATACTTTTTTGAAAGACCTCACTCAGCTAAGACATCAGTGTTAGCCAACAATTATCGCTGCACACATCTCTCTAGATGACTGAAATACTGAGGCCAGAGCGGGAAACAGCTTTCCGCTCTTGTGAAAGCTCTGGGAATTTGTATTTTCCACAAATTTGCCTTGGGAGTGGCTCGAGGCAAGAAGTTTTTCACATTGTACTTTACCTGCACTCGCTAATTTTTATTCTACTTGTCCAGCATATAGGGTACAAGTTTTAAGCGCTGATCTACAGGATGCCAGTCAAAGTCCTGAGCCTCAGTCTCGAGGATCTTACACAGCCCCACTCCAGACCGTGACTCATTTTATTGTCTGGTTTTGGTCAGAGATTTTATTCGTGTCAAACTGCTCCATGTATCCCTGCAGGATGCTAACATTTTGATCAATTGACCCTGGAACAAAGACCGTTTTGTTGAAAAAATAATTACTAATCGTCTCTTTTCCTGGAATTCGATGCTCTGTATTCTCAAGGATATTGTTGGCTGTGCTCAGGGAAAGGTCTCCATGTGGCCAGCTGGAGCTGATGCTACTGTAGGTCAGCACTGTCAAGGTGAGAAGGGTTAAAAAGGGCAAGCGGCTCTATTATTTGCTGACTTCAGCAGGCACAGGCTCAATCCCTAATGTCTCCTTACACAGAAAAGTATGTGATTGTTGCATGACTGCGAAACGATGAGAAATATAATACTGAACTGGTTTCTGTTGATTTTTGAGGGAAATAAGCAGCGTTCAGGTCTACTGAAAGAACTGCTGGTCGGTTGTTGATAATTTAACTGCACCTGAGAAGGTGGTTGCTCCTTATCATTAGATCTAAATATCTTTTTCATTCCAAAGATGGCATTTATAGCATAAACACTGTCTTAGCAGTCTTATCTGAAATACGCAATTTGATCTTGATGTCTAAAATGCAAAGATAAAGCAATTTTAGATTAAGGCTTTAAAACACGTAGTCACTAAGGAATGAACAACACGCAGCATTAAGTTTTGAATTTATTGCTATGGGACTTGCAGCATGCATAAAACATTGAAAAGGTTCGCGTTTCTGCTATTCAGCAGATGTTTGAAAAGGATGAAGTATAATTGGCTGGAACACGGAGTTAATTAGTTACAGACTACCTTTTTGCCCTGGCTCTATCTGTATGACACGGGTGCACCTGCAATTTGCTGCTATACATGAGCGAACTAATTTCCGGAGAAGGGTGAAGCTTCTTCACATTTTTTTTTCTTGCCCAGCCTATTACTACAGGCCTGACCCTTGTTTCCTAAATTCTCTCACTAGCTGTATCAATTAAAAATAAATAAATCATTGATTAAATGGATATATCGATGATGGATGCATTTCTACTTTGGCCTTTTCCATCTGCTCATTGCATGGGGAAGTACTTCAGCTGGCTTGCACTGATTTCCCAAGAGAAGCAGCAATATAGTGTGCTGGGTAAAAGGAAAACTGCAAAACTACGCCCCAAACAGTATTTCTGCCTCAGAAGGAGCACACTGAACATGATTAAGAATATGTGCAAATTTGGGAAGGGGAAAAGAGTGTAAGACAGCTTGGGCTGAATTCAGCCCATTGCGTTCAGGTATTACTCTCAGGAGTCCTGAAAACGTAATTGGGCACAAGGGAAGTATTTATTTATAAATGGTGATAGCCTTAAGGCAAAAGTTACAAGTGAGCTTTTTAAAGCAGTCAGCAGAAACCTTTCCTCCAGGCTCAGTTTTCTTTTCTTTTCTTGTCTTTTCTTTTCTTCCCTTGCAGAGTAAGCCTAAATTTAGCGCGGGGTTGAACCCAGACACCCGTACGCCCACCCCACCCCTCGGGAAGTCAGGACCCGATGTCCGAGGTGGGGATGGCACCTGCGAGGGGCTGTCTGCACCCAAACCTGGACAAGAGAAAACATTGACTTAAATGTACCGCTCCCCTAATCCTGTCTTTTCCTATCCCTCCTGTTGTTCACACGAGGGAAAATGGGGGAAATCTCCCCTGGGAGACTGGACTTGGAGCGTGGCGTGATGAGCCGGGACGCAGAAAGCGCCATTTTGGCTGCCCTTTGCCAAAAGCAGTTTCTGTCCTGCCTCCCTCCTTCGCTGCCTGCTGAGAAAAACAAAGGGAACCACTGGTCCACGCTACGCTGGACCTCACGACCGTGAGGATGTCGGGCATGAAATACATCTTCCTAGCAGTCAGTGGAGCTCTGGTAGGGCCATCTGTTGATTAAAAGGACAGGGATCCCAATGTCTTTCTGTTGATGGCATTATGTGTAAAAGTCTTGCAACATCAGTTGATTTTCCCCCTTTGCTTTCCCTACTCTGATAAAAAGTGCCGGTTGTAGAATCATAGAATGGTTTGGGTTGGAAGGGACCATTAAAGATCATCTAGTCCAACCTCCCTGCAATGAGCAGGGACCTCTTCAACTCAATCAGGTTGCTCAGAGCCCCGTCCAACCTGACCTCGAATGTTTCCAGGGATGGGTGGGCATCTACCCCCTCTCTGGGCAACCTGTGCCAGTGGTTCACCACCCTCGTTGTAAAAAATGTCTTCCTTTACCTAGTCTGAAGCTAGGTCCTCTTTATAGCGCCCGTGGCTCTCGCTAAGCTGGCGCGATGTGCGCTTCTCTCCAGATAGCCGAGCCCTGCCTCTGCCTCCCCTCTGCTCTCTTCCCATGGCTCTGATTAGTACCTTCCTTCTGCCCGGGTTGATTTTACTTTCCTGTAAGACGTTCACGTAATTACGCAGGGTGACGAACCTGTTGCTCACTAGTGTTTGCAGGACTGTGTCCTTAGGCTGCTTTGTGACAGCTTTAAAAACATGTGGTATACAGTTATTAGGCAGTAATGACTAGCAACGATCCTATGCAATCTTTTTTACTTTGACAGTCCTACCATAAAGCAACTACATTGTTTAATGCATTTTCCTCTTCCAGCCTAAATCCATACAGAAGTGTGTGCTTCCACAGCACATTTGCATTCTTGATGCCTCTAAACAGTGACTGCATAATTTTATAGATCTGTTTACAATCCATTTTTCCTGTCCAAACAAATATGAGAGGCCAAATTTTTTTCCTGGTGTGTGACTCCACTGCCTTTAATTTAGTTACAGAAAGGAAGATATATGTATGTGGGTGTGTATTTTTAAAAACCTAGCAGAAGGCACTGCAGATGCGCAGCAGCAGTTGTTCAAACATCAGTAGTTCAGCTGTGTATTCAAACTGCTCCTCTATTTCATCCACTTTGGAAACCGATGACTTAAAAAATGACATTCTGAAGTCCCAAATTTTTCTGAAGACTCAAAGAACAACAAGTAGTGGACTCTAGCGTGATACCTATTATATAAATAAACATAACCCACCCAGCGGAGGAAACATTAAAAAATAATGATAAGCAGAGAGGTTGCCGTGTGGGGTAGGTGGAAAGTCCGTGGTCTCATTTTCCCCCAGTTTTCCTGGTACCAGGCTGTGGGGAAGAGGAAGTACAGGCTTTTCTACTTCCCACCCCGCTGTGCAGGCTCGTGCTCTCTGCTTGCACCCTGACTTGGAAAAGCCTCCAGCGCAGTGCCAGGCTTCCCAGCCCACGGATGTCCCAGGGCTCTCCCAGCCCAGCGCTTCTGGCTGTAACGAGCTGATGCTCCTCCGACGGAGAGGCTCAGTGCAAAAGCTCCTTACAATTTTCTGCTGGACTAAGAGGGGAGAGAGAAATTCAGCCCACTCCCGCCCCTGCAGAGACTCTGCCTTCCTGCGGGGAATTGGGACATGTCAAAGAGAGAGTGCCACACAGGCCATTGATCCCCTTTCACGGGGAAAGCCTTGCCCTCTGGGTAGCGAGGACAAGAAATGTGATCCGGGCTCCTGGCAGCTGCCTTTGCTAGATCCCAGCCAAAGGCTGTGGGAAGTCAGTCCAAGGGCTTTCCCTAAGTTTGGGGGACCTTGACTGGGGCTCCTGCAGAGCACCTGCAGTTTTGGCACCAACACTCCACGCCATGAACAGTCAGGCTGCTCAGTCTGAGGGTTTTGTGCTTCACGGGCAAATACGAGTTTCTCCCCGTGCTCCAGGTGCTGCGTTTCAGCCCGGCACTTCCAGGTTAGGGATCTACTCTTAATAGCTTATAATCTCACCAAACTTTAAGTGTCCTGACTAAATTCTTCTGTGCTGTGTGTCTGGCTACTACCAGGTAAAAGGTTGGTAGAATTGGCTCAACCTCTATGAAAATGGGATTAGGGAATGAGATACTTGGTCCCTGTGAAAAGCAAACAATCAAAGCAAGCATGCAAGCAGATGAATCCTATCATACTGAGTGCTTCTAACCCGAGCTCTGTCATTAGACTCCAGTATCAATGTGATAAAAATGTTGAAGCCAAACTTTTCACACCTGACATGAGACTATCATAAGGTTCAACAATCCGATGTGCAAATGCGTGCTGAGCTCTCACATGCACCCTCACATCAACTGAACAGACGTTTTAAACAGCGCCTGGATGAAAGCAAAACTAGGTACCCTGAGAAAACAAGTCCTGGGCATCTCTGATCGAACACAAATTTAGCAGACATTTTTGACATGAATCTGGGCCTTTGTTCTGTGTGTAATACAAAAGATGGAGCAGTCATTTGTTCTGTATGTTGTGCAAAGCAGAGATTGCATGTGGAGAAGTATGCAATCATGCAATTAAATTCTGTAAGGTATTATATGTCTGCAAGTTCAAGGAAAACCGGATGGGTGTTAAACATGACTTTAAGGAAACCCCAAGCTTTGCAAAATTATCATTGTTGTAATGTGGGGTTTGTTTGTTTTTAATTAATGACCAGGTGTTCTTGGTAGGAGGGGAGGTACACCGTGATCCCATAGGGCAGATAATAAAGGAACAGACTCACGTTAGAGCTTCAGAGTAATTATAATGAGGAGAGACTCCAAGAAACTTCTGCACTTCATCCATCACAGTAGCTGGGTCACTTCTTAGCTGCTGTCCATCAATAATAAGCAACTGTAGGGGTAAATATACTAGCTATTTAGAAACAGGACTAAGATTAACAAAAGAATGACGTTATTTCCCTTCTGTGACAACACGGATTTAAGTCAGCGTGTGACTTTGTACACTGCTAATAACAATCATATGGATGAACTTCTTTTTAGATTTACTTTTTATATTATGATGTTGAATTTGCGGGCACCGTGTAACTCTGTGTGTGCACATTGTTCAAATGCAAGAGGTAAATCTCACAAGCCAAACCCGAGTCTCAGAATTCTGACAAAAAGAGATAAGGAAGGAATGTAAAAATATTGTTGAGGTTTACAATGTGTCCATAGAAAATCTGGCATGGAATAAGTAAAATAACAAAAAGCTCGTATATATCTTAGAATTAAATGTTCAGAAACTATACAATTCCATGTTCAGAAGTGATATTGTGGCAATTTACTTGAAACGTACCGCCAGCCTATCAACCATATAGACCTACAAAATTGTTAGAAAAGCTTTTTTTTTTGTTTTGCTTTTAATTAAAGATTGATGTGATGTAAAGGTACATTAACCTCTACAAGCAAATGTTAAGACAATATATCAAAAGTCTACTGGAGCACTAAGCAGTATTACTAATAACTATTCTGGGCAGATGTGTTTTATATTTATTGTGAAGGCTTATAATGAATTATTAAGTTTTTGAGAGCAGAGGCTGAGTGACTGCATGTGACTGAGTGCCCATTAGTAAGCACCGTGAGTGCACTCTCTGCGTGCACCTTATTAAGAATGAGTGCATTTTGTTGTGTATCTTGTAAATTTAATCACTGTAACTATGAAACATGAGTGGTTACCGGTTTTACAAGAAATATGTCAATGTGCCTCTGAATGTTTAATAAGAGGGCTGCACTCACTCTTCGCTACGGCAGAAGGAGAGAAATCTTCATGAGAGGGGGGCAGCAGCCCTGGGTGAGGGCAGAGAAGGAGCACAGGTAACAGGGCATGGGATGTTCAGCGCCCTTTGCATGCTCCAAATTTGCCAGGACAGCCCCTTCTCCTTCGGAGGGTTAAGTTGGGACGTGGTGGTGATAAGGAGACGTGCCCCGCTTGCTTGGGGACGGCCCTTGCTGCGAGCTCGGCTGCTCTAAGCAGTACTCCTTCCCCATTTATGAAAGAGTAGAAAGGCCAGAGATGAAAGAAGAAAGTAAATGACTAACTGAGACTTTCTCCTTTCTCCTGGAAATGGGATTGACCTGCTTCTCCTCTTTGTAGTGCAGCTGAGACTGTATAAAAAAGAAAAGTGAGGATGGCAAAAAGACAGAGCTGCTATTTATTTGTGTTTTCCCAGGTCCCTGACTAAATAGGCGACACTTGGTTGTACCTCCTTTCAGCAAAATTCTGTCCCACATAGAGCAATCTCTGGAGGTACCTGTTCATTATGCTTGCTCATTAAATACTCTTTTACAACTTTTTCTTACAGTAGATAGATGTATGAACTGAGCTGTGGACCACGTCCACAGGTAACGAGTGCCCATGTATATATTTGGTAGTACTAAGATGTTTGCTTTAGGTTGACATCTGTAAACAACCTTTTTAGTAATGGGAATATTCTTTAGGTCTATGTGTTTACGTAAATTTTTCACAGGAAAGATTATGAAAGACAATTAAATAAAACATCTGAAGGAAGATGGGGCAAAAGAAGGAATTTGTGCTCTAACACTGAGAAAGGCTAATTCCATATCAGGATCAAACAAATGTGAAATTTTCTATGAAAGGGAGTGAGTGGGAAGCGGAATGAAATTTCTTTTTAGAAAAAGCCCTGGCATTTTCTAAATGAATTTGTCAAATCTTCCCACAATGTCTCATGCTGCTTGTTTCTTGGGACCCAGAAACCTTAACAACCTTGGTTGATCCTGAAAGGAACCCCCAAAGTCCCCCATCAAGCCCACGTGGCCACAGTTCATAGCATTTTCCTGTTGCATCTTTTCTGTCAGAAGACAGAAAAATGAACACATTTCTGCCAAATATCCTGATGTTGTCAAATCTGCATTTCCTAACAGCTAAGAGTTCCAGTGGGACATGTCCCATCACTTCTAATGATGAGGCCATTCTCATCTGGGGACTTCAAGAGTTGATGAGCTCGGTGAAACAAGAGGGTGGAAATTACCTGTGAAGCAGGGTAATGAGTTAACCATCTTTCGATATGGACAGCGTACCATCCGGGTGTCAGGCATCTCTTCTGGAGAGTCCTTATCTCCGAGGGTGCCCAATGGCTGGATGTAATGACTTCATAGAAATTGAATTTCAGAGCAGCGGGGTCCTCATGAGATCGCTGATGCTAATGGGAGATATTTAGACACGTCACAAGGATGCTGAAGATTAAACCGTAAGCCTCCCGGAGCTGCCTCCCAGAGCTGCATCCCGCAGCAGCCCCTCGGCTCCCCACCGGTGCTACTTCTGCCGTGTAGGAGTCGGGGTCGGGGGGAAGGAAGCAGGATGGGGCCACCATTCCGTCAAGGGCCCTCCTGGGACGGGTGGGAGGGGAGCTGAGGAGCCAAATTCTGCCAAAGTAGGCAAAACGTTTTTTGTTTCTTTTTTTTACTGCTTTGCATCTCGTATCGGCAGTTGTAAAGGTGCAAATGAGATATTAAAAAGGGTGCAAACTGCAGCCCTATAGGCCATGTTTTATTCCTTGCAGAACTCAGAATAACAGTATCAGAAATGGTAGATTTTATGCTTATTGCAACATTATTAATTTGTGTCTTTTTTAACACTGCTTTTAGTATTTCCTTTATCTGTATGACTACACCATATTTTACATGCATGCTTAAACATCTCTTTAGAACTACTTTTTTTAAAATAGTGCAGACTTTGTTATGGAAAGGTGTGGGCTCAGTAAAAGGCAAGAAAGAGCATCCTAGAGTTTCCTCAGAAAAACAATAGGCTTTCTATTGTTTCCAAGAAGAGAAAAAAACCCAAACCCAAAAAACCAACTCGCCAGGCACAGCTCTTTTTAACTCTTTGGAAACTTTGGAACACACTGCATACATTTGTGCACCACCGCATGTTGCTCAGCTTACATGCCGGAGGATGGGATGAGGTACCAGATTCTCAGCATCAAGAGATCTGATTTTCTAGCCAGGCCATGCTCATTTTCCCCCGTGCATCTCTCTAGGCGAGGAGCACTGCTTTTCCTCTCTGCAGTGTCAGCTGTAATTGAGATTAAACTGTTTGTTTACAGCTGGTGGCAGCTCTGTGCTGAGAAGTTTCATCATTTATGACACTGATGTCACAGGTGCCAACTGCAAAAGCTGGCATTCAGCATCCTTCCACTTCTACACAGCGCAAACACTTTGCAATAAATCCCATTCTTGCTCAAGGACACAAATTCCCATGGATGTTGGCCATCATTCCCTGCCATTGATTTCACTGTCCGTTTCTCGAAGGCAAGGTCCGTACCTGGTACCAGGAATATGCCCGATCGGATGGGTCGATGAGGATTGTGATGATCTTGGCCTTGGGGATGAGGGAAGCAGCTCGTTTAGGGGCTTCCTCAGAATGGAAATAGTTGGCACTTTTCTCAAAGAGGAGGTCGGTGGTGATGTTGGAAGGAGTGGGGAAGAAATCCATGTACCTGGGAGGTGGAGAAACTTGTTAGAATTAGCAGTATCAAAAAAGGGTCGTATCCGTGTGCTTCCCATTTCATGGTAGGCAAAAAGGTGAATTTTCAGACATAATTCTCATGAAGCAAAATTGAATTTCTCAGCTCACTGCAGAACTGGAATAGTGGGAACACATCTTGGCTCTTACATGGTGCTGGTAATAGCTAAAGCCTCCATGAAGTCAGGTAATTAGGCTTTTCCTTTGATGGATGAGATTTTTTGCTAATAAGTTCAATATCAAAGGGATATCTTTCACCAGTTTGGAGTGAGTTCAGTTTTAGCTGCAGAAAAAAAATGGGAAAAGCTTCAAAATGTCAGCCATTGAATTTTAACATTGTTGAAATATTTCATTTTGGAACTGACAAATCTTTTCTTTTAGACGCTTTCAGAATGCAAGCTTTGAATTTTGGCTTTCAATGGTCTTTTCCACTTAAAATCGATTGGAAGTAAAAGTAAGTAAAGCAGAAGTTTCAGCTGAAAGGGTGAAGAATTCAAACAAAGCAAAAGGTGAAGTTGTTTTAGAGGTATTTTTCAGTCCCTTTAGTTTTGCTGAACACTCCGGGAACTTCCAGTTTTGGTGGGGCTAACTGTTTTTTGTGTCCTCTCTATGGAAACGAAGTATGTGGGGCCTCACCCTGCACACAGGACCCTACGGACTTTTGAACTTGCAGGCCAATTTTGGTGAAGCGTGGCAGAAGATGTCTCCAAGAGGCCAACCTCTTCCTCTACGTGTTGTGCAGAGGGTTGCAGAGGAGGGACCATCCTTCCGTCCCTGCTCTTTCTTGGTATTGCACCAGGTACTCTACAATGGGTGAGCTCTTTCTTAATGCAGCATGGAAAAACAAACACTAAGCATTTCTTTCCTTTCATTTTTCATGACACCTTGAACCGAGAAGCTGGTCTCGTAGTTGTGGGGACAGCCTGCTTTTATCGGTCAGCCTCGTTTGCTCCGCACGGTCTCCATGCCGTACTCGGGCAAGGAAAACCGCTCAAGGTTAATCTGTTGCTGTGTAGCGGGATGTTTGTCTTATATTTCAGTTTTCACACACGGATGAGAACTGCTATTCCCTGTGGAAATGCAAACCTTACAAAAATGCTTTTCTTAAGCAAAAATAGTAAAAGCAATATTTAAAATTGTGATAGGAATGCAAGCTGAAATGCTTTAGAGTGTGGGTTTTTTTCCTCATGAAGAGGTGACTCAAATCTTACTTAATGAAAAGCTGCTTTTGAAGAAAAAGAGTATGAATCAGAATAGATACAGTTATGAAAAGACAGATGCTATTCAGCCTGAAGACACATCATAACTGAGCTGGCTATTGTATTCATTTGTGAAAAAAAATGAGAAAATTGTTA
This sequence comes from Aramus guarauna, assembly GCA_013400195.1. Lineage (NCBI taxonomy): Eukaryota > Metazoa > Chordata > Aves > Gruiformes > Aramidae > Aramus > Aramus guarauna. The sequence goes on from VXBL01003303.1 coordinate 521,651, forward strand.
TTGTAATATCTAACAAAATTAAGGACTTGATTAAATGTCCCATCCTTATAAATTAGTTTTTCTTTCTGTCTGATAATGCCAAGCATAACAAATTCATCCAGCAATTATGTAGATGTCATGCATGCCTCTGTAATTGTTCCATTGTGATCTACCATGTATCAATAATGAACGCTTCTTTTCTGTTATTCTTCTTACCAGTCAATTCCCTTGTGATAGTTGTTTCCATTGAAGAACTGAACTTCTTCAAAAGTTTTTGGACTTGGGAGATTACTGATAATAGAAGGATGCATCAGAAGAAATAAGTAAAGCGCTGTTGTTCCTGCGACAACAAAAAGATGCCATTAGGAAATAGAAAAAAACCCCTTTGACTTTATTCGTGCAAGAAAGCACTTTAAATCAATGCACGCTGAGATATACAGGAAAATTAGATTACCTTTTATAAGAAAGTTGCCTATTGATGAAAGGCCTACGTATGCAGACGGGGCTTTCAGAGGGATGGGGAGAGTATGTGCAGACTTCTCTGCTCATCGAACTTCTCCCATTTCCAAACTCTGAATTCTGCTCTCCGACCCAAGCACGGTATTGCTGCTGCTGACATCGCTTGCTTGACTGTGTGTTTAACCATGGAGGGAACTGGGCCTGAACACATTTGTTTTCAAACTATTTATGTTGCACAAAACTTTTCCAAAGCACTAATTGTGAGATTATGCTTTGCTGCTCCCCAAACTGCACTTTTGTCCTCTGTGTCCTTTTCCTGGGGGGTCTGCTATTCAGGAATAAATTGTCTAGTTCAATGCTCACAAACCTGTATGTAGTAAGTATGCTCTAAAATCCCAGTAACAGTACTTTTTTGTTATTTGTTTGACAAAAACAACTGGAAATTTTATATACACAGATATGTATTTTATGTATCTATTTATTGTCAATTAGGGTCTCAAATGATGTTGAAATAATTTGTTAAAGAACTTAGTAACAATCTTAACACGGGGCAGCCTGACAGCATGGGGGTGTTTATGGTGAATGAATGCATTTTTACTATAAAATCAGTTGTCCCGTTCTGTTGGCAGGGACGAGTTACTGTCTGAATCCCGCAGGGATTGGGAGTGCACCGTCTCTGCAGCAGGGAGGTGGCTTCAGTTGACAGCACACAAATACACAGATACAAAATGGAGGAGGGGGGCTAGCTTTGGTTACAAATTCGTTACTTCTTACCTGTTTTCTGGGGTCCTATCACAAGAAATTTGGGTAGGTGGTCACAAGTCTTGTCTCTGGACCAAATATCCCTGTGTCGTTTGTCATCACACGGATTCTGGAGAAGAAAAGGTGGTTGCTTACATCACGCTGGGGCTATCCTAAATGCCTGCACGCGAGTCTTCGCAGGATCAAAATGTTACGCAATAACACCAGAGCCTTACAGTAAGTAGTAAAATCCCCCATTTCCTCAGAAGAGTTTACTCTTGACAGATACTGAGCACTGTGGTACAGGGACCAAACTCCTGGGTGTCCTTCGGTGCCAGTCCTGCCAGGGGTCCCAGAGAAGTCAGTAATGCTGCACAGTTGTGCAAATCCTGGAAGGACTGGTGTCAAACTCCACGCCCTGTGAGATTACTGAATTTCCTTCTCTCTGTTAGGCTCATTTCATAAACTCAGAGTCCATAGGCACGTAGGTAGGCACGTATGTGGTCCCTTTGACTAAAATTCAATGTGTATATAATGGTTTTGCATGACTGAGGATTAAGTTCAGTCATTAGGAAAAAAAAATAAAAAGAAAAGAAAAAGAAAAAAAAAGATTATAACATTGATTTAATCAAGTTTTCATTTGAGGTTAAAATGGAAACCTCTGTTTGAATAGCTTCAAGGCATTACTTTCTTAGGTGACAAAATGGTTTCAAACGTGTAGGACTTAATGCCAATTTTAATTTACCTAAGAACCCAAAAGGAAGGACAAAATAGAAATGTGGGATATTATTCATCTCCTTATCTTTCTACCACCTGTGAATGCAAAATTAAAACGTGTGAACAAAAGGCCCCGCAGAAAAGGCTAGGACTGACTGCTCTTTAAAGCAGTTATCATCTAGATACTGCTTTTGCACAGTATTGGCTGGTAATAGAAGATAGAGATTGCTAGTGAATAAAGTTAACAAAATATAATGGAGAAAATCATTAACTGACGTGAATCGCTGCAGCTCCACTAAACTCAATGGAAATCTTATAGATTCATACTTCTTTTGCATCTGGGCCAAAAATAATAGGGAAATTTTCTGCTCTGTTTTGCCAGTGTAAGCCCAAAATAACGGCACAGATCTCCATGGTGTCACTCTGGATTTATGCCTGCATAGCTAAAAGCGCAGCGTGGCACATCATATTCTGAATAAGAGAAGAGCCAGATATGTGTAAGAATGATTAGGAAATTACAGTGTTGAGATTACAAGCAGCACTACTGTGCATTTGAAACAGAGATAGAAAATAATCGGTCTGCGCAGAAACCCTTTTCCATTCCTAAACTAGGCGCCCATTTTGTGTTTGCTGCGCTGACCCCTCCTGCCTTCCCTTTTCCTCCCTGTTTCATTGAAGGGCGTTCAGAGGGTGGGAAATCCTCCTCCTAGCTGCAATGATCCGACATTAGTGATGCCCCATTAAGGGGTGCAATGAATCTGCGTCGTTTGCCTTGGGATAGCAAGGCACCGGCACTCGCCACCGGCTGGCTGCCGGCGTCTTACCGATAGTGCAACGCAATCAGTTAACACAATGTGATGCATCAGCAAAACTGCAGGCAGGAGGGACGGGAAAAGAAGCTTTCTCCCACATAAATGGCAATTGGGTGCTTTTAGCGTGTCTGATTTGGGGAGAGTGGAAGCTAATCCATTTCTAGGCAAAAGCAGTGGTCTCTCAAAAAAATTTAAATAATCTAAGGCAGCATGCAGGAAGAAATACCATATCTGAACGTGAAGCAGGATTTTTAATTTTTATACTTTTACAGGAAAAGATTATTTCAACAAGTGGATTGTAATCAGAGGAGGAAGAGGATGTGACATTACCTGCCAAAGAGGGTCCGTCTGCTCCGGGAAGAGCTCAAAGTACTTCTGAGCCAGCTGAACTGGGGGCAGCGTCTGCAGTTTCAGGTTAGTCGAGCTCTTAACAAAGTTGGCTAGGTTCGCAAAGGTGTATAAGCCCAGGCGGTCGTTCCCATAATTAGACAAATGGGTCATGAAGATGCTGATCTGGAAGCAAGAGAAACCTTTCAGTTGCAGGACATCAGGAGATGGCAGCGTCTGGCTGGAAGGACAGGCCTGGGGGGCCCGGGAGATTTGCCGAACCCTTCCTTCCCCCCCCCAAAACCAAATGAATAATGTGAAGAATATATGTCCCGGTATTTTCTTTATGTGAGGTGATCAGACTCAGTTCCGTGGCTGCAAAGGCCTGCTTTATCTGTAGACTGTCATTATTTACTTTCATGAAGATGCTATCAAGCTGAGTGTTGTTACTTGACTGATTGACTCAGAACATTGGCCTAAGATAGGATGGGCAATGACACTGGAATTTAATTACACTGTTATCAAGAAATAACATCACGGTGGTAACTGAACAGTGCATATTTTTCTTCTTTTTCAGCACGCTCTCTGAAGTTGGCAATCGATGACATGCAGCAGATCGCAAAAAGTACAAATTAACTAACGTGACCACAGCAATTAAGCAGACCAGTGTGTCAGGCAGTGGCACTTCTTTATAATGACATCACGCTTCAAAGAGGCCTTGACGCGAGGTAAAAAAATTAGAGGTCTAATGTTGGTTACAGCGAACACCAGAAGAGGGTGGTGGGGAGTTTAGCAGTTTGCTGTCCTGCTGTCGCGCTGGAAATTTCTGGAAAAGGAAAATAAAGCATCGGCTTTGTGAAGACCATGGACAGCAATCCATTCACCTTCAGGCTGGACTGGGTTGAGACAAGGGACATGGGCTCAGCGCTCTCCCCTAGCCTTTTTGTGCCTGATTTTGGTTAGGTAGCTGGGTCGTCGAGCCTCGGGAGGGCTTGGTGCCCGAAGAACTGGCACGAGGAATAACCAGCCTGCTCAGCCGCTCGCGTTGCCTGCGTTACCCAGCGAGGCTGCAGGTCTGCAGGCAGGGGTGGGGGTATGAGCCATGTGTGCTTCGGGGTCTGAAGCACCTGACTCTGCAAAGAGCAGTCATCAGCAGGGAGGACACCTGATTCACAGGTAAATTACCTGCTCTGCAGAGAGGTATCTCTGTCCAGGTGAGTCTTTTTGGATGATTAGGAATGGGACCTGGCAGCACAGCTCGGGGCTGGGTGTGAGCTTATAAAGTGATGTGCAGGCAGCACCTTTGTCCTTTGAGAGCTGCAGCAGCAGCAGATCTGGGTCTCCAGCACCTTGGATGTGTGTGCGCTCAGGTCAGTGAGGTATTCCCCCCCATGTCTTGAGGGAAGCTGGATGTAGTTTGAATGATGTCTTGCACAATGCAGATGTGTGTGAGGGTGATGTTTAGGCTGCAGTCCTTTGAAGCTTGAAGTATACACTAGGTATGCTGGGGATGTCAAGGTGTGTGCTGTCCTTGCTGGAGGGAAAAGCAGGCAGACTGTCCTGGCACCTTGGTCCTGAGTTAAAGCCCTGGGAACGTGTGTCTCAGCTGGGTGGCAACCAGGCTGCCCAGCGGCTGCACTGCTGGGAGGTCCTGAGTCTCGAAACTCAGCCTTCACATCTAAAATGACTGCAAAATGCCCGGGTGTGTCTCAGGAAGGTTGTGACCACTGATCCACAGTGGGCCCTACTGACTGTGAAGAGCTTTCCAAAGCAAGCCACTGGTACCACCTGAAGAAGAAGTTTACCCTTCATTGTGTCACTGTTTTGTGGTCCCAGGCTTGAGCTGTAGCAGAAAAAAAGTGCTGCTGACAAAAATACTGTGTCTGTAGCACACTATGCTGTTCTGACTTTTGAAATAACCACTGAAAGCAAAAGCTACAAGCTTTCCACTTTCCCCATTGTGCTCTGCCAACGTGGCACTTCTTTAAGCATCAGCCCACAATGTTTAAAAACACGTCCATTAGTTTGTTAAATTATTGATAAGGCTTTTAGTAAGGTGAAGATGGATGGAGCTTAGGAGAAAGTGTCCCTTACGGCCGATCTGCAGTGTGTTTGCACTGTGCCCACTTTATTCCACAAAAGGTAGTTTATTCTTCGCTTTTATTCTGTTCTGAGCCTCTGTTGAGCAAAGATTGGCAACTGTACAAGATCTTTCTTCTGTCGGCTTGACGCTGTGGATCCCGGAGCCTATGCATTTTATGACTGGAAGTGTCTGACATAACTGGAGTGAACACTAAAATTGCCCTGAACTTTGTGCGTATCCATATGCAGTATTCCAGAAACTTATAAGCAAGGTAGCAAATCTTCTTTGCGTTTCCAGTCTACTGACCTTCTCCCTCATCTCTCCCCCATAAAGCCCCAACACAAGCATATCCTTTGTAGTTTATAGAGTTCAACCCCTCTTAAATGTGACAAATGCTTCCTGCAAACTTTTAAAATGATGAAAAGGAAAACACTTATAGGAAATGTTGATAGAGAATATCATCTTGTCTCTGAAGTGGTTTTTGATAAGTGCTAAGGGTCTGCCAATGACAGTTAATGTTGTTGCAGCAATTTAATATTATTGCAGCAAATAAAGTATGCAAGTAAATCTACTTGCTCGCCTTGGGTTTTTTTTACACTTGAATTTGAAAGATATTTTTTAAATGTAGAAAGGTGCTTATAGGATACAGATATTAGCTTATTTAAAGAGTTTCATTAGACTGCTGTCCAAAGCAAAAGATCCAGCTGATCACTCTTTATGGAGTCAGATCTTAGATATCGCTCTTGACTTCTGTTGCTCCATTGATCTTTTCTGAAGTGGAAAAGCCTGAAATATGATGCAGTGTACATGAGAAAACCATATCTAATTTTTTGCTGTCTATCTCCAAATCGGTTGAGGCAAAAGGAGATGGGTATTAACTGTTTGTGTTTACAGCATGGATGGACACAAAAATGTCTTTTCACGATGCATGAATCCATAGAATCCATAGAAAATGCAATAGCTTAGAAATGTGCTGAGCTAGCATAATGCTGCCACGTGCCTTGAGGCTGGCGCTGGGATGCGCAACGCTGCTGCGTAGCTTTGCTGTGCTGTTTTGGTGGACACAAAAAGGCTTCGGAACCAGCTTCGAGGGCGAGAGCGAGGAAACCAGTGAAAACCAAGGACCTCCTGCAGTGCTCTGAGCAAACTCGGTGAATAAAGGGGAAAGTGCCTTGGTTTTGTACTTTCTGCGACAAAAAGTAAGCTACAGCGCGCAGAGTGACACTAAGCAGCAGGCAGCACTTCATCACAGTAGGGATAATGCTTTTAGGAGGGAGGCAGGATGCTGCCCTGCGCAACGGTGCGGTACGAAGGCAATAAATTGTTTCACGTTCCTGAGGCTGGGGAGCGGGCTCTGGCTGCGTTGCATTACTCTTAAGGTTAAACTAGCATAAGCAATGTCTGTTACACAAATGTGCACTGAGTAAAATCCCTTCCTGTCACTACACAATCTATAGCCATGGGAAATGAGGTCGGTTGTGCGTTACTTTGGCGCTGGTCATGTTCCCCCATTGGTGCTGGAACACGGACGCTTTGCAGGACGGCAGTGTTCAAATGATGCTGTAGTTTGTACCGATGTGGTATCTTATGAGCTTTGGCACTTTCTCTCTCCCTCTGTCCCCTCATATTCTGAGAGATGCGAAGGGGAAAGAATGCTGAAGGTGTAGGCAGGAAAACTTCCTTTGCTTTCTGCCACCCACCCTCTGATCCAGATCTCAGTCGCTGCCTCCCTCTCATGCCCTGTAGTATATTGTCCTCAAAATCACTTTCCCTTTTCTGCAGCCATGGGCCTTTTGTTACAGAAACATTTTTTAAATTATTTTTTTATCCCCTCGTTTTACTGTAAGAAACATCTACAGATTTCAGTTATGGCTTTCAAAGACTTGCACAAAAAAAGAGAGAAATCAGATTTATTTTTTGCTGGTGACAAACCTGAGGCATGGTGTGATTTGCCAAGAATTAATGTTCCACGGGGGAGCCTGCTGCTGGGCTGGTCTACCCTCCCTAGGGTGGCCCACACAGCACTTCCAGGAGCATCTTATTTATATCTATATTAAATGGGAATGAATAGAGAGCTGTGGCACACAGACTGTGGAAATTCAGATTTTTACTATTGTAATGGGCTTTTTTTCTCCTGGTTTCTGTTGCCTGCTTTGTATTAACATTTCAGAGATGTCCACAGTGGTCTGTAATTTCTCTGTTCAAAAGAAAGAGGTGGGAGGAGAGCAGTGATCCTAAATTTCTCAGACCACCTGTGCAGTTAATATGCCATTCTGGTTGATAAAACGTATTATTTCCATTAGGCTGGGTGGGCAGGGGGGCAGACAGCGTATTTTATCCTTCCTTACTGACAGAATCCAACGGAAGCTATATCCTGCATCTGGCTATTTACCAGCTGCTCTGCTCCGAAACCATAATATTTGGTTAACGACTGATTAACAAACCTGAACTGGTCGCACCTATGATATGAGATTGTTTGTAAATGACAGCACCACCACACCATTTTACTAGCTGGCTCTTATTTCTAGGGCTTTTTAAAATCAGTTGTAGCCATAAATTAGAGGTACAGCGTATTCTCTATATGTAATGTTTGTATATGTGTGCTTGTGTTAATACATAAAATGAAATCTAGATGAGATAGTTGAGAAAAATAAAGGGTGTGTTTCAAAATTATTGGAATATAAACCATGCTAGATCTGCTTGAAGTGTCCTGAAACTGCATTCTGTACTCAGAGTTAGTGCGCTTTCTCCAAATGCACAGCCCTGTGCACCTATTAACACAAAATACAGAGGTTTAATTCCTTCTGTAGGTGCCAAACTCAGTACAGTCTTAAGTAAAAGCACTTGATTTTGGATGAAAGTCAGCTACCTCTCTCTGGAGAGCACTAGGATGCTAGTCTGTTCTAAAACTGGAAATAATGTTTGTCTTTTTTGGGAGGATCATCCCAGAGAAAAGCTAACCACTGTAGATCCTGCCGTGTGGATGTTGCTTTAAAGAGAAGTTGGCAAAAAGCGTTGAACTCTAGTGGGATGTTCAGACCGGCTGGAGGACCCACATCATGCCAGCAGCTGTCGGGTAGCTATGAAGATCCCATTAGCCACTTAGCTGTGCTTAAATTCCAGGAATGCAAATATTGTGAAGGTCAAAGCGTAAAGTGACTTCCAAAACCAGGACACATTTGCTTTTCAAACTCTATCCTTTATGCGTGTGCGTTTGTTTACTGCAGGATGTAGTTTATGCTGTACATGCAGCTTTGCGGGAGGGTTTGATGTTTCACTCCAAAGCTGTGCCGTGGGATGACTGAGGCCGAGTCCTACCCTCAGCTGGTGTGACTCCCTCCAGCCTGAGTGCAATCTGCAGCTGTGTTGATTCCTGCAGCAGCTGATATTAAATAAGATTGCTTCCTCTGCGTTCCCCGGGAGCCCGTGCTCCATAGCCACCAATGTCCTCACCGTTTATCCTAGTGAATTAAAACAACTCTGAAATTAGCGCAAAGCTTCTGGTTTCTCCTTGAGAATAACATATGCCTACACGCTAGAAATCCTGGACAAAGGACTGTTAGTGCTCCAGCTTCCAGCTGAAGGGTAACCCAACCAACCTCTCTGTTGTACCCGGCCAGCCTCAAGGATGGCTGTCTCATACATGGAATCAGCTTTTGGTGATATTTGAACCAATGACTATCCATTGATCTAGCACTAGCAATGAAAAAATCAATTGCAAAACTCATGTATAAATGTGCTCCACTCCAGCCTCTCAGCCATTCAATAATTAAATAGGATCGATGTTCCCTCTTAGGAACTTGTCCTTTGGCCCTGCCCCACTGCCGGAAAGCCCGGGAACTGAGATAGGTTTCGGTGTGAGTCCTGCTCCTCTAAGAGGAACTTGTTGCTTGCTGTCTTTAACAACTTTTTTTCCTTGTTTCTGCATCTCTTAAACCAAATTTGCCAGAAAGGAGGACTTAATGCATGCACATAATCCAGGGGTATAGCTGAACCTAGTGCAAAACAAAGACATGTTGGGAAATACGTGGTGCAGGCATCCTGTTCTTGTAGAAATGTGGTAGCATATTTACTGCTCTTCTCCACTCCTCTCTTGCCTGATGTTTCGCAGAAAAATGCATTTTGCTATTCCATCTTTTTCCATTGTGCTCAGAGAAGGCTGTCCGGTTGCTCCAAGAGCAAACTCTCATAATTGGATCTCGATGGCAGCATGTTGTATTTCTGAATGTGTAAATGGGATGTCATGGCTGAGAAATGCAAAACTGTCAAGTGTCCATTTACTAATACCAAGTAGCTCTATGCTAGGCTGACCACAGAAATACCTCTTTCAGTTTCAAGTGTTTAATATATTTCACATCCTGACAGCCTCCTATTATGGATTACGGACTTTTCTTGTACCTTATGAGCCGGAGCCCCATTCACTGATAATGAATCCCAGAACGCTCGGGCCCTTAATGCAGCTGTTTGTGCAGCAGCACAAAGAGGAAGCTGGGAGTGAGATTTTTGTGTTGACAAAGCACTAATTTTAATAATGACAAATTGTTTCTCTACAATTCAGCACTATTCATATTCATGACCCTTCTGCTACTGAAGCAAAATCATTTAGATGCCTGAAAATTGGGGTTTTTTTACTTTTACTCTATTTCCACTCTGCACATCTTTTTATATTTTAGCATTCTTGACAGGATAATCAAATATTTTCCAAACACGGTATGTCTAAAGAAAGCAACAAAGGCAGTGTTTGAAAAGAAATGGTTTTGTCTTTGATTGAAGGGGAAACAAAACCATTGAATGGCGTTTTATTTCCCGTGCCCATATTCATTACAGCGTCAGTATTCCACCCAAAGTGCTCCCAGCGACGGGAGGGGAAGCGGCTGTGGATCAGTGGTGGTACGTGGCCTTGGGACAGCTGTACAAATTCTCCAGTCTATCTGTGGTGTTTTAACGTTCCCTATTCAAAGAGTAGAATTGTTTCTCGTTTACCCGGGAATGCTTTCTACTTTTCCATTATTTAGTTGCTATGATAAAATGAATTCTTTATTATTGACAGAAAAATCCTGTGCGTTGTTCTTTTTCCCTATGAGAATAAAGTTGCTATGTTTGTTTTTATTTTTCTTTTCTAGTATCTACCCAAGTCTCGCTTCTAAAATAAAGACTAAATCATGACTATATTCCAACACAGCAGCTACTTCTCATGTTAGATACATCTTTGATACCCTTGATGTATTGGGGTCCTAGATGAAGAGATTCATCTAGTTAGGAGATTGCACTCCATTAGTTATATATTTTATTTTTTTTTTAAAGCCTGCAATTAAAACTGTGTGGGTTTTGGTTTTTTAACTAATAGGGCATACTTTCAGAGCCTGTGAAAAAATAACTGCTGCTGTTGATGACTTTATGCAATCAGTGCATAGCTGCATTAGGGTGGAAAAACTAAATGGAATTTTTTATGTCTGTTCATTTGTCACACTTGTGTAAGTGATCAGCAGTACATCTAATTGTGGCCAAAGTTTAATGAATCCTGTGCAAATGCGGTGCTGCCAGTTACATCTGTGGGCCCCGTGAAGTCTTTGCAGAAGTCTAGAGCAATTCAAGCCTCCTGTTATAAGCAAATATTTTCATTTTTAAGTGAAATTTATGATATAGGAATTCGTCTTGTTGCCATCTGTGTTTTCTCACTGAAAATACTTCCTGACACTATAAACTTCCTCTTAAAACAAAAAACCCACCAACAAACAACTATTCAGTTCAGACTTAAGAGTAAATCCAACTTCCAATTACCCAAATGAACCAGATGAAAATGGATTTGGGTACTATTGTCTTAAGTCAGAGTTGTATACCAACACTTTCTGACAGAATAGTGAACGTATCATCAAAGACACAGCTCTGAAGTCTCAGAAGGTTCTGGTCTTCAGTTTTCAAAGATGATCCAAGGGGTGTGTATAAGGAGAAAGCTATCAATAACCCTTTTCCGTGACGCTATATGTTGCACGCTCCTTGTTAACTTCCATCAAGCAACTACAGAATACTGGTCGAGGCTGTCAACCTCTTTAGTCATAATCCTCTGCAGATAAAAATCAGTTCAGCTTCAATTATTTTGTGCCCATGAATAATGTGAGTATTCCTTGGCATCGGTTTATAATACCAAATTACATCCCGATCTGGCTGCATCTACAGAAAATTGTGACGCTTTCTCTATTACTGCTCTGAAATAATGGTAGTTCTCCCTTACTGTTCTTAATGTCGCAAATGTCCTGACAGTACGGCCGTCACAGCAGGAGGGCTGGCCTGAGCTGATGGGTGAGTGACCACCACGGGCCAGCGTTAGTCCAAGGTCCTCTGTAGTGTCTTTGAGTGGTGTGCTGTCTTACAAGCCTTGTGTTTACCACAGCATGGAAAAATGTAAAAATAATTCTAAATAATACACTTTGCCTCTCCTGGATATGTGGGTAAAGTGAAACTTTTGTTTCTGTGTCTGTGGCAGTGAAATAGTGACAGCACTGATCCCTTGGGCCCCTCTTACAGACATTGAGGTGCTGGAGCGTGTCCAGAGAAGAGCTACAAAGCTGGGGAAGGGTCTGGAGCACAAGTCTGAGGAGCAGCTGAGGCAACTGGGGTTGTTTGGTCTGGAGAAAAGGAGGCTGAGGGGAGACCTGATGGATCTCTACAACTACTTGAAAGGAGGTTGTAGCCAGGTGGGTGTTGGTCTCTTCAAGTTACAAGTGAAAGGATGAGAAGAAAGGCCTCAAGTTGCACCAGGGGAGGTTTAGATTGGGTATTAGGGAAAACTTCTTCACCGAAAGGGTTGCCAAGCACTGGAACAGGCTGCCCAGGGAAGTGGTTGAGTCACTGTCCCTGGAGGTATTTAACAGATGCTTAGGGACATGGTTTAGTGGTGGACTTGACAGTGCTAGGTTAACATTTGGATTTGATGCTCTTAAAGGTATTTTACAACCTAAATGATTCTATGAAATATGTCACTCTAAAAATAGTTTCTAAGATCCAAGAAGGAGCAGATACACCAACTGAAAGGGGAGAACACTGGGCACTTAGAAGAAATCTTACATCTGCCTCCTCTTTAGGACCAGTATGTCCTGTGCAGCAGACTGCCTGATCCTTGCCACTGCATCTTTTTGCTGAATCTCAGGTCCAGGCGAACGCTGGATCTAGACCTCTCCATGGGGATCACAGAGGGATGGTGCTAATTGGTGCTGCCCAGCAGCCATGAGGGGAGGGCTGAAAAGAGCCACAGGTCAGCCCTGTTCTTCATGCGGCAGAATGGGCTGGCATGGGTGGGGATGGAGGAAAGCCCCACACTTGATGGTTGAAAGCATCTGCCATCATCTTATGTACCTTGATTTGTCTTCAGCAGCCCCAGCAGAGAGCTGTTTGGGCAGGAGGTGGGGACAGCCCTACCTAACCCTGTGGAGATAGGGAGGTGGCAGTCCCTCACCCCGGGCTACTGCCCACTTGTCTGCATGAGGTCAGCTCTGCAACGGGGGGGTAGCTGACTGCATCCATGGAGCTCCAGCTTTTTTCTTAGCTGGCATTGCCCGGGTGAGAGGGACTGTGCACAGCAGATATGTCACGAACTCTGCAACATGAGCAGGGCTATAGGGGACATCCAGGCAAGGGTTGTGAGTGACATTAAAACTCACAGGCTAGATAAAATGCTGGATTGGATGTGGGTGACAATATTTTGCTCAGCATTGGACACACGTGTATGGGGAGACAACAGATGATACCCGAGTGCTCAGGCTGGAGCCATCAACCAGCCTGCAGGCTTTCCTGCTTCTACCCTCACCAAGCTTTCCCGCTGCTTGGCCTTATTTCTAGGGAGGGGTCAGCTTTGCTTTCTTATTTGTGCATGCTGGTTCATAAGTGCCTGATATCTAATTAAATAATGGCATGTTTTAGTAGCATGTAGATATTACAGATAATCCAGGAGGGATCACTTTTTAATGTAGATTAAATATCTTTGCAGCAAAACTAATTACTTTTCCAGAACTTCCAAAATATCTTATGGGGCCTCTTACTTGTGTGAGTGGAAAACAATCAGAAAATTTCTTCCTGTTTGACTTTTATTTTAATGGAAGTAAACAGTGCTCTCATTACTTTGAAGAAATCTAAATATGATGCTTATGTTTTAAGCAACATTAAACCTTAGCTATGGAGACCCCAGAGGATATAGTGAGAGATAATCAAGAGAGTTTGCTCTACACATGTAGTACCTGCATGCCTGCAATTCTTGGAGAGGAGGAGGAAGAGGAGAAGACTCTGCTGCTCAGGAATCAGTGTAAACAACTAGAGAGCCTCCAACCAGGGGAGCCAGCAGTGGCCAGGCTGCCAAACAGCTAACAACAGCGGTAATAAATATTTATGAAGGCTGCATTTGAGCCAAGCTGTGTGCTTGACTTGAGCCTTGCTGCGTACACACTGCAGGTCACCTGGGAGTGCGCCATCAAATTCCTCTCACCTGCAATGACCTGGGCTTAAATTTTGTCATTTCACAGCTTGGAGATGTCCCTTGGCTACTCTGGCAGGTTCTAGGAAGACAAGATTTCGAGGCAGGATGGAACTAGTCCTGAAGTAAACATGGACTTTAAGGTTGGCGGACTGACCACCTCAAGAAATGAAACGTTTGCTTTAGCTCTGCAGGTGCTTAACGTCTTGCTTGGGGGCCGCTGGTGTTACTACCCTTCGAGGAAGCCCAGTATTTCACAGCTCACAGCTCAGTGCAACAGGCAGAGATATAAGCTGCCCTGTTCCCTTCAATAGGACTTCAGTAAGTTCGATGGTAGCCTGGCCTGGTGACACTGTTTTGTTTTTTTAACAGGATCTTCAGTGATTTTTCTCTCTATTTACTCTTCCAATCAATGAGTTAAAACATAATCCTCTGAGTTGGCTCACCTTTGGGAGAAATATGCTCGCTAACTGCTAATGGCAAATGGTCAAAATTACTATTGGTTTGGATAAGCATCCAGAAACGACTGTTTCTCTGACATTTCTCTTTATGGATGTGCTTAAATAAGATCTGGTTCTAACTGTGGTTTTGAATGTTGGAATGAACGATGTGTATTATCATTAATGTGGCACTTCATAGTCTCCAGGTAGAGGAAGGTAAAGTCTGAGCCATACTGACATTCCCTATGGAAATTACTGCTCAGGACCCTGCACAGCAGAGTTGTAGAATAACTGCAAATTATCCCGTTTGAACTGAGCCCTCTTACAAACACTGAGTAAGAGTTTTCACCAGGTTACTTTCTTTCAAATGGCAAAGAAGAAATGCCAGCCAAGCTGATATAGATTGGAGATGCAGGAAATTTATCATTTGTTTTTATAACTGTACTACTGTCATGTTGCTATTCTAGCAGTTTTATGAAGAGCTGACTGCTCTATGTTATAGAGTATTCATAAATGATGATTAATTAATCCATTTTGGTGGCCTACTCTGAGCAAACAAACCCCAGAGTTAATTTAATTCTCCACTCTTGGTTTCCGAAGAAAAAAATACAGCATTTTCAGTTCACTAGAGGATATAATATTCTCAAATCAGCCACTTTCCAATTAATTTTGAATGGCGAACACAGCAAGGAAATTTTGTTCTTGTCCATTTACTTCTATTAAGGATTCATTTTCAATAATCAGAGAATTCTGAGTCAGCTCATTTTTACCTTAAAGGCTTGCTCCTGACACTTTAATAAATTATCGTATGGTGTGTGCTTGAAGGTAACAGATTCTTTTTCTCTTTACCCAACAACCTTCTTGTTGACACACAGTCATTTATTACTATTTCTGCCATCACCTAACTTGCTGGGAAGTAATTCTGATAAAGTACTAAAATGCATGGTGTGGAGTATCAGCTTTCATAAAGAAAGGAGATGTGTTATCCTTGAAATATTTTCTTCATGCTCTGTGTTTCAAGCTAATTAGTTTCTCAATATGCTGCTGAAGGCTTGAGTTTCCATGGGACAATATTTTCTTACACCAGCTCTTTGCAGCTGGGGTAGCCATGTGGGATGAAGGAAAAAAGAATGATTTACAAAGGGGGAGAAAAGATTCAAAAGCCTGAGCAAGGTTGGAGTGGATTTAATCATACATCTGGAGTTGGAAGATAAAAGTGGCTTCAACTTTTATGTTTGTATTATTTCTATCATGTTATCAGTGCTTACAGGACTTTTGGTTGCAAAAGGAAGTATCTTTAGGGGAAGGGGCGATGGTGCTGTAGATACAGGCACTCTTGTAGCACTCTATCTTTCAATACAAATACGTTGGTTGTACTGAACCTTAATATGTGCTGTGGCAGGAAGAAACCAGAAGTGTTTGCGATGCCAAAAGTGCACGGGAGGTAAGTATTCTTTTGAATAAAGGAGAGATACTACCCTCTTCCTCAGGCGAAAGCTAACAACTGTGTCCTGTGGTTCCACTGCCTGCCCAGGCAGCTCTGGCTGGGATGGCAACCCCATGGCCCTTTCTGCAGGGACGAGCGTCTGGCCACTCTTGTGCTTCACTGCAACATTCATGTAATGCAGTGCAATGGTTCTTTACATCGTCCTGGCAGGTTACATTGTCCTGGGCCCTGTACAAAGAAGAATAAGGCCCAACTCGCTCTTTTTCATTTGATTTGGTACGTGACCATTAAGACGAATTCTCACGTAGCTGGTTAATAACAGAACTCCCTCTTAATTTGGTAGAACAAACATATCCCTCTTGTCATGTTGGAGAGGGACATGCCGGTCCCTCTAGGCGGTAGGCTGCTAATTATTGCTCAACGAGTATTGACATTTTTGTAGTGAGGAGGTTGCTTGCTTTCTTTTTCCTGTTCCTGAAATATGCTGAGATGCTCTATTCACAGGGCTCTTAGCAGAACTGCATTATGAATTACTTTTGGATTGCAGTGTATTTCCTACAATGCCTGAGGTTATTTTTTATCCTTTCTACAGCTATGCTCAGAGAAACAAAGCAAATAAAAAGAAAAATATTATTAACACTCAAGATGTTTCATAACAACACTCCCAAATCTCGTGTGGAAGGTATAAATTAACCCCTCTCTGCATTTACTTTTAATATTCTGAAGCAGTAATGTGTGATTCTCATCTCTTTTTGTGATGAATGAGGGCAGGAAACAAGAACAATATGTTTGAAGTATGGCACATGGGGGCCATGCAGAATCCAAATCTAACAGACTGGAAATGAACAATAACCCTTTAGTTACAGTGAGAGCTTAAAAATATAAATGCATTTAAGTGGCCTTCAAAATTAAAAGCGTCCCATGACACTTGCAAAGAATTTGCCTGTCTCTGCAACGTGTGATCACACCTTGTTCCAAAGTGAGAATAATAATGTACCTTATTATGGACTGTCTGTAGCTTCTCCTGAGTTGAGTTCAAAGTTACCTTTCAATCACAAGTCTGATTTCACTCTCAACAACCAAATTCCCACAAAAGAAGCTAATCTTCCTGAAATTCATATGCCACATTTCATCTCAGGTTAAAGCTTCTTAGGGATGTTTGATTGAAGTACGAAGAGGAGTTTTAAAAAGTGTTTAACTTTTCCCTTTTTCTGCGACTTTTTTTTTTAAACTTTAAAAATGGCTTGATCTGTCACTTGCAAATATGTCTTATTTTGTTGGCTTTGCCAACAAAAAATGCTGTGTGTAGGGTATGCATGTGTCTCTAGATACTATGTGGTGATGCAGGTATCAATCTAGAGTAAAGAAATTTATGTACATACATAAATAAAATGCAAGAATGGCCTGTGCAAGTTCTTTATGGTGGAATTAGGAAAAGGAGACAGTGGGAGACGGAAGTAAAACACCCCTTGAGAAGAAGGGGAAAGGAAGAGTTAGCCCAGCCAAGTTCACCTGTGTAACAGGGAGGAAAAGGAAGGAAGAATAGGAGAAGAGAAGCATCTTGTGAATTAAGACTGGATATAAGTAACAATCTGATCCTGGGTAGAGATCGTCAATTTAACCACCTCTCTAGGGTTATCTGACCTTCTCGGTTCAGGCAACAGAAAATCCTAATTCACTGTGTTCAGCCATGACCAGGACAGAGATGGGAATGCCTTGAGGTGGTGAGAGTCTCATATTAGGTTTCATTTTCTGCAAGCTTTTCCACTGTTTGAATGTGGTCAAAGATTGGGTCATACTTTGCGAGAAACTTTGTCCTCGCGTACGCAGCAAGGTCTACAACTACTTCGGTTTCAGTGTTAAATTGACACTGTCTCTTAGAAGGGGTTGGTGGCTGCAGACCTGAAATGGGGCTGGAGCGGAGCAGAAAATAAGAGCAGCGCTGCAGGAAAGGGGGTGGCAGTATTAAGGGTTATCCATTAGCTTTTCAAGGTGAGCAGATAATGAGAAAATCATGCACCAGACTGGCAAGTAAATCCAATTAACTGACTACTGAACTGAGCAAAGTGGGTCTTGCTGGTTCTTCTCAAAGACTGATCCACTTATTTTTGCTTTAGTGTTCGACTGAGATGCCTTTTGTGCTGTCACTTGCTGGCTTAATAAAAAGCTCGCAGGTTTAAAGAGATTTTATTTTTTTTTAGGAGAAATGACTCTCTTGCTCTTGTTTGTAGGGGTGATAATATTTAGGGCTGTATTTATTAGCTTATCTTGGCTGTTAAACGTTTATGACTGTTCTTTATCGTCTGTGAAGCGGGGGAGTAAAGGAGATGAACTAGAAAACAGATACCGCAAGACCTTGCGGATGCTGAAGATGTGATATATAGAACAATTTGTAAAGGCATGCTTTAAATATGTCAGAGCATTTCTCAGGAGACTGAATGAAGGGCAACGGTCAGAGAACATGGACTGAACCCACTTAGTTTTGAGCCTGACATTTGGATGTGAAAAACCCTCCTTAAATTTAAACTCTGGAGTTCCCTGACTTTTCTTATGAGAAACCTGCTTTTGGCTGCTGATAGTATTTTGGTTTGGGAACTGTGTTATGAATATTTTTTAATTATAAATTTTCATGGTTTAAATTTTGAAGCAAAGCAAGGGATTTGCTCTGTTCATCCCATTTGCTCACTCCACCTCATGCTCCGTGTTTGTTCATGACAGCAGATGACGTGACCACGAGTGTGCCTTAGAAAATACAGTGCTCTGATTAGCACATCACAGCTTTCATACCAAATCTCGCTTTCAAAAGAAACCTTAATGCAGGTTGATTTTAATGCCAGTTTACTTGTCTTTCTCCACTGAGTATGTCAAAAACAGAAGGGCCTGTAAAGTTGGTTAATGTTTGATGGGAAGGTATTTTTTTAAAGAAAAAAGGCAAAGAAAAGGAATATGGTGCAGCACTGGTAAAGTGAACAAAAAGAGAAAAGGAGATTTTACAAATATATTTGGGAATGGATAAAGTTATTCTAAAGGGCAATTAAGCTAAGTAAATAATGAGAAGTAGAATAAAAAAAAATGCTGAAAAATGACTGAAATGTTGAACTACTTGAAATGCCATATTTTTTTATAGTTATGTAACTCAATGAGGCCAATGTTACAAAAAAAGGCATCTCTGAAAGCACCTCAAAGCAGCGCAAAAAGGTTGTAAAGAAATGGCAAGGTTTAGGAGATGATGCTGTTTGAAATGGTTTAAAAAGTAAATAAATTAGAAATCTTAAGTTGAGTTCGTTTTTTCTGTTGAGGCAGTGGAATGCTGTATACCAACAGAAAACCTAAATATTTTTTCACAAGAGATGGGGTTGCTACAATGCTGGTCAAAGCCAGAGAATTTTCTATCACATTTACACAGCTGGGTAGTGTTACATTCAGATTAACGGCACGGTGGTGTTCTTGTCTGATGCTCGTTGGAATTATATTCCTGACTTTGAAGATATGTCTTGAGTAGCAATGCGCTTTCTTGAGTAGTAACGTACTTAGTTTAAGATCTAACTGCAATTAATGCAGACGTATGTGCTGTCGCAGCACAGCGGTAAGAATTTTATTCTTAGTATTGCAAAAGAATTCACTATCAAAATTGGATTAGGCACCAAAGCAGTTTTGTAAAACTAGTTTACATTTTTGATTAATTGAAGCTTTAGATGTCTGGGTTTTTCTTCCTTTTCCCTTGCTTATTTCCACTGATTGCGGTGGTTTTGCTGCTTTATTTTCACCACTGACATGGAAGTACTGATGCTATGACTTCTAGGAGCTCTGTCCTAATTAGCATTTAGTGAATAACTGATATTTGATGTTGTTTGTCAAAGCACAAAGTAAATAACATCCATGATAATAGTAACATAACACTGCTTGAACAGCTAGCTTTGGTGTGGCCGGGGAGAAAAAGGAAATATTTCATTTGAATGTTTCATTGCTTTTCTTGTATCAAATAGTAAAGGAAAACTCCAACAGCCACACTAATGTTTCATTTTCTGTCCCAAAGTGTACTTGTATTTCTTATTTGTAAATACATCTGAAGCTCCTTGTTATTGTTCTAAGCCTCCAAATGAACACAACCCTTCAGAGAGGAGCTAGATTGATACCTTTTGAAGGAGTTGCATTATTTAGGTTTATTTCAAACCCAGTCTGTTTGCTGAGACTTTTTCCACTCACTTTAATGAGCTTTGCTTTGAAGTGTTTATGCAAAGAATAAGGACCCCAAAATCTAGACTTGAGCAGCCTTCTGCATTAGCTGGATCCTGGAAAGGTCTGGCTGGGATTCTTGTAACCCTCATTAAAACTCCAAGGAAAGTTGGTTTGATTTCTGTCTGTCTTGGTGGAATTTATCCCTCCTCTGCATACTACTAAATCATCTCTGCCAGACATGACTCATCTTTGGGATTCATAAATTAGAAAGTGAAAATATCTCTGAGCCACAGAGTACTCAGTAGAAGCCATTTAAAAAAAAAAACAACCCAGAACATCGGAAGATCCCCTTGACAATCTCTCTGCAAACTCTATCCTAATGCAATGTCACTTGGGCATTTTTTAATTTAACCATCTATGCGGTATTGCTTGATGGATGTGCAAATGTTTTTTGGTATATGAGCTTAATATTTACTTGTAATATGTTTGCTGAAATTGCTAACTCCAACCTTGAGTAGTGGATAGGGTTTCTGTAAACCATTTGCTTGTTAAGGCTCAGGAGGGGAAAAAAAGAGAATTTGCCAGTAGCCTTCGTTGGTGGCATGTTTTAAAGTTAGGAAAAGCTAGCAGATATTCAGTTCTTGCCTCTTTCAAGATTTCCAGATTTTTACCTCATGCAAAATCTTCATTATCTCTACCTGCTCCCTGCCGAGGCCACATGTGAACCTCTCAAATGTGAAATACATGGCAAATAAATCCGGGGAAACCTAGCGTTGCAGTCCATGTACTGCAATGTCAATGTTACTGCTCGCCATTGTCATTGAGAGTTGCAGTCTGACCCCTAAGTTTGTGGTAAACAAATTCTCCCTCTGATGTACTATTCGTGTTTAGTAAATTTGCTTCCCCACATTTAATTATTCTTGGTATGTGCTTCAGTAATCAAACTAATTGAAAAAATGTTTAATCAAAACTTGATTATTTGTGTTCCTACTTGCACTTGTTTGGGGGGATGGGATAAAAGATTATGAATGGATGTCACAACGGCCTAAGGAAACGTGAACTTCTCTGCTCTTACAACCCGTCTTCACTGCTGAAATCCTGTTAAAAATACAACTACAAATCAAGGTGGTGCTTTGTGCCTGGAAACCCTGGTCTACATCATCCAGGCGAGGCATTTTCTGGAACAAAGCAGGATTGTAGTGCAGATGCCATGCCTGTGCAATGGAAGGAACCATGATCTATTACTTGTTGTTTAACTCTGCCAGGGGGCTGTTTCCCTTAGATGTGATTGACCCATTCCATGTATCAGTGTCGACGCAGAGAGAGCATGTAGGGTTGAAAAGCAGGCATTGTCCCCCTGGAAGCTGGCGTTGACGTTGACTTTGGTTCTGTTGTGCTTGGGCTGCTATTCATGCTAAAGTTTATTCAGCCACTTACTGTGCATCTGTGCCTCTTCCGAACAGCTTATGTCATCACTTAGTTGCAGATTCCAGGTTTCCGTTTCTTTGTCCCTGACATCTTAAGCTAGAAGGCCAGAAATAGCTGACTTTTAGTTTGTTTTTAGACAGCTAAATAGCTGTAATCCACAGCAAAAGGTGGTGGTGTGCCGATTTTAATCAAGGCACTGTGATTGTTTCTAAAATTTGAAACAGTCTGAAAAAGACTGTCTTGAAGTGTGTGTGGGAGGGGAGGGGAAACCTGTAATAATTCTGTTTACGGGAGACTAAAGTATGGCTTTTCACTTCTGGAAGCCTTGCCTCAAAACAACCGTGGACATTGGACTGAACTGTTCTCAGCTGAACTCTTGTCCTCGCTACCTAGTGAACAGATATGGTACTGGTTGGTGTAAAGGGCCGGCTGTAAGGAAGCTGGTGCTGGATGGGGAAGGGACAGACTGGCCAACCTGTGCAGCACCTCTGTACTATTTTAGGTAGTGGTGTTAGTCTGCTTCTTAATAAGCAATAGATTGACCTCCATGTCCCTTCAACGAGGCAAACTGAAAGTGCTCCCACCACATAGCATTTCTGCACATATGACTCAAAAAATAACAATTATTTTGTATGTTTGGTTTTTTAAGTGTCTGAAATAGTGCAAGAACTATGTTGTTGCTTTAGAAGGATGTTTTTATGCATGACATTGGTAATGTGCTGCATGCTCAAGAACATAGAGCAAAAGAGTGGGAAGATGTGAGGATTGAAAGTCTGCTGGGAATGGTGTTAGAGGTGTGCAGAGAGCCAAAGCCAATGCATCCTTGTCTGGACAGGCTTTTGGGAACAGTCCCTGAAGTAAACCATCCTCAAAACCCAGATCCACGGTTTTGATATGGAGGAAACGAGGTAGCTGCCTCCAAAAGAGAAGCCAGGAGCAGAGACACTTGTGCAATGTGTGGGAGACCAGTCCTTACCATAACTGCTTTGGGAAGATGTCATTGAACTGCACAGCTTGTTTTATTTTTTTGGTTTAAAAGGTATGTTAGCAATTATGGGTTGGTTTGTTTTTATAGGGAAAGCATTAGATTTCAAGCATCTAAAGCCCAAATGTTGTTACATATCCCACCTAACTTGGAACTGCTGCCCAGCTATCATTAGGCTCATCTACAGAAATGTACCAATGCCAAAACTGGCAAAGTGAACAAAAAAACCCCCACAGAAACGAGACAGGCAATGACCATAAACGAAACTTGCTCAGAAACCCTCTTCTAACTTCTAGCTTACTTGATGATCAAGAAAGCACCTCATAAAATAACAAAATGATTGTCTGCCATACTTGCAGAAAGGGCTCTGCGAAACCACATATTCTTTTTTGTTGCCCCTGTGCTTTTCACACAGATGGGAGTAGTAACAGACACTCTGCACCACAGGGCAGGTAACTAGCTGCGCAAGGAGATTTCTAACCCAATCTGGGACTCTGGAGTATGATCTTTTACGGTAATAACACATGTACTTTGTATGTAACTTCAGTTGTCATGGTAGCCCGGCAGCGCTGTGAGAGTGCACGTGCATACGCTCTCTGCAAGCAGAAATAGTTTTATACCATCTTCACCCTCCAGAGGAGCGCAGCGCCCATGCGTAGGGGTTCCCCTTTCCTCTCGCTGTATGCACATAACTTACACTAATGCTGGTGGCAACTGCACGCACCCACTTGAGACCAGAGCCCGGTGAGCAGGAGCCTTGTGTAACCACTGGGCAGTGGAATTAATAGGAGCTACTTGTTTCTGCACATTTCTTCCACACCAGGAAAGAGTCTGGCAGGTGTTTTTAAAGAGTAAATGAAAAATGTTTTTAAACAATGCCAATAATGCAAAAATAAACAATGGTACATGCAATCTCTTTCCTGCAAATCTTGAAGTAGGGTAACTGCAATGACGTATAAGGCAGCCTATGTGCTAGGGTGGACGGTGCGTTCTCGTTAGGATTTTATTTATGGATATGGTTTCTAGCCACGGATGACATTAGGCATTTCGTTCAATGTGACTCAACAACAACAAAACTTTAACTTACGGTTTTGAAAAAGCCTTTACCTTCCAGACACTTGTTCTTTTCCCTAATCCGTTTGGAGAGCACGTGCTGGTTACACTGTGCTGCTTGTGGTAAAGCCCTGAACCGCACAGCTTGATATCCAGATACGAAGGAAGATTATTAGTGAGTGGAGGTGTGTGAAAAACTTCCAGGATATAAGATGGGAAGTCTCTCTCTTCCAGCACGCACTGCTGCCAGACTGGAGAACACATCACATTCCAAGCATGTTTTTACATTCAACTGATTTGGGGCTTGGCCAGAGGAATAGGCACTCTATTGATCCCTTTCAGAAGTTTCTATAGATTTTTAGATACTAATCTGTAAACTTTTTCAAATTAACCACCAAATTAACCGCCTTCACTTACACTGAATAAAATAAAGGTTTTCACATTTGTTCATTTGTGTGCTGTCCAAACCTTGGTATTTAAAAAAAGAATGAATATAGATGATTTTGTTTCTTACCCACACCAGCTTCCTTCTGAGAGAAGGCTAGATTTTGCTTTTACTGTTGTCAGTCAGTGCATATTTCATCGGATACTGTACCAACCTGACTTGAATGATGGTGGGGTTTTGTGGTATATCTTACTTCAGCTCACACATGATTAAATTATATTTCTTCCTGTCTGAATAAGCACTTATATTGGAACAGATTCATACTTAACTCAGGGAAGTGTGTGTCAGTATTTCACTTGTGTCGCTTAGCTCAGTAAAATATCAGTGTTGATGAGGTAAAGATAGAAAATCGTAAAAGTGGGGGAAGGGGGAATCAAGCATTGATGGTATAAAAAAGCTGTTCTTTACAAATACCACCCAATAATATCTATTGTACTCTCACTTTATTGGAACATAGCTTGGCTAAAACAATGACTTTGTGTACTGAAGAAAATCAAAGAAAATCTTTTTCACCTCCCCTTTCTTTAGAAGGTGGTCTTCTAGCTCTGTCATGAGTGACAGATGCATGATTACATCTGGAATGCTTTGCCTGCCATTACATACTGCCTTCCTAGGAGAGGTCCTGCTTCTGCTGCATCACTCCTGAAACCTAAAAGGCAGGTGGTAGAACTGCTTCTCTCAAGTATTATTTGTGTCACGCTCAGCAGGGCACAGAGAGCACCTGTCTGCTGCAGGACCTGTCTAGGGCGGGATTTGGCCCTTTCTTGGGGGAAGCAATTGGACCTGGCTGGGGGAAACCTCCTGCAGGGCCAGCACGAGTGGCTGGGGGTGTTGGAGCTCCCAGGAGGAAGATGCTCCAGCACCTCTGAGGTTGGTCCTGCTTAGGAGCTGCCTGGAGAGCCCAGGCTAATGAATTATGGAGAGTGTAATAAATGGTGGCATAGGCCTGTCCCATTTCATTCAGAGTTCAATAATGGCTTTTAAATAATTTTTAGACTAATTGAAGCGCTACCTTTCCCCATAGCCTTAGCCTATTTTTGGAAAGAACGTTTGGATGCAATTGTTTAAAAGATCCAAAGGCTGAAATTTCTAATAAGCAACTGTGAGCTTGTGCCTTTTTGCTTATTTGCTGTCAGTAAGAAAGAAAAACCTGAAAAATAGGGAAAAGGGGAGGAAGTCATGGTGGCCTGAGTATGCTCACAGGCTTGGATGTGGTGATTGAGGAATTGGGGCTATTCTAAGCCTCTCTCATGGAGTAAGAACATAGTCTGCTACCGACTGCTGCACTGCCTAAATCTGAGGAAATCTTCAGATAAGTGAAAGATGCACAGGTATTGATCAAAGTATGATAAATCCAAGGATAAACTCCAGCAGCATCCCAAGACAGTGATGAGCCAAGTTACACTTAAGGAAACTATGGAAAGAAAAGCCAGCCTGAGAGAACGGCAGGTAATAGAGAGACAGGATAAAGAACAGGGATATTTTTTATTCTCAAATTAGGTATCACGTGTATGGTACAGAAAAATTCCTAATAGAAATGTCCCATTTCTTTAAGGCCACTGAATCGTTGACTCAGACAGCAACTTAGCTCCCCAGCCAAAATTTTCACCTAATTATATAATATCAAAATCTATATTTAGGTCTCTAAATAAAAGAGACCTGGATTTGAGAGTTAGCTCCACCTGAAGTTTCTTTAACTCTGCAGAGAAGTCAATGAGTACTGCAGTCTAAAACCACTGAAAATTAGGCCACCTGGGAAGACAGAAGACATTTATCTTAGACTAGTATGGCTTGTTTGGTTGGACAGGAAGAAGGCAGGACAATGGCAAAAAAGAATTGATATATGATTTTTTTTTTTCTTGTCCTTCCTTCTTCCACCTTTAGGCTGCTGTCTTAAATGGCACCAGACTTGTTCATGGGCGAGAGAACTGTGACTTCAGAACATAGCATTTGCAGTCAGGTAGCTTTCCTCCTTGATCCTTGGTAAGCCAAATTACACCTGTGCACCCACCTATATCATGTTGTCATGTCATAGAATCATTGAATGGTTTGGGCTAGAAAGGACCTTAAATATCATCTAGTTCCACGCGCCCCTGCCATGGCCAGGGACACCCTCCACTAGCCCAGGTTGCCCAAAGCGCCATCCAGCCTGGCCTTGAACACTGCCAGGGAGGGAGCATCCACAGCTTCTCTGGGCACCCTGTGCCAGGGCCTCAGCACCCTCACAGAGAAGAATTTCTTCCTCATATCTAATCTAAATCTCCCCACCTTCAGCCTAAAGCCATTCCCCTGTGTCCTGTCACTCCCTGCCCTTGTCACCAGTCCCTCTCCAGCTTTCCTGTAGCCCCTTCAGAGACTGGAAGGTGCTCTGAGGTCTCCCCAGAGCCTTCTGTTCTCCAGGTTGAACAAGCCCAACTCCATCAGCGTGTCTTTAGGAGAGGTGCTCCAGCCCTCTGAGCATCTTTGTGGCCTCCTCTGGACTTGCTCCAACAGGTCCATGTCCTTCTTGTGTTGGGAGCCCCAGACTGGGAGTTTTGGCAGGTGCTTGCACGTGTATATTAGCACAGCACAGTTCAGGCCACTTTACTGATTGAGATAAAACTGTGTGATAGCTCTGCAAATCATCCTATAAGTCTGTGGCACTTTTAAATCATATATGTGTGTGTGTTTATACATATGTAGGTGGTTTATACGTGCACACATACATACAGTTTATGGTTCATGTAATGTTGACAAAGAAATGCAGCACTGAGCAAAGCAAAAATGTTCATTAGAAGGCTATGTACTGCTTGCGGTATTTTTTAGCTGCACAAAACCTAATTTTAAGAGGCAGTGATGGGGGGAATGATATCAGGCCTGAGCCCTGGGGTTTCCATCAGGCTATATCAGGAGTGCCTGAGGAGCCAAGCTTAGGGGGGAAAAAAGGGAAAGCGGAATAAGATCACACGGACTGAAAGAAACCAGTGAGGGTAGAGAAAACTCAGACAAGTCAGCGCAGTCTTCTCTCATGGGGACTCAGCTTCAGGTTGGGAAACAGTATGGAGCTGAAATTAATACATTTTCCAGTAACTTGTTGCATGCAGTCGTAGATAAAAATTAGCAGAAGACGTTTTGCTCCTCTCCTCTTAAACTGCTTTTACCTCTGAGCAAGTGGTCTTGATTCTTCCCCCCCCTCCCTGTCCCTAACCAAGATCAAAGAAAACTGATCTCCTTCCCGTCTTCCCTCCCTCCTCCCTGTTAGTATGTCAAAAAAATAGCAAAAGAAGGTACCTACGGGATTCAGGAGAATTGTGAGAAAGAGTTCACCTCCTCGGATACTTTTGTCCAGCTCCTGAGGACCCCCAGGATATTCCTTGTAAAAAATAGTGTGAGTGAAAAGGCCACAGGTCTGTCGGGGGAGCACCTGAGAACAAAGCAACAGCACTGTTGTGACAAACTTCTTTCTGTGAACTCACCCCTGGCACAACCACCCAAATCCCTCCAGCAGCTCAAAGAAACAAATCTGCAACCGCTTCTGCCTCTGTGTGCCGCCATGTTTATTTAGGGGCTATTTGTGCCTTCTCTGTTCCGGTGGTAAGCACGGTCCTGCAGATGTGGCGATTTCCAGATGCCAGCTCTGGAAAGCTGTGAGATAGATGGGCTGAGCTTTCATGCAGACTGTTTTATTCAGCTCATACACTCATAATAAGTGTTTGTTTCCTGGCATTTGGAAGAGGAAGAAACAAAAAGCCCAACCTCTCTTCCCTTAGCAAGGTTAGTTTATTATGAGATAAATAGTCCTTCCTGGCTGTCTTCACTGTCTCAGGCAATTAAACTAATGTTCTTGTGACATTTAATTTGTATTCAAGGCTGCGGACCACAAAAGACCTGTTGCTTCATACTTTCCTCAGTCCTGAAAACCATACCGAGCCCCTCATTCCTGTTTGTGAAACGTGTACGGCACTGGTGGGATACTCACAGGACACCAGCCCGAGGTCAGTCCTCTGTCCTGCATTACATCAAGAGGCTGCGTGTCAGAAACCAGTGAGCTAGCAGGTGTGGGAAAACAAACTCATCTTGGAGATCTAGATGGTTTAGTGAAGTTATGAGCTACGTGCTATCAAAGGGCTTCAGTAAAGTAAAGACAACAACTGCCAGGGCTTATGGATATTGCTCAATCCATGCAGAGACATAATTCACCTGGGGAAGGCCTTTTGTTTCCCTTCAGTCAGTGTTTTTGTTTTTCTACTCAGTTAAAACAATAAATAAAACCTACATTCAGCAGAGCATGTTAATACACGTGTAAATGCACTGCTGAACTTGAGGCTATTTCAATAGGAATTGGACTCTGTGCAGTCCCTTCTTGCTTTTGATTAAGATGTTCCTTTTGTCTTGTTTAGGGGATCACAATTTAAACTTTATATGCACAGGCAATATTCAAGTCAGCTGGGACTTTAAAGCATCCTGGGATCTGCCCTTGAAATATTTCTAACTTCATTTGTGCATATTCCATTGTTGTGTTTCACCTATCTATAGGGTTGCGGGACAAATAATTTTATACATTTTTCTGCCCTTTATGCAGTTGAAGTGTGTATGTGAGGAACTTTCTCTCTCCTTGCACAAATGTGTGGTCTGGAAGAGTCAGGCACGTGCCTGGCCCGTGGCTCTGGGAGTTTTGGAAGCAAAGCTCGGAATGAAACCTCTGCCTCAGAAGTGTCATACTCGCTGGGGGAGATTACTTACTCCTGCTCACCTTCCCAGGTGGTGGATTTCTAATCCTTTCATGCATGAAGCTGAACCAGAGCTTGAAACATAAGTCTTAGGCAGTTTAATGACTTTCAAAGTACGCATTTATAACTTGGTTGATAGTTGATGTGACTACAAGTACGTTTAGTTTGAGGATTACATTTGCAGTTGCCTGAGTTTGTGTGACTTTTTTTTTTTTTTAAACTGGCTGCATAACAAATGCAGTATTTTGGCATCCTTACAAATCCTCGATCACAGAGAATTTTAATGATTGCTGTAAAACTTGAAGCATTTGGTAAAAATAGCATACTTTTGAGTCACTTAAAATACTATTGCTATGAAGCATGGAAATGCAGTGTACCATGATGCCATTGTGGATGAAGCCCCGTCTGTACCGTGCGGGTTTCAGGTGTGGGTATTCTTCTGTGCTGGTCACTCGGATGTGCCAGACCTTCTTCCAGGCCTCGTACAGCTGGATGTGAACCGGGTAGACCCCGGAGTGGTGTGGAGCTACTGCGTACCCCATGTCAGTCGGTATGCCGTGCTCCTGCAACACAGCAGAGGGAGGAATACATTTAGGAACAGAAAAAGAACATGTAATTATTCAAAGTTTATTTTTCCTGCAGACAGTAGCATTGGAGAAGCTGTCGTCCTTGGACAGACTTGTATCTATTTGTATGTAGCACAAGCTAAAAATGGGGAGGGGAGATGAGAGGAACTGGAATTACAGTTTGATAACTGCAGAGTGATAAATAATCCTCTTGGATTATGTTGTGTTACTGTTATATGGAATAGATTTACCTGCCTGTTCATTACATATTGTGTGTATTTTAATATGCATCCTACCTGCCTGGTTCTTTGTAAAGGTAATCTGGTAAGCTGATGCTGCTTATTTACGAAGCTGTCAAACAGCATTAGAGCAGTAAACAGATGGGAAAAACTGTTGCAGTGACATATGTGGGATTTTTAGTTTCCTATTTCTGGAATAAGAGCAAGGTTCCTTCCTGATTTAAAAAAAAAAATAAATATCCCCCATAGATTCTGAATCTGCTTATATTTTTTTTTACATAGTATTAAGGTAGCAGCAAAAATAAGCTGGACTTTGACAGACATCTCTTTCATACATATTTATTTAGCTCCATTTCTATGACAAAATTGTGCATTTTCATGAATATAATCTATAGATTATCTTGAAAATAACTACCTCATTGTGCCATTGGAAGATAACGTGCAGGCAGAAGGAATTAAGGGAGAAGCTTAGCTGTGAGCATGCTGGGCATGTTCCCTTTACTCCTGATGCTCTCCTGCTTTTTTTTTCAGCTCCTCAACCCTCCTGCTCCCAACTTAGTGTGGGCTGTCTGAAAACCCCATCTGATGACGAGGCCTGATAACCACATCTAGAGACTGGGATATATTTAAAAGAGAGCAAATTATTTGAAGTGTAAGCTATACATGTGAAAATGAGGCAATTAGTTTCATTGGTCTGACTATTCAGAAACACATCCAGCATTTGTCACCAGCTACTGGCAGAAAGAAACGCTGTGCTCTGCCTCTTCTCCTGCTGAGGATCATTTCCCAAAGGTCCAGTAAAAGTCTTTTTCAGCTCTCCCATGGCATCTCCAGGTTGCAAACGGAGTCTCACTGCCGTGGCTCTCACCAGATCCCTTCCCACACTCCAGGAGTTTACTAAATTCACTTTACTCCCAATACTACAGCATACATCAGCTGTTTTTTGTTGTAATAAAATTGATGTTCAAAGGGAAATGGCTAAAATGTGAGATGATGAATTTTTAATGGGGTTTTTGTCCTAACTTTTGCCCACATTATCCAAGAACTGTTGATTAATTCCAGGAACGGCAGGTTCTGCTGGGCATCTTCAAGTACTTTACACAGAAGAGGTTTTAGTTCATTAACAAAAATTAAGTTAAATCTGTAGGGAAGACTTGCTCATACATCACATAACACAAACACTTAAAATTATCCATTCCTTATTAGTAAAGATCTGAGGTTACTAGCTGATTTTAGAAAAAAAGAAAACTAAACTCACTATTTCATAATTTACTGAGAGCAAAATGTAATTTCTGCTTATTAATGTTGTTACCTACCTGAAAGGCATGAGTCAGTCTAAGCGTGAAATGAGGAACAGCTCTATAAGAAGTGTTAAATCGCTCTATTCTCTATTTTTTGCCATGAAGATATATACAGAAAAAAGCTGTATCTAAAGGTTTCTGAAAAATCTGGCCATGTATTACTTTGCCTGAGTAGTCTATGATGCTCATGCTGTCAAAAACACTGTGTTAACTTAAATAGACTGTATTAACTGGAATCTACAAACCTTCACCAAACCTGTTAGGGAATATACAGACATGGAAACGTAAGGCAAATGTGTCCTGAGCTAGATAATGAAGATTGCTCTGAATGCTGTGTCCAGCAGTAGGTATCTGGATGAATACATGTAAAATCCTGTTTATCTACTCACTATTTGCTGCTGGTATTGCCATAGCAACAGAATGGTGAAATGGTAATCTGACATTCACAAATATAAAGTAAGGCAGCTTTTCATAAGTTCTCAATATAAAAAGCTAATTAGCCTCTGAATAAATCCTGTTCACTACACGGTTCATCACACAAATATGTGTCAGTCACTCAGATACCCAACATGACTTTAAGAAGAAACAACTCAATCAGATTTTCTTTGGTCAATTCCATGTTCAGTTTACTGGGTAAATTAAATACTGTATGTCCTCTTTTAGTGACTTCTGTTGCTCTATTTCCTTTTTTCCTCTCATTTTGTTACTAAATGTAGCTTGGGATTGAGAACTAATGTGTTGAAGGAGGAGTATACGTTTATTTGAATCTAAGCTGTGGGGCAAAATGGGACATGCCAGTAGTAAGTATATTTTCTTATATACTCTAAGGAACAATTTCCTACAAATCTCTAGATTTTTTTTTACATGCAAAATTTCCATTGATTCTTTTAATTTCAAAATTTGTTCCAAAATTGTGTACATGTGTTTGCCTAGCTTGGAAAATTTCTGGGCCTTTTTAGTACTAAGAACAGCAGCATTATGTTTCTTTGCACGCTTAAGCTAGGATCCTAGAGCCATTAATTTTGGACAAGTTAAATTTGTATTCCTATTTTACCTGTGCCTTAAGAGACTTTCAATTCTAATTTAAATGACAGCGTAAGCTGAAGCTGCAGCAGTGGTTGAGTTCAATATTAAAGGAGACCGGACTAGAGGATGCTTTCCAGGAGTACACGTCATGTCCGCTGGTGAGCAAGTGGTATGTGGATCAGACTGCTACCAGCTCAAAATCACCCTTTGATGCCTGCCTGTGGCCAGCACGTCTGGCCAGCAGCAGTCACTTCACCTGGCAGAGCCCAGGGAGTCGCACACTCACGCTGACGCACCCCAGCCAGAGCAATGGGGATTGGAAACCCAGAGTCCTGCTGACGCAGCCTGGCTCAGCTTTGCACCCTCCAAAATTTCCTTGCCCAGAGCCCAGGTGTCGGACAGTTACTTCTGATCCGAAAGGCTGAAGCAATCTGCCCCGGCTGCTTATCTCTCTCAATTATCAGCTTCGTTCAAGCAAGTGAAGATTTGCTTGAAACTCCTAACCTCTTTTGACCTTCCTATTTATACAGAAATGAGCTGTTTGCCATGAGTCAGCATGTGCTGTTTGTACTTTTTCTGCATTTGCAAAAAAAACCCCTCTCTGCCAAAGAAAGGGCAGGTAATGCAGAATGAGCACAGCCCTCCAGAAGAAGACATATTCTCAACAAGTCTGCATTCCGATAGCAGGCTTTTCTGTGAGCAGATGTTTGAAATTTGAATAAAAAAACAGCATCTGGAAGATTGACTATTTATATTATCAGGATCTGAGAGAAAAGCCACAGGTTTTGCACCAAATACTACAAGTCCTTGTTAAAATGCAGTAAGAAATAAAATGAAACAAAACCTAAAGCTGTTGTAACACAACTGGCTTTCTGGTTCTTAAGAATCACTGGTGATTTGTTTTACAGAAACATCTAGTACTGGCCATTGTCAGAGAAAGAATGAAAAGGCAACTTTTTATTTTAATAGATCTTATGTCTACTGTAGATATTTGCACAGTCAGATGAATTGCAGGATTCCCTTTGATGTAAAGACTTAAATGAAAAATTTAACAATACAACCTCAGGTAAGTTTGCTAAATGTTTTGACTTTGTCCAATGGTAGGTGATAATTGTAGCACTTCTTAAGATGTTACTTTCCAAAGTTAAAAGATTTATATAAGCTCCGCATATTTTAAGTAATGGGATATATTTCTAATACTGGTGTGCATAGGTGAGATTTCCTATAAGAGATTATATATTACTATGTCAGTTTAACATACTTGAAGTTTCTCTTATCTGGTAAATGAATCTGCTATTTTCTTGCTTGTCAGCACTCACAAAAATGTTGTGTTGCATGGACACGTTTTTTTGTTCTCAAGGGTTACATTTCTGGATAATTTTATTGAATAAATATTTCAGCCTTCAATTACTTCTAGTTCAATTCTGAACTGTAAAAATCTGTTTAAAAGCTCTCTAGCCAGACAAGACGGTTCAGCAAATGAGAGGTGATTGTTGTTGAGATACAGGGGCTCTGTGTGTTGGTATTTCCTTTCACCATCAGCTTTTCATCTCCGTAGAGTGTTCCCTTGCCACGTGGCTGTACAAGGCACCAAGCAGACAGTACAAGGGGTCTTAAAGTGGGTTTTCTAGCACTGGTGTCAGATCCAGGATTAGCATGGACATGGGAAAAGCCAGCTTTTTACCAGTCTTACATAGGAGTCTCCTAGATATCACCACAACTCCTGTTCTAGGCATGTTTCACACCATAGCAGACTACAAAGAAGCAGAGAAGGTGTTGGGATTTAAGATCTTAAGTTTCTGAGGATGTGAAATGAAGAAAGGCAGTTCAGCACCGAGGAAGCTATACATGACTAGGAAATGTGTAGACTCTGCATGCATGTGGTACCAAATAAAGCTGACAAAGCAGAGGCAATCGTAGAGATTTGCTGTCAAAGCACACTCCTGATACGGACAAAAGCACTAATGAAGGAGGAGTACTTTGGAAGGACCTTAAGGTTATGGAGAATAAATCTCATCCTGTCTGTACGTGACATTGTTGTGCTATCTACATGGACCACTTACAGAACATTTTTAGAGACAATCTCTAGTGGGCATCTCTTCTTCCCATCATTAGCTACAGATATTAATAATGGGACAAATTAGACTCTCTTCATCGCATGTGGATAATTTTCCTTTGATATGTGGTCACTGGTCTTCATATTCTTGGTATTTACTTGGTATATTAAAAGCTCACGGTTTCTTTGTTGTTTGGGCAGCTCAAAAGTTTTAGGCAGAAGTGCTAATGTGCCTCTGTAGTTGGTTTATAAGGAGTGTTACTAGGCGGGCTCTGAATTGATTTGTTTCTTTTGTACCTGTGTATCTCTGAATTGATTTGTTTGTTTTGTATGTGTGTGTGTCTCACTTCTTCATATCAGATCACAGCTACCTTTTTACAGTTTTTGCCCTATCTCTACTGTGCTTTGGGCACATGTGCTTGCAAATGAGCACAGAAGTTAATCACCGAGCAAACAAATCAAGGCACAAAATAAAGAGCTACAGGCTTTGAATTGAATATATTCTACTTGTTTTTGTCAGATAAGGATGTACAAAAGGGGAGGAGGAAGGATATTTTGTGATTAGAGGATGGCAGCGAAGACTTGGTTTGTTTTATTTTTGGAATATTTGCTATTAGACTTCTGCTTGTGCAATTTGTTTACCTTTTTATGTATCAATTGCATTGCCTATAAACAAGGACAATAATACTTGAGATATCAGTTTGCAAAATTTAATCTACGGCTTAATCTGTTACTGTCTTTAAAGGATTTGGGGATCCTGATAGAAAAAACCACAAAATAAGATTAAGTCAAACCCAACCGATAATCTAAATAAATGTCACTTGCCGTTTCCTTAGCCGGGCTCTGAAGCATACCATCTGTATTTACGTAAATAAGACGACACTGGGATAGCAAAGTTCAGGGTAGTCTGCAACTTACTTTACCAGCATTAAAATCTCTGGCTCTTGTTCCTCTGAGGCTGAGGATATTACGACTGCTTGAGAAGAGATTTGGCGTCAAGGGTTTTGGGAAAGGGGCTACGGATGGGGACGGCTGTGGAGCCCATCGCTCAGGTGTGCACGGACAAGGATTTTGCCAGGCAAAACCTCCCATGCTACCTACTGCATCGAGAGCAGTGGGGCAATAACACTTATGGAAGTTGTGAGAAAGTGTCTTCCTCTCACCAGCTGGGCATGAAACAGTAGAAATGATAAATATCTGTGACATGTAAAATATAATAATTTGGAGGGCTCTTGTTAAAGGCAGTCTCCTGGTTCACAAGCAATTCATGTGTAAGTGAGTCCTTTAAAGACTGTTGATTTTGCTAAGCCCCAGACACAGAGGTATACATATCTGCACTGAAATCAAGGCAATTAGATACCTAATTAGCAATTAGTTGTGTGTATACGAAACTGTACAGATATCCAATTTCTATATGTATTTTGTGATACAGCTGTTTGAAGCTGGCTGCAATTGTAAGCTCCCATTTTATAGAGCATCATTATGAGGTATGGATACATCTGTGTAAAACAGAATGAGGTCTTTTATCTAGTTGCCAGCTGCAACACCTGTATTTCTTGCCTGTGTTCCACAGACTGTACGTGTACTTGAGCTCCTGCAAACCAAAGATTATCCGTACAGGGTAAATACAAGAGACAATAAAAATTATGCTTATGTACAATTATAGCTCCATGTGATAATATCCATGAAATACTGTTTCAGGTGCACTGGCTTGTGTTTGTTAAACTTGACTTTAATCCACAATACTCAAAGGACATTCCTTTCATGAAACCTTTTGCCCCGCAGTGAACAATGTCAATGCCAAGCCTGATAATCTCTTGCATGGAGAAACTGCTGACCTATAATGGGATTTGGGTGCAGATTTTTGGACAATGTGATCTGTTTTAACTTTCTTCTAAAATGATCAAGCCAGGAGGAGGCAACAGATCTTAATGAACAGAATTTTTGTTGCGATATTTGGGATCTTAAAAGCAATCTTGACTGTTCTCAGGCATAATGATGTGCTCTCCCATCCTGAAGACTCTGTTACCTTCTTACCCATGTTTAAAAAAAAAAACGAATACTGCATTAGGTGAAGAATCAATGTGATCATACTTCCAAATAATTATTTCATTTTTCTTTGGAGAAATTGACACAAAATGTCACGTCTACTTGCAGCTAAAACAGGAGGTGGGGAGATCAGGTCAGTAATTGGGAAATGCAAGAGAAAATGGCATCAGTATCCAGCTGCATTCCCCCAAGTATAATACTAAATAAAGATATTAGAGCACAAACAAAACATGTATAACATCAAGTTGATTTTCTATGTATTGTTCTGGATCTCAAAATTAAATTTGGATCCACAGTGTGAAGTCAAAGAATAATGAAGAGAGGCTTGCTTTAACTTTGGAGGACTTACAGAAATGCAGCTGTAGAACAGGGAGTTCCTTTCCCAAGAAAGATATGATGCTGGGGATGAGAAAGCGGGGGAGGATACAAAACTACTCTGAAGTCATGGCTGGGACCTCTCTGATAGCTATCAGGAAGGTTGTCATATCAGGAGGATAAATTTCTCCCACAGAGAGGATTTCACAGGAAGCCTTTTGAAAAGAAATGTTCTCATAAGTAAATTGTACAGCTCATATAGATTCAAGGTTAAGAGGTTGGTACAACCCCTGTCCAAATCTTAGCAGGAAATAAAACTGTAATAACAGCAGCCTTTCACTGACATCAGCTCCTTATTTATAGGCACCCTAAGGAGTCTCTACCCTTCAGTGATGATAGGGACATGGGCTTTATCTTTCTGTACTTGGAGTTGCAAGCAGATTGTACTACAAGCCCTGTTTTCGGGCTATGCTATAGAATTTACTCCTAAAGGTGGTTTGACTTCATGCTTCCTGAAAATACTAGGAGAATTTCCTTGTACATTTAAAGATGAATGCACCATGTATTTCTGAGATCCGGATTACTTAAAAAAAAAAACCAAAAAAACCTCTTACATTTAAAATCTCCACTATATTTGGATGTCTGGGCCAGGCTACACAAAAGGCATGAACAGGCCATGCCAGGAATGAAGGCTGACAGTAAAGCAGAACTGTAGAAAGGAAAAAAGTCATCCAAAATGCCTCTCAACTAACATCCAGCCAAGCAGGAGATGGGAAGGGGGGGGAAGTCTGGCCAGAGGAGTAAACAGTTAAGCCATTTTTAATGAATTTTCTTTAAAGGTTGTTTGGAAACTATTTTTTTTGTAAACAAGGGAATAAATTGCTTCCAACTGCTTGTTCAGGCATCTGCCTCTGCTGGTTTCCTGATGCGCCTTGGCTCGCGCGAGGGATGCGAGGAAGGGGCAGCTGCTGGCTGGCCTTTCTGAGTTGCGAAGGGCTGAGACTTGCGTTCCCTGAGCAGCAGAGAAAGCCCCGCTGGGTCACTCTGCTCTTTTGAGTGGCTCTGGTTGCTTGGCATTTCTACACCTTGTCAAAGACCACTGTCTTTTCCAAAGTGAGCATTTATAGATTTCAGGTTTTCTTTGTCATGCTCCATAAGCAAGTAGAATTACCCTGAAAGGACTCTAAATGGTTTCCACCTGACCTTGTAGAAGTACTCTGAGCAATGCTAGGAGGATAGCTCTTGTAAGTTAACAACACAAATGGGCAAAAATGAAACATCATTATCTATAAATATTAGCAACAGGTTAGTTATGTAAAAAGCGTATTTTCAAGCAGGTCATCTAAAAAAAGCAGAGCGAAATCCAGCAGCTTTACTTATTTGCGTCATTATCTTCAAGATCTCTCTCAAACCATACACAACATTCAGGGTTCGCCGCAACTTTCTCCCTCCCCTATTGAGGATGCTTGCACCAGACTTCCGGAAGTTGATAACCTGTGTACAAACTGCTTCCTAAAGCTTAAAAGGCCAGCTGCTATCTGCTGAGATTTCACTGCTTCTGATCCTCCTGTAGTCTTGCAAGGTTGCTTGGGTGAAGGGCTGACATCTTTCCAGAAAGCCCATGTCAGTGAAAAAGGCCAAGACAAAATTCAGCCCAAGATTGAGCCACAGAAAGGCTTTTTTTGGGCTGAGTTTCCAATCTTACCGCCTTATTTGCAAATCTATGTAAATACATATGTATGATATAGATAAACATGAAAACAGATAGTAAAGTATAGCTATAATATGTGAAGCTATCCTAGTTAACCTGTTGATAACTTTTACTCACTACTGCAAATTCTTTGTTGAGGATCATCTGCTCCACCAGTGAGGACTCATTGTGGAAGAGGTGAGGCTGCATGTGACTCCACATATGGGGAAACCACCAAAACTCATCCACAGATCTCAACAGCAGGTCATCACCTTCATCTTCCTCTTCAGTCCCTGCAAAAGAAAGAAAGAAAAAACGGTAATAGCAAAGCAACATCAGAAAAATGCCCATAATTGTGTTTAAACACAGAAGAGGCTGCTATAAACCTAATGTCCTTGGCCTGGATGTCTCACTGTGCTGCAGACGGGCTCTACCGTATCACAAAAGGAGTGAGGTGAATTAGCACAGATGGTAGCTATCCCTTTCTATTCCTGGTGTGGTGTTAACTGACTAATTCTAACAAGAATTACTTTTCAAGGGCTAATTGTTGTGCTATGTAATGCACTAGGACTATTTAGAAGTTCAGGCTTCCCGTGGAGATTGGATGGACTTGTGTACCCACCTGCTTTGGTCCTGCCAGACGCTGGGCGGTTGTAGCTGGCCGTGGTGACATCCTACAGAGCTGTGTGCCAGAGTCTTGCCAAATCCCTCCCTACTTAGAGCTACCTCATTATTACCCTCCGTAAAATGAAGTCCGGTCATTTCTAGTAAAGTGTGAAACAAGTTTGCAGTAGTCTCAAAATATAATTAGGTGGAAAACATGAAGCTGTAATGGCAAAGGGATTCCAAATGTTGTTTCTTATGGTTCAGTATTCAACTTTTGCCAGGTTTAATCTTGAACTAAAAACAATTAAGAACTCCTGTGTTAGGGAAGAGTATCTGCTTCAGGCAGAAGCAAGCATGTGTGGTTATAACAAAGAGAACCTTCCATTTGAGAAAGGATACAATGCTGCTTCCACTATCTGCAGACGTATGTCTGCAGTGCTTTTTCATATTGGATAGGCAAAGTTACATTTCAGTAACTTCACCCTCGAATTACTCAACAACATTCAATTAGCAACCTTCCTTCTTGTTCTTTTACCATTTAAATGCTTTTATCTAGCTTCAGTCAATGAAATCGTTAAATTCAGTCTACTGATGCAAACATAGATATCTTTTCTTCTTACAAGCCTTTCAAAGTTTTGCAAAACTCAATGGAAGAAAATGCTCCATGGCTGTCACTGTTCACTTTCGTGGCATGAGGCAGGAACATACGGAGATGGCTGTTCGGGGCATGCACTTCAGCTCTTTATTTTTATTTTTCACTTCTGTAGTGTTTTTTGAAGAATGCCACTACACAAGGAGAGCATTACTTTGAAACTTTCTCCTGGTGTCACTGAATCACTTTACTCCGCTCTTTGCAGCACTCGGCAAGTTCTAAGTTGCTCCCGCTGATGGGAGTGCTGCTGGAAAAAGAAAACAACCCTGTTTTCTAGGTAATTATTGAAAAGAAAGGACCGATGGCTGTTCCTTCTGTGAATGTCTGCTCCTTCGTGCAAAACGCCTGTGTACTGCATCTGTTGAACGACTGCTCGCTTGTTTTCTGGGGTCTGTGGTTCACTTGCAGTCACCCAGGCACGTGCAAGGGAAATGTGATCAGGGGAAGAAACTTAATGTAGGCTTTCGAAATAGGACAGCAGCGAAAGGAATAGGAGTTTGTGAAGCTATTGAAGATCTCTGTGGTAACCCGAAGGTAGAAAACTGAAGGTAGGGATGAAGAGGGGGAAAGTGGATATTTGAAATATATAAGGAACTAGAATCATCTGACATAAGATTTAGGTCAAAGTATAATTTAGTGCTTTATTAACATTTGAAGTAGAGTGTGGTTCTGGAAGTAATTTCATTATTGAAAACTTCATTTTAAAATCCAGTTTTTTTGCACTAATTTCTTTTTACAATTTACATACAACTAATCAAATTTTGCATTTTTTTTTTATTGTGACAAAAATCAAACAATATAAAGCATAACATTTTCCAGTTTAAACAAAAAAATAACCCCACCCTGTAATGGCAGAGCTGAATCAAAAAATTTGGAAGTTTTTAACATTTGGTGGTGGGGGGTATTTTTGAGGATAATTTTCTTTATAAGCCTTTAAAAAGAGTGTTGTTGGAGTTTATAAATGCTGAAGTAGAGTTATTTCCAAAAAATCTCATGCAAAGGTTTAATGGAGCATTTGGTGAGTGCTTATAT
The DNA here is from genome assembly GCA_013400195.1 of Aramus guarauna. Classification (NCBI taxonomy): domain Eukaryota; kingdom Metazoa; phylum Chordata; class Aves; order Gruiformes; family Aramidae; genus Aramus; species Aramus guarauna. The sequence continues at coordinate 561,451 of VXBL01003303.1, forward strand.
TGTTTAAATATTTTTGCTCAATCCCTGATTCAGAGTATTGAAGGCAAAATAAGGGATTTTGAGGTTTTAATTTCTTGTGCAATCAACATTCTTTATATAACTTTCTTTATTTTAATGTGAAATCTGAAAAATGCAGTAGATCTGCAATCAAGGAGGTGAACATATATCTGCTTTGAGATGGAATATGCACTTTACAGAGGTAGGTAAGAATTCAAAGTTTGTTTGCACATAATTAATAACCCCACATTTTAAAACTACAACCATAGCTTACAGGTCTCTTTTGAGCTCAAAACCAAAACGAAGTTTGAAACTGCTATCAATAATCTTATAAAACTTAAATGCAAATCCTGAGAACATCTTAATTTCTATTGCCACAGCGTGAACAAGTAGAAAGTGTTTGATAAAACTGCATAACTAATAGGGTCTTCTCAGTTTTTTGCTAATAGCGTTACATCAACAGTGCCTAGTTTACCAGTGGCACAGAAGGGAATGGTGGTGGTGGTGGTGAGATGATGAGCAGCGAGGCTGATGTGCCAGCTATTGTATGTGTGCACAAGGCACATCAACTAGAATTAGTATCTGTAGTACAGATGTCAGCAACATCTTTTGATGGAAAAGTATAACTGTTTAATCTGCCAACACATTCCCACGCTCATCTCCCTCCTGTAGTTTTAAAATGATCCAAGTTTTGGAAAGGAGAGCAAAATCACACGTTAAGGAAATAAGTAAGGGACAGCAGTTGCAGTGCGCTAATAAAACATGTTGAATATCTGATACTAAAAGCCTCTCTGGGTAAACAAGCCACATTTACTGTAATTAAAGAATACCTTTCATGTTTTATTTCTAATGAGTCAATAAAGTGTATATTGCATGGAGAATACTTTGAAGCCTTTCCACTAAGCTGATACGACAAAACGCCGCCACCAACCTGTAAATGAAGTGTTTGTTCACTTAAAAACTCAGATGCATCGCTGACTGCAGGCAGCAGCAGGTCCCTTAATGGAGGCAATGACATGCTTCAACTCATTAAGTAGTTCTGCGCTAGTTTTGTAGCACTGCCTTAGGAGGGCAGGCACACGTTCGCGTTCTCCTATTTTCTCTCCTACAGCCATAGCAAATCTGAAATTGGTCAGCACTGTATCAGCTAGGCAAGAAAACCTGTGACAACAATATGGAGGCCATTGGGATGGATAGAGGAAAAATGTGTTGGCAGGTCAGGGGGCTGATTTTGTAGAAAGGCTGCGTGGTTTGTGCTAGCTACTATTCAATACGTCATAGGATTTATAATAAATTATCTCTTTCTCCTCCCCTCCTTGAATTAGCTTTCTCTGCAGTGTACACGGTAATGACTGGTACCAACTTTACTCTGTAGACAGCCACAACTGAGCAGCATCCGACTTTAGAGCGGCTCAGAGCCTTGGGCTATTTTTGTTTATTTTGCTGTATTACGTGTGTGTTCAATTAATCTCTGGAAGGAATAACTACACAGGCAGGTCAAGATGAAGTGAGGAGAATACTGAACTTCTGTCTCTGAAGTTGCTCTCTAATCACAGGTCTGCCACTGGCTTGTTATATGACTCCGGGCAAGTAATTCCATCTCTCTCTACCTCTCATTTTTCTCAGGCTCTCCAGCCTATATCTTTAGTCTGTAAGGTTTCCTGGGCAGCAGTTGCTTAGCATTCTGTGCTTGCGCAAGGGGAAAACAGCCTGGACTTTGAAAGCGACAGCGATACAAACACATAATTTTGGCTTCCTTCTCTCTACTCATCCCTGAAATGCTTCCTCATCTCCCCTTCTCCCAGGACCTCTGTACTCTGCTAACAAGTGGTGAAACAGAGATGTAAGAGCTGGGTAAGCTCATCTGTTCGGTGTTCAAATACTGGCAATGAAAAGGGGAGTACTGCTACACTTACACTTGAGAGGGGTGACCACAGCCACCTCATGGCCCATGACAGCTGGGACTGCATCGTTGCTGGCTTTTAAACTTACCCTCCCATCCTCTTGCTGCTGTAATGCCTCCTCCTCTGCTCCAGATGAGCTTCTCAGCTTCCCCAGCATCACTCAGTGAGCGTCACTAAATGCGGCTGGCCTGATCGACAACTGAGGATTTTGGAGCTGGTCTTCAAAGGTGGGAAGGGTACGGGGTTTGGAAAGGAGGAGGACAGGAGGTGCGTCCTTTGAAGGAAGTCACTGAATATATCTTTTTTTGCCTTAGCAGTACTAGGGAGCAGCATGGCTCAGTGGCAGCAGAGGGAAGCCTGAGTGGAGGTGCAGCAAAGTGTTAAGGAGAAGGCAGAGAAGGGGAAAAAAAAAAAAANAGGTGGCAGGAGGAGGAGATGTAGAAGTACCTCATTTTCAACAGAAACACAGTGCAAGCGTGCAACTTGTTACTGTATAGAGTGTGAAAGGAGCAGAGTTTCCATACAAATTTCTTTTCATCTTGTTTTCCTTTTATCATCCCTCCTGATTTGCAGACCACTGAGCTAGATTACCTTTACAGTCTCAACAAAATCTTGTGCATCCCATTCAAACACTTCTGCCTCTTCGGAGGATACAAGACATGTTTTTTCCAATCTTTTCTATTTCATCATACCTATCATACTGGAGAAACCCTAGTATGTCTTCTCTGCTGTCCTGTCTTTTGTGGAATTACAGAGATCTTAGCAGCTGCTTTGCCTCCTTTATAACCCTAAGATTTACTACCACACATCTTTCAGAAAAGCACCGAGGGCATCTATGTGTTCTTGAGAAGCTCATCAGTAGCACACCTTTGCCCCTCTGGACACTGAATTAACACTGGATGCTAAAATGGTGGAGCATGTATTTCCTACTGCTCCACTGAGTCAACGTGTTATTTAAAAAGGGCACGTTTAAAGCTAGGTTTAAAATCCTGTCACCTATTTAACTGCAGCTACCTGAGAGCATGAAGTTCCTTCTTACCTGTGTGGTAAAATTTTCCTGAAAATCCAAGGTTGAAGGTAAAATTTGCAACCTGAGTGCGCAGTAAATTTTGAGTCTCTAGTAAAGCCTGAAATAAATAAGAAATTAACATGCATTTAGAAAAATGAATATTAATTTTTGGAATGCCTCATTTTAAAAGTCGTGTCCAACTGAGGAGATACAAAAAAGATTCTGTTAAATGTTTCACATTTTATTTCGGGCTCGTTCTTTCTTTATAACACTATTACAGTGAGCTTAATTGTTCCATCAGAGTTTGATGCTCTAGCAATGCTAGTAATAGTACCTCAGTACCAAAGTTAGGTGATGGTTCTGTACCTTGGACCAAGATACTGTACGTTGTTTGCAGTGATCTATCGCTGAATCCAGCCATTCAGAGGCAACAATACACTAAAGCACTAGGTCACCCATGCTTTGGGTTATTAATGAAGCTTGATAAAATGTGCTTAAAACCCAAAGTAAAATTAGGAATACTACTTGCCATCCAGATGTGGAGGCATTGAGATTTACTTACCTGCAGAAACACTTTTGACGGTGTCTGAACACCAAATTCAGGCTTAAGTGTGAATAAGCAAAACTCCAGTTTTGACCTAGGGTAGGAGTAGTGTCCAGATCAGAAATTAATTATTTTTATTCTCTCCTCCAAGCAAAAGATAAGACCAATCTCAATGGAATAGGAGAAAAAGGTATTGCTTACAGAAGAAATAGGCATGTCTTGGTCACCTATCCATTTTTTTCCCGGACATATTTCCAACCAAGATGGTTCAGCCTGCGTGAGCTATCTACATTTGCTGTTGTCAACTTTGCACTGCTGCTAAAGATAGTCCTTGCTGCACAGATATCTGTCCGCTTTCAATCACCAGCCCACGTAATTTGGACGTGCTACATATGTGAGATGGATAGTGCATTTATCTCCCTATTGGTCTTGCCAATGTTGAATAGGTTTTAAGCTCCATTTTCATCAATTTTCTGTGTCTCCATTATGTGGCTCTTGAGAACTTTTCCCATTATCTATTAATAACATTTCTATTGATTGAATGTTCATGTTCTAGCACAGTTCAAAGACAAAATGAATGCAGTGGTTTACACACAGTCCCAGTCCATCTAACATTTCCTTTCATTTGAAAAAATTATGTTTTGTATGGTCATTAGTAATTTCACTTAATATTACAGGAAAAGAGTTTTACCATTTTGCACAACCCACTGGTCTAATTTAAAAAACAACAACAACAACAAACTCCTGACCATAAACCAGAAGTATCGCCAGTCCAGAGTAAATGATGAATCCAGGGTTTAAGCAGCTGAGATGCAGACTGATGGCCTGCGCGATCCTAGTCCACAGCAGAGCCGAACTAAGCAGGTCAGGTTTTTGCGGTCTCGTGATTTATCGTATTTCCTTTGCACTGCAATAGGAGGAGCTGTCAGCTACTTGGCAGCATTTGCTGTAGGATGTTAACTTCTTAAAGTTACTGATTCCCTCCTGTTTACACAGATATTTGGGCACCGTGCGTGTTGGAGCCCAAGGCATCATTCGGGTGCCAGGCAGCTCGGGAGTGTAATACAGAAGATTGTCAGACGGTGTGCATCTGCCTTCATTTTTTTAAATAGAAACATCTATTGGGTGTTAAGGAAGATGTGAAACAAAGATAGTGGTTATCATCTACAACAGTCACCAAACAAGTTCCTTTCCTTGCTAAAGGAAATTAAGTAATCTAATGACAGCAAATCTTGTGCTTTAGCATTAAATATTCAGATAGCAGTATGGTTTCCAGCCTGTCTTGCCAGATGTTTAATAAGTTGATTATTTCAATGCTGTGACACATGTGGGACTGTATTTACGTAATATATAACAACTAAATGTTCACTAAAATGTAAAACCTTGGAGATCAACACCACTGTTAGTTAAGACATTGAGGAAAATCCCCAGTTGGTAAAAACTGGCACTAAATTGACACCATTAAAGTCACAAGCATAGAATCTGAGTCATTATGTTTTAGAACATAATTTTCCAAGCTATCTAGAGCATTTTATATATGTTGAGAAAGACTGATGGGCTGAGCAAAATCAATTCAATTTTCCTCTGAGGAAAGAGCATTTTGAGAAATTATCAGCACTTAATATATAGTATAAGAAGGTACAGGCAATAAACATCATTATATCACTTGTTTTTCTCTCTGATAGCCCTCACGCTCACGTCTCAATAAGATGACTGAATTGCGGGATAGGCAGAAGCCTTCCAGCCCAGTGAGGTCTCATTAAAAACACAGAGTGAGGATTAAGATGTAAATCCTGTAACCTGCAGCGTGTCAAGCATTTTTCTCTGTCTAAAGGGCAAATCTGTCACTCAAACTGGATTTGGCTTGGTCCTAAAGACTTTTAAAATTGCAGTTTCCATATATGCATATTAATTTACATAATTTGCAGCTAAACTTCATTTTCATGACCTCACCTAATTTAAGTACTAAGATACTGTCAGCTAAGTCAGTCCAAACTTATTTTGTCATTACTTGCCTGTTTGGGGTGAGGGTGGGGGAGGGAGAACATCTTCTACATCCTTTATATAAATAATTAAAAAAAAAGTCTCTATTTAGGTGATTAGGGTCTGCCTTCCCTATTTTTAATAAATATATATTCCAACAAAATTGCTAATGACTCGTACTGCCTTCACTGGTAATTTTGCACAGTAAATAATCAGAACTTTTGTCTTCTGTAGGTACAGACCTTTACAGTAGGCAGCATAGAAAAGCGCTGTCGCAGGAGAAGAGCAGACAACTTTCTTCCATCTCCCTTCTCACTCTCCAGGGAGAGTGAACCCCTGCTTGCTTGCCCGCTTGTGAGGGTAGCTGCAAACACTGCTGCTCGGGCAGTCCTCCGGCTCCTGGATGGTGCAGAGCGGAGAAGCTGCACATCCCTGGCATGCAGTGCCAGCAACCGTTCTGGGACTTGCACAGCTTTTCACGTGAGGCGGAAGGTATTTATTTTATTCTGAAGCGTTTTGCAGGATGCAGGAGGGCTGTTGAGTTTTAACAGCTGGAAATTCTACCTAAGGCCAGGTGTGAATGCAGCTATTCACACTCTGCCTGGTCCTCCCTGCTGTCCTCAGCTCCTCTTGGCATCTCTCCTCCCCGGGGGGCTCACCTGTCCCTGTCCCATCCCCATCCCCACTGCATGCTGACCTCAGGACTGTGCTGCCTTCGCTGAGGGAGAAATGGTAGGCGCTGCCCACAACTTCACCAGAAGGGAGATTCATATAGAGGAATGTGGATGGAAGGGGGAAAAAAAAAAAAAAGAGGCATGACAAATCTTATTTTATAGAGAAGATTTTTCTCCTGGATATTCTGTCTAACCCCAGTATTCAAGTTCTACCTGGCAGTGTGTGTCTTTTCCTCCGAGTCAGTGGGATTACCTTTTTTTTTTCCCCCCTCTGAGTACTGGGGCTTACAAGAGCTGTAAGTGGAGGAGAGCTACTTGCATGTGACAATGCAATTAGCATTCCCCATCGAACTCATAGGGGTGTGTTAAAGCAACAGCTGGAACTCACTGTTTTATTTTTGGACAGTTAAATAGATCATGCTAAATAATTTTCTCCAAGGAAACAACCATGGAGCACACCTGCATGTGGACAAACAGTCACATCTCAGTGCCAGGCTAAGCAAAGAGGTTTGTTTTGGTTTTTTTTTAAGGTAATCCAAGCTGTTCTTTCAAATACAAAAACTTAATTGCCTGGAATCTCTCAAAACTCATGGGTTTAATTTTATTAATTGATTCTTTGCTTTGTCAATGAGGTTTCTCTCTGTGGCACCCACAAGATATGTTTTTTTCTTTATATTGTGTTTACGTTCAGCTGCCTTTTGCATTAATCCATATAATTACCTTTTGTAGATTTGAAGTTGCCGTGTCTTTATTCTTCATAATTGGTGCATCTATTACACAGAAGTGATATTTTCCCACTATGTCCTTGGTAATTATAACTCTATCCTTCATTTACATAATAAACTTTTTGGGGCAATTTCTGCAGTAACATTTCATGCCTAATAGGAAGCAATTTGCTTTCCTTTATTAAGTACATTAAAACTTCATGCCCCAGACATCATTGACTGTAAACATTTGATTCTGCTCAAATTTAATGCACCAAGGCATTTTGCTCTGCCATATTAGGTTTATTTATGTGCTATGTTCTGGATTGTTAGCTGCTAATGAGACTTCAGCTCTTATTGCTCTAAGGCCTGAACACTAACCTCATTTTAATGAGTTCATTATTTGCTGCCTTCTGAATGGAAGACAACAAATTTTCCTTTTAATTAAAGGTCAAAACACCTCTGGCTAAGGAAAGTGTAGAGGTTATCAAATCCTTAGAGAAGGTAAAAGAACGACTTTTTCTGATTTTGATGCCAAGCGTGGGCAGGCCAGGCTGAGGTAGAAAGTGTTTCTCCAGGGACCAAAACTCGAAATCTAAGCTAAGTGATAACAACGTTAAAACGTGGTACTAGTCTTCCCAAGACATTGTTTAAAAAAAAAAAAAAAAAAGCCCTGAAAGTCAGCCAAAGTAATTAAAGAGGCTTTACTCCTAACCCAAAGGTCTGTGTGGATCAATAGTACTGCCAAAGCACGAGCCCTTCTTTGCATGTGCAATGATTAATAGGGTGCAGAGGACAGATGCCAGATTAATTGAGCCAACAAAAACTAATCTCATATTTCTTATCGGGGAAAGTGAGGCAAATGTGATCAATATTGAGGGCTGTTTGTAGTGAGACAGAGGTACGTGCAACTGTGTGTTTGTGTGTGTGCAAATGCACGTGAAGGGCATTGGTGATCCCTTTCTTTGAAAACAGAGTGGAAACTTTAGTCAAACCCAAAGAGGATTAGTTACATGAATTAATACGCAGATCCTTGTCCTTTGTCTAGCATTTTAAGCCAGGTCACCATCTTGAAGGCAGGCTAACAGACATTGGTTCATGTGCCTCTCAATTGAGAGGTTGCTCACATCACAGGTAATAGTGTTAGAGAGAGGAAGGGTCTTTAGGAAAGAAGGGACCAATGTCTGTGAGAACAGCTGGTGAAAATTAAAAGTTTGTGAAACATAGATGTTGTTTAGCATGAAGACTGAAATTGTCAAAATGTCCTTATAACAGCTCTAAACATTTCTCCAAAACTGAACCAAATTCCTGACTCTTGCAGGAGTTTCAGGGACCTTCCTCGAAGCTGCTGAACATGTCCAAGAGCATCAGGAGAAGCCTAGGAGGGACCTAAGACTTGCAGGACTCAGCTTTACCCCAGTGTGGAGCAGGAAGCCCAACATTTCATTCGAACTCCTGGTCATACATGTGGCCTTCCAGAGGCAATATCGTGAATGCGAATTTTGGGAACCAAGAAAAACTCAAGATCTTGGAGGTTCCTGTCTCTGTGGTTATGGTGCCCAGGGTCCCCAGCCTGTGGGGCATGCCACTAGGTAGAGCTGCCCAAGGAAGCATGATCCCAAATTACTAAGTAGCCTGTCCGTGAGGACTGCACAATGTGGAGGGCAGATGAGAAAGGATATAGTTCTTCACACAGTTTGGAAGGAGATCAAGGCAAGGAGTGGAACTTAGATATTTCTGCTTTTCAGTGTATTTATAATTTGCTGTCATCATGAATTATTTTCTTTCCACAGACTCATTCTAGGAAGTGCTGCTGGCGTGGGAGGATGTGCCAGTGTCTGCCATCCCAGGGCTACATGGCCAAGGTTACGTTGCCCATCACCATTTGAGGAATATGACGAAGAATCTTGTCAAAAGTGGCCTAACTTGCCATTACTCAAAGTCATCATGCATTTAGGAATGGATCCTAGTGCTGAGTAGTGATTCCACTGCTGCAGATTTTTCTTTTTTTCTTGTCTGTGTGCATAAAATATATATATATGCTCAGTATACACACATTACTATTTATTTATATGTACTGTAGATAGAAAATATGTGCAAATATATAAATGAAGATATTCTTCACAGTAAATCTTTCTATACATGATGTTTATATGCACTGCTCAATAAACAGGATTTTTGCCTGGGACAGAATGCCTAGAGAGGCTGGGGAATCTCTGTCCTTTGAGATACGATCTGATCTAACTTTGAAGTTACCTCTGCTTTGAGCAGGGGCTTAGACAAGATCACCTCCAGAAATCCCTTCCAACCAAAATTAAGATTTGATGGAATTTTTCCCTGTATTTTTCACTTCAAGACAGTTTTCTCAGACGTCTGTGGTACATGCTTGTTATTAATGCCAAGAAGTCTTAATGCATTTATTAATTTTTGTTCCTAACATCTGTCCTTAATGCTTTTGCAGTTACATAGCCCTGAGGTTCATTCCCAAGCTGTTCCATGCAGAAATTTGCTGGTGGTCTGTGGAAAGTTGGAGGACTACAAAGTAGTAGTTTTGCTCTTGATTTCCAGCTGAAAATTTGTAGAGGAAAAAAAGCAAAGAATACTTTCAGCAATGTTTCTTTTCACTGCAAGCAGCTGCTGTCAGGATGTCATTTCTGCCTCTTCCTGCTCTTGCTCCCTCCCTAAAATCTATGCTAGGAAAAAAACCCAAACCTGACAATGCCTGATGTGATCTTGGCAATCTTCAAAGCCAATGCAATCTTCATAGGACTGCCATGAAATAATAATAATTGCAGTAACCATCATAAGGATGGTGTGAAAGAGCCAGTCACTGTTTTTCTGATAGGAAAACTGAATTTAAAATTTTAAAAAAAAGTGATGTCTAGCCTGACATGACTGACAGGGTCACTTAGTTTCAGCTTGTGGTTTGGAGCACAAATCTCTGCCATAAGGCAGACAATCAAATTAGCTGTGTTGGCACTTCTTAAAACACAACTCGGTGAGGAATTTATAAACCCAGGGAAGCTGAGTCATTGATTTCTGTGTGGTGAGGATTTCAGCCCACTTAACGTGCTTAAACAGAATTTTAATACAAAATTCTTTAATACTATAGTGTAAGAATGATAAAGAATTCACATTATTGACTTATTGGCTAGCTTTTGAAAGGAGTTTATGGGTTAAAGTTAGTCAAATCCTTCAGGACATTTTGAAATCACTTGTACTATTTACCCTACGCCAAAACTGATTTGAGTAGCTGTTAACCAGGCCCCAGATCAATGGGCAACTGTCAGCCCTCACAGATTTACGTTTCCACCTAAGACACTTTTCACCCAGTGCGTTACACAAATGGTGTAATTACACAAAAGGTGTAATTCCTGGTGCCGGGTCATGTTTTGCGCTCCTGCCCAGCGAGGTGAGCAGGGCTTCAGACATTGCCCTCCCTTCCTGAAGTATGGGACTTTATTTCTTTTTGTATTTATTTCTGTGAAGTACTATGTTAATCTATCGTGCCATATAAATAATTAATGGGAAGGTCTCTGATGGTGTTGAACACAGCCAGCTCTGTCTGCAGATCTATTTTTTATTATAGAGCTATTACTTGAGTCTGTTCAGCATTTCCCTTGAGTAGCTGTCTTAGTGTGAGGTCTGAGAGGATATGTGGGTTTATTTGAAGCAAGAAAAAAGTCATGTTTTGCGCTCATATGTAATATGTTTATTGCAAACAGAAGAATTTATTTTTCCTTTATGAGTGGAATACCCAATTTGTCAGATCTATTTCTGCTGCTATTTCATAACTCCGTCCTAAAGTCAGAAAACTGTCAGGAGTCTAATTGCATTTAATTCAGCACAGAGGAATGCATCTGTTCCAGGAAAAGTTCAGCTAGTTTTAGCTGAATGAGATGAATGGGGTGATATTGCACCAAATTTACTAGCTACTCACGACTAATTGGCTACTAACATCACTCGAGAACTCAGAAGGTGGCTTTTGGTTAAGTGTTATAGGAGAGATGATGCTACGGCAGCGACACAGGTAGCCCGGCAGTGAGAGAGCACCTTGGCCAACCACACAGGTGTGAGTGCGGGCAGATAAATAGCCATGGCAATTATCCAGTTTCCCTTCTCGGAAAAAAGAATTCATAGCCAACCATCTTGTATTTGTTAGAAGATCTAGCAACAAAAAGCTCAAATGAAGAGCAAGGGGACAGTCTAATGGCAAAAAGTATAAATTAAAAATAAAGAGGATTAATAAAAAACAGGGTTTATTTTAACCAGGACCATGTAGGTGAGTAAATGCAATTGCTTCCAATTCTCTGGGGGTATCTGGCTGGGGAAGATCAAAGGTATTAGGCACGGCGGTGAGCAGCCACGGGACCTGCTGCTGCTGCCACTGGAGCAGACTACAGCTGGAGCGGTTAGCTGCTAGCAGTGATTGCTGTTCTGTGTCAGCGTTATCCGCTGAAAAGATTTACAGCCTATTTGGGAAATCACTGAGGGTCTTTAATATAAATCACTACTGATTCTGAAAGGGGTTTTTAGGAATACTAACCAAATCTTCTGACAAATGCTGGAAAGGGAAAAACCGGCACGTGCCCAAGCTGAGAACGGGTGGTGATTCCCCGTGGGTGTTGTGGGGAGAGCCTGGTGGCACTGGTCCTGCTGCCGACCAAGGTCCCTTGCCCCAGGCTGCATGCAGCAGGGACAGGAACCAGTGCTGCTTTCAGCAAGGCAGTGAAGGGGCTTACAGCTTATTTCTTATCAATTCTGATTTGTCAAAAGCTTAAGCATTTTCAGCAAAAGAAATTTCTCAAAGAAAGGCTATTCAGGCTTGGGAATCAGGAGAAAGTAATCTGTCAGCTGTAGACAAAGGATTTTTGGTCCAGTTGTTGAAACAACCAACACGATCAGGAATGCTTAGTCTAATTTAAATAGATCTCCCATCTTCTCCCAGGCTACCTGCCCACTCAGTGGAAAACCATGGTAAGTATTCTGCACTCCGAATGACAATACAAGCCAGGTACGGTGTCCTTGCAAAGGCACGGCCCCTTCTTCCTTGTGTGTAAAGTGACAGCAAGACCAACATTAGCAATGTTGCAACTAACCGTTTATCATTTGAGCCAGAATTTAATGGCTGTAGTAATAGCTCAGCTTTCTGGGAAGGAACTGAAGAATCTACGTGATGTCCATCAGCCTTTCCTCCTCCTGTTGTTGCAGACCATGCTGGAAAATACGCTGAAATGTGAGATTTCCTCACTCTCTCTCTTTAAATCTGTTTAGCTGCAATGGTTTGGTTGCCTCCAAGCAGAGTCAGTAAAGGCGGCCCTTCGTTAAGAGATGCTCGTCTGAAAAACCCTAAATAAGTATTGAACAGGAAAGCCATCTTGAGGCTTAAAGGGACAACATCAAGATTTTAAATGGTATGTTAATAAAAAATTCATATTCAGCGTTTGTGATCCCGTTGCAGCAAACTGGTTTTGGTGTCAGTCTTTGTGCTGCATGTCACAAATAATAAAACACAGAGACTGGTATTTACAATTCCTCTCAAGTAATGTTTAGGCTGTGCCAAAAAAAGATCGAAGTCTCCCCTTCCTTGGCACAGTATGAATACAGAGTAAAGGAGAAGTAACATCAACAACTGCGTTGTCTTTTAGTTGTATATGCTATCTTTCTTCTCTTGTTTCTTAGTTGTTCAGAATTGCTTCTTTAAGCAAAAAACCGCCAACAACAACAAAAAACCCCCAACCTGTTATAGGTGGGCACTCAGTTCTTATAAATTATTAAAAAGCTGGACTAATGGAGACTACCTTATTTATCATCTTTTATGGATTTGCATGTACTAAGGTTTAATCAGAGTGGCTTTCTGCTTCTTTACTGCCCTTGGAAATAATTTACTTGGGTAACTTGTCATAAAAATAAGAATTCCTTAAAATTCTCATCAAGGACATTTATCTCAAAAGTCTGAACTCCTACCAGCAATCTCAAATTTCTACTTTAAATTTACTGCTTAAAAACTGATGTATGTGCTTTGTGGTGGAATTAAGCTTATTGTTTGAACACACATTCAATCACAAAGGAGAGATTGGAACAGAGGGGATATATTCAAAATTCAGGTCTGTCCTTCAGTTTTCAGAATGGGCATGTTTGCACGACGATGGATATAACTAGTGGCTTTAAGAGGGTACCTCCATATGTTTAAAAGAGCTTCTAAAGCTTTCGAACTGAGAGGGGTAACAAGGAAACCACAGCAGTTACTAATTTCCCTGTTTCAGTTCCTGCTGTCAGTGGTAAAAAATGGGAATGTCCAAAATATCCAAACACAGAAGGACAGAGCAGAAATGTGGCTCTCCTCAGCATTTTTTGTTTGTGAGCAGGTATTTTTAAACTTATGCACTCAGTGTACAGACTTTTCCAATTTTGTTGTCTTTCTTATCGTTAATTGCTATTTTTCTTTATAAGCTCTTCTAAAGTATGTCATGGGAATCTCAAATCATTCATTCAGTTTCTATGTACCTTTCACATCACTTCTAGCACCTATACGCCTGTGGTCTGTTGTTTTTTTCCCTCTTTGCAAGTCTGTCCATTGCCCACCCTCTCCGTAAAAATCAGACACCAGGAAGTCTAAGTTAATGGGATACTGAGGAGCACTATAGAATCATAGAATTGTTTAGGTTGGAAAAGACCCTTAAGATCCCAAGACTGCCACCACTAAACCATGTCCCTAAGCACCATCCCGCCGTGTCTTTTAAATATTTCCAGGGATGGTGACTCAACCACTTCCCTGGGCAGCACAGAGCGGCTGGTGGGCAGGCACAGCACTTCTGACTTCTGCCAGCAGCTCCAAAACCCCCAGTCCCTGTGGACTCCATAAACACCTATGGTTGTGCTGAGGTGCCCCCAGAAGCTTTAGAGATAGGTGGGAGCAGGAAAACAGGCAGCAGTCATCATCCTTTCCCAGTCTAGCCTTGGCCATCTATTTCACTGGGCTGTATTTGGGCAGAGGAAGGTAGATCCTGAACAGGTAGACAAAGTCACACTTAGTTGCACTGTAAGTGAGAGCATACCTTGAAGCAAAGTGATAAAACCATTTTCTCATTCTTACTGGGCCAAGTAAAACATGCCTTAAGCTTGGGAAAGGACTGTCTTTTAACTTATTGAGGAATATTTCCCAACAGAGTCACAAGTAACATACCCATATCACACAGTCTCCTTTGCATTTACTTCCAGTGATCTAGGAATGCTTCCGTTTTACGAAAGCCCAAATTGTATTTCATCAATCTGTTAGTTTTATAGGTCCTCTTTTATCCTCAATGGATTGCAATTAGACATCTGGCAGCAGCCTGTAAAAAGTGTAACTGTGCTAGAACTGGAGTCCCTAAAATGGAGAAGGCTCACAGAAATCTGTGCCAGCGCAACATTTTTCTTTGTTCTCAAGCAGAAGAGTGGCTCACTAGAAAACTCCTGTCACCCAGCTTTCCCTAGCCATGCTGCGGAGATTTCCATGTTTTCATCAGTTATTCTGAAAACTGGAGTTTGCAAAATCTTGACGGGTAAAGATGTACTTTAAAAAACGCTAGGATTAAGCATTGCTTTTTAATATTTTTGAGATGTTTGGTACTTGTCTAGCAGAGCTTAACTTTTTTGACCCTTCTTCCTTCTTTGTGACGCTGTCTTGCATTATCTAGGGAGCTCACTTCATGTTTTGATTGTGTTTGTTAACTGGAATTTAAAGTTTCTGTAAAATGAAAAGGGAATTGCAAGGCAAATGTTCTTGCTTTATACCACGCTCAACTCTTTTACCAGAGCTCAGACTGCTTCAGCCACCCCATGTCCTTCAAGTTTAGAGTAGAGGGAGATAAAGCTTATTTTATCCTTGAGGATGGGTTCAAAATCCTTCCATCTCAGAAAATTCTCTTGCTTGCCACTTCTTTATTATCCTTCCCAGCTTGAAGACTGCATAGGAAGTTGTCTAGAGAAGGAAGCTGGAAGATCCAAAGCAAAATGACAAGTTTCTACCCAATTCTCTTGAACAGAAACATTAAAGGCCAGTATATTCTCCAATAAAATCAAGCCATATTGTCAACCAAATGAGGCTGACAAATTTGAAATCAACCATTTCAGAGGTTCCAGTAGGTTACTTTTTCATAAAACTAAGTAATTTCAGGTAAAATTGAGAACAAATCTCTCTAAGAGCCAGGGAAAATGCTTCAGGTCATAGATGTATGGTTAAGAAGTATCACCACACCTTTCCAAAAAGTGGGAATATTATACTCAGAGCAAAACCAAAGTACTGCCCTTCTTCCAATCACTCTGGATTAGAGACTTGAAAAAAACAAACCTGCACCCTTGAGAAATTCAAGGGGTAATTGTCAAAAAGTATGAAGAAGTCTTTCAGCCCTTCCAGGGACTTCCTAGGAAGAAAACTTCTGGTAACAGGGAGCCCTTCTACCTGGCACCGCAACCCAAGGCAGATCCAGGGGCAGCAGATAAGTCCAGGCTTCTGCTGGTCACGACAGATGAAGCTGGATGCCCAGATCGCTGGATGAGTTTCTATGCCCTGTGTTATTTAGCATGTCACACCAAATTATTTCAACGATCCCCTCTGGCCTTCCCAGTTTAACCTTGTGTAGGTGCTTGCGGCAAGCCAGACTGCCCCAAGCCCCCTGGGCAGGGAAGAGGACCATCTGGCTCGCCAGGCTCTGGAGAAGACCCTGAGCAAGGACAGTAGCTGCTCCCTTGCCCCACCAGTGGGGTTCTGGCGGGGAATCTCAGACAGCAGAGAGAAAAAGAGGTCTTGGGTGAATTTCCTACCATCTGATGGAGCTCAACCCTTTCTAGATACTGCTAAATCACTATTGACAGGGATGACTTATCCCCAGGGCTTCTAAAACTGCTTCTGACAAACAACTTTTTTTGGTATTGGAATGCACTGCATTTCCCCAAGCATTGTGCGTCTGTGAAGTATTTTCTGTTAGAAACGTATGCTTGTGTTCTCTTCAAGCTCCTCATCCCTGATTTTCTAAATTACACAGGACGAATTCTGTGCTATGCCGTAAGTACACAAACTGAATTATTTGGCAGGGAGAGTAAACATTTCTAGCAAGCATTTTTTAATCAGAGAGTGTTTACTGATGTCTTTTACAACATGTTTTCTTGGCTGCTTAGAAGAGAATGGGAATATAATTTTGAAATTTCTTATTCTTTTCCTTAACTTATTATTTGTATGAGGACATGTTCCCATGGTATACAGAGCCTTCCACAGGGAACAGTTTTTGGTGAAAGAGTCAGCCCACACCCTAGAAGAAGAAGGGTATGTCTTCCAAGCATAATAATGTCTGATGACAGTGATAATAAAGTGAAAATCAGTGTTTCTAATGTGTGTGATCCTTTTGTAAGCCTCTCAATAGTTGAAACCTTCAGTTTTTCTCTGTTCTCACATAGATGAGAACACCAGCTGTCAATCTTTATGGTGAATAAGTTTGTAGCACTTAGGAATAGTGAAGAAAGCGAAGCTCACCGGCACATTAAATGCTTGCATAGTATTATCTCAGAAAACAAAAGATGCACAGAAAGGTTGAGGGGTGGGGGGAGTGTTTGGTTTGTTTTTTGTTTAAAAAATATTCCTATTTCAAAGCCATTCACATGCATTTTGGTGGGAGGCAGAAAGTGGCATTCCTGAGCCAGTTAACTTTTAAATCTAATTGCTTTTGATCTTAGTCATTATAGGTAGTACTTTTCTCTTTAAAAATTCCCATTGAAAACTGTGTAGCTACTTGCAGTGTAAAGTATGGATCCATGTAACTTAGGATCATTAAACTGAGAACAATTATGTTCAGCAAAGTATCAACCTTTTAATTAAGGTGTTACACTAAATTTCCACTCATTTCTGAAGTGAGAGGTTCTATTACTCTCCTAGCTGTGGGGAAGTGCCTTTTTTTTTTTTTAATATGGGAATAGCTGTTTAAAAATCCTGAATACTGGATTGTTCTCATAGGTTTTCTTTGCTAAAGCTCTGCTACCCAAATGGGATTGTTTGACAAGGTGTACGTTCAAATCCTGAAAAGAATTTGCAACCGTAAGTTGAGAAGTAGCTAAAAGATAGGTGGTATTTTCCCATTGTGGAAAATCTTCCTTAATCCTAAAGGTCTTCTATAGGCTCTGCATTCCCCCTTCTTTGCCCCCTCTCTCCTCTGCTGGGGTTTAGCACAACTCAAACCTTTGCCGTCTGAGGCTATAGCACCAGGAACCAGCCACTGAAATTACTAAACCCAGAATATTTCTATATGATGACTATCAGCTGGGTATGATCAGTTTAATGGCAGAAGAATATTAGAAGACTGGTTTTCACCATCTTACAGTGAACTTTTTCCAGCCTTTTTGTGTACATGTAGATGTACAGGCGTGTATCATGAACTGTAGCTTTTCACATCCACAAGCTCGTCATCTTACACTGGCACAGCACAGAATATCACCCAATATAACACAGCAGAGGAAACTGAGGAAGAGTACTTATGAAAATATGTGATTCGGCCAAAATTTTTCCCCCAACACATATGGTCAGTTAAACAGTTTCAAGTGATTTTACTCTAACCTGGCAAGTGCTCAGAGAGTGTTCAACCAGCACCACGCTGCCCTGTTGTACCCTCATGTCACTGGATGGGCTTTTTATTGCCTGTGGAGAACACCCAGTGCAATATACAGGGGTTTGTTGGCCAAACAAATACGGTTTACATTGGCCCCCCAATGCAAACCATAACGGTAATGGCAAAAGAGTAATAAGCTCCCTTTCCTAAAGATGGTTTCTTTTCCCCTATGGCTTAGTCCACTATAATATCAACTCTCAACACACGAGGGAAGAGAAGGGAATTTTCTTCACAAAATCTTGGAAGGAGAGACAAAAGGTAAGTTGAGCATAGGTAATTTTACATCCAAGTCTCAGCTGAGATCCTGATCTTTGGAAATTTCTAAACCTCCCTTCGGTATTTTCCTATCCTCCTGAAATCACTGTGTGTATCGTCAACTCAAAATGTTATCTTATATTAAGCAAACAAATGACAAGGTGTCACTAGTCCAAGGCTTTGCCTCTTGTTGCTGAGCTTTGAAATGTACCTGCTGTCTGAAGGCTGAGAGTAAACCCCTCGGGTCTTTACCACAGAGCTGCTCTGTAACACCCACCTTGCAATATTCACAGCAGTGATGGGTAGCTTTTATTTCCTGATAATCTACTGGCAGCATGTTCCCAGTTACAAGAGAAATAATACTGAAAGCATATGGGAAACCTTATTCCCTTTCCTAATAACAAATACAGTGGAATTACACTTTATAATACCACAGACATATTTGTTTATGATGCACATAAATCTTGGGATATGTTACTAGGAAGACACATGCAGAGTTTTTATATTAAAGAATTCACATTCTGCAGCTGAACCTATTTTTTAAAAAAGAAATGCATTATTATTATTATTAACCATGCAGACAGTAGCCACAGCAGTTTACACTTATGCCTGGAGCTCCATTAAAGATTTCCTAAATTAATAAGATTATAGAGTATTTAGTCTCTATTAATTATAGATACATACAGATTAATGCTTATTTATCCATGTATATTGAATTAATTTCCAAACATTTGTGCTAATTTGTTAAAAAAACTACAGTAAATATTATTACAAAGGAGGTCTTCAGTCTTTATAGCCCTTAGAGATTAAATATTAGTGGAAAATGGAGGGAGCATAGCCCCGAGCCAGGGTCCACTTTGACCTTCATCCCTTGAGCCTCTCCCCACGTCCTACTCTTCACCAGGCTGCTTTTCCCCCGGTACCACCTGCTGCCCTCGGCATCTTACAGCCCCTTTCCTGCCTTTCTTTTTCCCTCGTACGTTCACAGCACTGAACCAGGCAGAGATAGTGGATCTGCGCTGTTTTCTTTGCCTATAGCTCTTTTATCTGTGCCTATAGCTATAGGAGAGGGTGGGGAGAGCACCCAGAGGTGGCCAGCTGTGGCCTCCTCCCTCTCCAAAGCCCTGAGATCACGGCCGGAGCTGCTCTTGCAGAGAATACTTTTAAGGCCAAACCCCCTCGATATTGAAATCAATATCAAAAGTTCTATTAACTAAAACGATCCTGATCTTGGCTTTCTATCTACGTTATTAATGAGTAGGCTAATGTACAGACCTACAGACTTCTGAGGAGTTTAAAAACCCAGGGAATGGAAAATTATACTGAGATTTACCCTGTTAAAACAATTGGACCTCAACCAAAAAAGCACTTGTGCTTTCCAGAATCACTGACAGTTTTAAGAACCTACATTTCATGAGTTTTGGGGAAGGCAAGCAAATACGGTATGCTGTCCAAAATGTGGATTCAAACAATCTTTATGCAGCCTTTACTTGAAGGTCTGATGTTTTGGGGTGAAAAACATAGGTCCTTGAAGCCTGTAACTTTGATTCAATCTGAATCAATTGAGACAGTTCAAATATAATATTGAGACAACTTTTAGAAATCACTTAATGTTGATATTCTGGATTTAATATGTAATGTAAAAGTGATATTAATAATTCTGGCTTCTACATAAAATGAAGAGGCAGTAAAACTCTGAAATATCCTTTCCTGGGATATTCTCGTATTAGAAAAGTCTCTCAGCAGAGTGTGAATTATTTGCATTTTTTAATTTCTGGAAGATCAGCAATTCCAAAGCTACATTTAATTATGATCTTTTGGAATTTTTTTTCAGTATTCTTCAAACTGCCCACTTTTCCTTCAGCCTGCCAGAGCAGACGGGCTGGCAGAATATAATTTTGTTTAAATCACATTCCGGTGGAACATTCTGCAAATAATAAATCAACGTTTTGCCATGGGAAACTGTTTCACTGGAGCAGTCCAAGTTGATTGAGTAACAAGAATATAAACTTCATTTTCCCCTGCTTTGCCACTTGGCCATTTTGGAAGGACTTTTTACCCATGTAGTCCAAGGAGAAATGGCTAAACAGGTTGGAAGGAAGTAAAACTAAAATCCTGATCTCTAATACTTTGTATTTCACCATACCTTGATCAGAAGTAGGTACTAGATTTAATGTATCTGTGATTTTTTTAAAAAATAAATGCAGAAATGTGAATTAAATTACTACATCAATTAAAAAACCCAAAACAACAAAACTATCTTGGATATCTAATTCAGCCTTCTCCAACCAGCAATGTTAAAAATAGCATGGATGTCATGTGCTAGAGAACCTGAGTGTATATCACACCATAGATCCAGCTTCTGTTTGAGGGCTGTCTGGATGAAAACGTGAACAGTAGATTAAAAGACTACTGGTGATATGAAGAGAGAACAAAAATGTAGACAAGAGTAAGGTTTACAGATATTTAGAGAAACTGTGATGACTTGGTAAATGGTATTCATAACTTATGCTCCTGAAGGGGGAGGAAAAAAAAAAAAAATCATCCATTGTTTTACTTCCTCAAGAAAACATCTTATTAACATTGAGGAGATGTTTTGCTAATAGAGTATGTTTGGGGATGGGGAGGCATTAGTTTCTTTCAGGTGAAAGCTAAAGCAGCTGGTCATTGGTTCTCCTTTTCTAAAATGAGCCAGAGGTGGGATAGCAGCTTTAGCGCTCAAATTTAACGGCCTCAGAAAGGAACAGGCTATTCTAACCTTAGCTATGTTGTTGTAAATCTTACTGATAATTAAATAAAAATTGAGATTTTATTTTTTTTTTAAGGAATCCATTATTTAAGAGACTCTGTCTCACAAAAACCAAATTAAGAAAAAAGTAAGTTTCACTCAACTTCAAGAATTTCAACTCCTTGAAACTACTTTTCTTCCCAAACTGTGTCCACGTATACTTTAACCTCTCCACATAACAACGCTTGTGAGCTCTGTGGACTTGGATGACAGACCTGGGTAAGACAAACTCTGGACTCTAACCTGGCAAAATCGCTCTTAAAGACCGCGTTGCCTTAGTAGTCTTTCCGTGCCAACCTAACTGGAAATACAAGAGCTTTTTATCGTATGCTATACTAATCAATGATGAATGCTGGAGTTTTAAATCAGAAAACTTTAATGCATGCAATGTGTTGCAATAAATCAAATCCTAATGAACAAGAACACTGCTCAGAAAGCTCCAGAGTGCTTTTACTAATATTCTGCTTTGCGGGAAATTATAACTTATCCTTTCATTTTCTTGTTAATTTTGAAAATGAAATTCTATTAAGGTTAAAAAAAAGTTTTGTTTTATTTTCATCCTCGCATTTCTTGAGAGAAATTCTTAACTTTTATAAAGTATTCTATATAAAATATTGTAACTATTGAAGTTATAATTTATCGTATTTAATATTTCCATTGCAAATTTAGAAATTTTGTGCATACAAAATCAATAGTCGTGTATTATAATATTATACTTGCCAATGAGACCAAAAAATTATTTTATACTTTTTTTGAGAAATTAATTAATAGCAGTTAAAAATCATTTTTATGTAAGTATTGTAAAACTGGAGAGGCTTTTTTACAGTGTCATATTCAATAGTAAAAGCAAGAATGTGAAAGAAATACGATTTTAGTAAATGAGAAGACACTTATACTGTAAGGTCCTACACAGATGAATCTCATAAACAGTTAGAAACCTTAATTTTAGGACCACTGCATACTTTGGCATAGATAGAAGACTAATTGTAAGGAGAAGTATTACTTTATTAGGACGATGTTTCCAGAACAAAGTTGCTATTGAAATAAAAATGTAATGTGTGGCTTCCTCTCTGTGGGTGATGATGCTCTAAGGGCAGTAGTCCTCAAATTACTTTTGCTTCTTATCTCTAAGAAAATCTCTGTAGAAACATTGCCTTGTGAATTTGGCCCATAAGGAACAAAGTTTTATTCCTCTAACCTCCTGTATTTATGTATTAATTGTGTTTTCTGCCTGCAGAAAATGGTTACAGTTGGATACAAAGCTATGCTACATCCATGTACATCACTTAGAAAGGGTACCACTGTGCATTCAGAATAGGCACCGTAAAAAGGATGTGTAGATAGCAGTGCTAATAAATGTATGGATAGGACATTAAAGGCCACGAAATTGAAATGAAAATGAAGCTAAAACTGATGTTGGCATCCTGCTACTGAACTGGGAATAGGCTGGCAATGAAGAAGCAGGGGGATTTACTGGAGAACCTTGCTACTGCTAGCATGTGTGCAGCAATAAATAAACGGGAGCTCTCCCGACCTGGCGAATGAGTAATTTGTACTGGCAGCAAAAAGGCGGGCAAGAAGTGAGAGTCTCTCTGTGAGGGGGTTCAAAGGAGCAGGGCAGCGACCTGTGATCTCTGCAAATGGAGTCGGGGTGCCCTGTATAGCAAAGGGGGGGGTGTGCATTTGAGACATGTTAACATCTGACCCCCAGCAGGTGCTTCCAGGCATGCAGCACACAGCAGAAAAAGAAAGTCTCATCACATTCCTCAGCAGAGAGGGCTCTGGGAATCTATGGAAAGCGAAGATTTTTCAGGACCTTCCCACCATTATGGTGTCCACATTTTCACCGTTTTGTAAGTTTGTGTGAGCTCTGGAGAAGCTTCACGGGTGCTGCAAACTGCTAGCCCCAGATAATATCAGCACTATATTCCCAATCAACCCTAGTATGGAAACCACTGAGGCAATTGAAAAAGAGCTTTATGCTTATGGCTGTGAGCACTGCCCTGCTCTCTGAGCATAGAGAACGGGCTGCCTCTCCTCCTGGGACACTGGCAGTGGCACGCACCTGTAGCATGGGCCATGGTAATGGAGAACAAGGTGATCTCCCACGTATTTCTGGTTCAGCCTGCTATATGTCTTGGCAATGACAAAAATAGCCCTAGAATCAGCTGGAACTATAACGTGCACTGGAACCTGACAATACAGATGGCTGGATCGGCATGCAGTGCTGCTGGTGCAGTGCTAACCTGGTGTGCACAGATGTTAGCCTTATTCAGGAGACTGGCATCGCATCCGCAGAGTCAGCCATCTGCAGTGTCTTACCGTCATCCTTTGAAAGCCCTAGCAATACCACCTTGCCACGGGGTCTGGTATAAAGCGAGAGATCGATAGACACCATTTGGTGCCCAAGATTCCCAAATGCGTACTTGTTCACAGGAGCTGGTGTTATTGCTATGAGACGTACCTACCCGACACTACCAAATAACAAATAACAAAACTTGCCTTTGGTGCTCTTGGTTTTAAGCTGAAGAGCCTTGATTTATGTCTCCACAAAGGGTTGGACAGATGCTATGCTAATAGTCAGAGGTGAAAACCTGACCATCAGGGCTAACTCGTAGGCATCTGATGGAAAACCACAATGCATCATACAGCGTTTTATTACAGGTCATCCCTTCACAGCAAACCCTGAATGCTTTGTATGATTTTATCTTCTTTTGCTTGGCCAGTCCACATAGACACAGAATATTATCTGGTGACATAAACATGAAAGGCAGGATGATTTTCTCATCAAATTTGATTCTTTGTGTGTGTGCTTATGATCATTGCAAAAAAACTCAATAAACACTCTGATGCACAGACATCCCCTTCAGCAGTGAAATAACTATATCAAACTGTCAGAATTTCAAATGTTCAATGAAATAATTCTTTTTTTTTTGTTTATTTATTAAAGTAGCTACACACAGACCATATGAAATTTCCTAAATAAAATAGTTTCTTGTGAATGTCTCCAGATGAATCAATGTGTTTGTATGCAAAGCACTATTCTCCGACAAACTCTGCTGAAAGCAATATATGACTCATTCTAACTATTCCAAGCTATGCATGACTCATGTTGAACGATGGAGTCAGAAGGTCATTTGTTCTTATGTCTTTGTGAAAGTATTTGGACTCTGTATATGTCCACAGGAAAAAAGAAACCCTTATGAAAATTGTTCAGCCCTTTGGGGAAAGCCTCAATCTTCCCATAGATGAAGGCGCAGCTCACTAGAAGCAATGGTCACATCCTAGATTTTGACCCAAGACATTTTTTTCTGAAATTAAGTAGGAGGTTTAACTTGAAGGTTATCCTATTATCTGGTACTGTAATCTGCTTATGATTTACCAGTTTTGAAGTTCCATATGCTGGCATGTGATGTTTACCTTCAGGAATGACAATTAATAGACAGTGTCTACCTACTAGAAAGCAATTTTGCACTTTAGAGGGACACCAAGCCCAGTGTTTGAGGTGCAGCTCTTGCTAGACTCTTATTCTGCCTTCTACATAAGCTGGAATTTGGTAACCTTCACCTAAAAGCCCTTTACCTAATACATTATTCTGCCTGTATGAAAAGAAGACAGGAGAAGATGTATAAAGTTAGAAGTAAAAGTATTAATTGAAGAGGTCTATGGTCATATTCATAGAAGAGACAAAGATGATCATAAGATTTAATTCATGTGAGTGTATGCATATATAGGTAGGTAGGTACACAGAAAGATAGATAAATCGATCTGTTTAAGAATTCGAAACCAAGCATAGACAAAGATTTGTTTTCATACTACATTATGATACAGAGGTGGGCAGAAAATGCCTATTGCTAAATATTTTAAGTTTCAAAGTTGTTCTTTTCTCTCTGAAATTTTCTCTATTATCTCATCCGTTTATCCGTCCTTCCATCTATTCACCCTTTTTCAAATCATTTGAATAATGCTAATGGTACTAATTTGAGCTTTTGCTCTAAGTGTTGTTTCTTCTGCTCATGTTTGGATGACAAAGGCATATTTAAAGTTACTTGAGTAACACTGCTACTTAAGTAACTGCATTATATATGGCATTCATGGTAATGTGTTTATTGCTGCATCAAGTGCTTTTAAGGCAATAATTATGACTGCTCTTTAAGTCTGCATTGGTTAGCCTTTCTAGAAAGGTATTTGATCATTTCATAGAGTGTTATTTTGCTATACAGGAAGCAATTGTTATTGCTCCTTTTCAACTAATATGCACTGTTTTAAAACTCAGGTTAATGTAGGCCTCTTGAGAGGTTAATGTAAAGCAGCCATGGTTTTTGGCTCCTACAGATTCCCTAAATGTTATAAAAATGATTTAAATTAAATTAAACTGAGTGCCACGTATATCCTGGAAAAATACTCCAGCATGACTTCAGAACTATTTTGAGAAGGGATTTGAGAAATCAGTACAAATCCAGGAAATCAGCAGAAATGTAGACAAAGGAATATGTCACAAGACAACGATGCTGAGCACTAGATATTTCTGAATTAGACCAATAACTAAAAACCCCTGCCCTTCTACATTTTAAAAGGTATTGTGCTGGTTTTTAAAATTTCAGAATTGTTTATCTTTTTCAAAATTAAGCCCTATCGAGTTCTTACAGCTAGTTAAAAAGCTGGAAGAATGAAGGATTATTTTTCTCTGTAGGGTTTTGGTTTTTTAATTTATTTGCTTGCTTTGTGAAAGATTAAACTTTTGTTTTTCTTGGGAAAAAAAAAATCAGATTTGTGATAATTCTGCAGTACTTGTGCAAACAATATCAAATTGCACTGCTTGGAGTCTTGTAACCCTGCAAAGAAAAAACCCCAGTGTGCCCGCTGGAACAGAACACCAAGTGAGTTTTCAAACATTGAGGAAAATCTTGCTTAGACCATGTGATAAAGGTACCCTTTAAACGTGTGGGACACATGGAAGGAACAGAATTGTCTAAACTAATGAAATAAATGAAAGAGCTAGAAAATTAAAGCCACCAGAATTTGTCTTCTGGCAAGACTGTATAAAACGTTGTCAAGACCTACCATATCTTTCCATACCAGGGAAACCTGGCTGATGAGAGAACCCCAAATCTATTACAATTCAGGCAGAGTACTTGGATAGACAGTCAATCTGCCAGGCCACCAAGGAGAAAAACAAATGTTTTGCTGATGGCAAAGGAATAATGTTTTTTAACTACATCAGTACTGAAATTCTGAATGAAAGAACAGGCTTTATTGAAACAAAAAAAAGTATGAAACGTTTTGTGTGATGTATCTTGACAAGGCACTCGAGCAGTATTTGACACTCAAATTATTGCAGAAAGAGTTGGGTGATTCAGGAGGCCTGAACAAGGAAAATATTGAATGAACTGTCATCTCTGCTGAAGCAGAGTGGAGTAGACACTCCCATTTTTAAAAAGATTGTCTGATTATTAATTTTTTCTTATAATGTCTTCTCAGCTGCTTTTAAAATTCATTTTTAAAGACTTTAAGACCACCCAAAAGTGGGAACTCCAGCATTTCACTTCACTGTGTTCTTCACTGCCACTCTCAAGTGCTTTAAAAGGTGACATAAGGGTAACACAGCCTATAATGACTAATGCTTGGCTGTCTCCTCTAGCTTCTTATGCTCATACATCTTCTGGTTTTAGTTTCTCCCTGCATTGTCCATTGGTGTGGTTACTTTACTGGCAGGAGTTTATTATTGTAAAAAGGCTAGAGGGATGACTCTTGTATCCCACATTATTGGCAAGGAAGTGATTGCTTTTGCAGCTTCTGCTGAAGGAAAAAGCCACAGATGAACGAACAATAAAAAAAAGATTTGTTTCTAGTTCCTATTTGTAGCATTAGGAATTTCAAATTTTGCTCAAGCAAAACTAACTGGGTGCAAATAGAGGTATTGGGCTGCTGTAATTTCCATCATAATCTCCCCTGAAGTTGTGTGTGAGTACAGGTAGGGTACAAAAGATTATCCAGAGCAACTCTTCAGAAACCTGAGTTAGAAATCCAGGTGTCCCTTATAATCCTCCCTGACTCTTAATTCTGGTCTCCACCACTGATGGCAAATTTCTACAGAAAGCTGGGCATATTCTGTGACATTAGATGCCAAATTCTGCAAAGAGATGCAGAAATGTGTTAGTGTTCATTGCTAGAGTTTCCTCATCCACATGCCTGGCTTGAGTCTGTACCACCAACTCCAAAGAGCATGAGAGGTAAGGCATCCCAGGAGAACTGAAGTAGGAACAAGCATTGTTCTACAACAGTTTATTAAATTCCTTCTTTCACAGGGCATTTAGACTTTGCATGGACAGAGAGGAGAGTTTGCACACAGCCGCACTGAGAGCTTTACCCACCCCGTGCCCACCTACAGCTTTTTACTGACTACTGTTCTGCCATGCCCGGTGATGTGGGCCAGGCATTTCTAATTATTCCACCTAAAAGCAATTGTCCTTGCAGGAAGATCAGAAAAAGCATATGCTGGAGAGATTCTGTTATTGAGCTCAGCCTCCTGCTGAGCCAGTACTCTTTCATTTGGAATTATCAGAAAAGATGCAATTCCAGCATGAATTCTTGTCTTTAAAATACTAAAATGAGCAAGAAGGCCCTTCAAGTGTTCAAGGCATTTTAATGATGGTGAAGGTCAAAGACAAAGTGCAGATTTGTGGAAGTGAGGAGGTGTCAGGAACTAATGGAATTCTTATTTCCACTGAAGAAAGTGGACTGGAGCTTAGAGTGGAAGAAGTGGGGAAGAACGCAAACGGGCTATTCGGTACTGCAAGGAGAAGGAAGGACTGCAGTCAGCAGTAATGCAAAGGACATTCCCAAGTGTTTTTCCATCATTTTATAGTATCTCAGAAAGCAAAAGGATGCTCCTGTCCTTATGGCAGCAATTAGAGGGAATATAGGAAAGGGAAGCGTAGCTTTTAGAGAAAGGGGCTTTGTGGTATGATGGTGCTGGGACGAGCAATTTCCCTTTGATTATCAGCTCCAGCTGGGAGAGTGGGGGAAGAGAGGGAAGCAGGTGGCTCCTGAGAGAGTCCACCTGGAAGAAGGCTATAGAAGGGAAGCTGTGCTGCAGTGCAAGTCCTAGTAGAGTCAAGAGGGAGGTAGAAAGTGAAAGGCTAATGCTTTTTGGTTTATTTTGGTTTTTTATTTATTAAAGAGTCATGAGTCTTAGTTTATATTGTGATCTTGTGGGGTTTT
Source organism: Aramus guarauna (assembly GCA_013400195.1). NCBI lineage: Eukaryota > Metazoa > Chordata > Aves > Gruiformes > Aramidae > Aramus > Aramus guarauna. The sequence goes on from VXBL01003303.1 coordinate 589,170, forward strand.
TTTTGAGTTAACAGTAACTCCTAGAAAAGAAAGTGTATTTGTGAAAGGTGTTGAAAAAGGCCTGGTCACTGCATTGAACTCTTTCTGGGTGAGTAAATATTGTGCTAGTTCATACTATAGCAACAAAAAAAGGAAAGACTATAGCAAGTTACTACTATCTGTTTGGGTAATGCAGCTGTGTTTGTGCTCAGTTGAAAGGAAACTTTAAAGGTAAAAGTTTTGTATGGCAATTCCAGACACAGCATAACCAGATGTTTCTGTGGTTTTGGGTTTTTTTGCTAAATCACTGATGCCAATGATCCTGGACTTGTTGTGTGGCTGGGAACTGATATAATTTGCAAGTACACAAATTCAGTAATTCTCCAAATTAACGGATGAATTCCTGAGTCTTTTGCCTTCTGAAACCAAGCAGCGAGATAATATATAGGCAGGAGGGAAAGGGAGAAATTCATTTGCAGAGGCTCGCTAGGCTCAAGATAGATCTCTGCAAAGCTTGGGAAAATAGCTTTCTGTGGCTCTGCTGAGTTCCTGTTTAATTACTTAGCCAGATATGACCTTGCACAACTTCTATAATACAAGGGACTAGGAGATCTTTTGTGGTAAACAGAGCCCATAATAACTCCGTTCTCTAATCTCTGTTTCTCTAGCTGATGCCACCTTTTATAAAACTATATATATCCCTGAAGCGCCTAATTGAGAAATGGCTTTGTGAGGGGATAAAAACATTTGAGTTGCAGGAAGTAATTGTACAGGAACAGTGTTACTTGTCTTTTTATTGTACAAATACTGTTATTAGAAGACTCATTTCTAGTCGTGTCCTTTGGGTTGGCAGTTATTATATGTTTGGTCACTGGAAGGAAATGCCTAACAGATTGAGCAGAGTGATGTTATTTAGTTGTATTTTTCATACAGTTTAGGTGTGTAACTGTTCGTTTGCAGTTTTCTTGCACGCACCTGGGAATCTGCTGCGTATGAAAGCATTCCCAAGGGACACGGATGTACGTGGCACCTTAGGAGAGCCTAACAGAGAGTCTGTATAACTCTGCAAAGTGAACCTACGCTGTTGCAGTAACAAATGCTAAGAACTGAAGGAATTGTAGAAGTAGTGATGTGGCATAGTGCAGTGGATTGTATTGTGTTGAGAAATTGTTTCATTATGAGCACTGCTTTATATGGTTTTCTTGTTTTGTTTTAGTTTTAAAAGCGCTGTATAAATAGGAAATATTTTCTTTGATATTGGCAATGCTGATGTTTTAAACTTGCATTACAGAGGACAGGATGAAATGAGTTTTGAGATGCATGACACTATAAATGTGGACTGTGGAGGTTTTGGGGTTTTTGGTTGGTTTGGGGTTTTTCTGGTGCTAAATACACCTGTAATATGCAGTTCAGGAAAGAAAGGAGGTGGTCCAAATTCTGCCCTGTTCTTGTTGAACAACACACAGAGCCTGTGCTAATCCCTCTAGCTATCAGAGCCATTCACACTTCCACCCTTAAATCCCTACAGGACAAGCACAACCTGCCCCTAAATCTCGCCATGCCTCTGTGTGTCAGAAACAGCCTCTCACCTGCTGTGGAAACGCAAACCTCTCTGAGCAGCTGGCCACAGCCGCTGCTTCAAAATGCATGGTGATACTTTGACATCACTTAAATACCAGGCTCTTAAATATTGTCTCCCTTTGCTATTTTTGCCTTTCAAGCAAAGAAGCTGCTCTGCCTTAAGGGGTGAAGGCAGGCCCGCTGGTTCTTAATTGCCTCCTTCCCCAAGTGACTTGGGAGATTGTTCTCTAACTGGCTGTAATTATCCTTTACTGTAAACTAACCAAAGTACCCTCTGATTTCGGTGTTATGTTCATTAGCAAGCATCCTGTTTTGAATGTTAATGTATTCTGGGAATGTCCAGTCTGTAAGAATGGACTGAATTGTGTAGCAAGTGTTTATGAAATACCCTGAGGAACAAATCTGTAGCTGGTAATTTATTTCAAATGAAGCCCATGATGTTAAGGACAAGAATATCAATGGATGGTCAAGTTGCAGAGTGGATTTACATGCGAATGTTGTCTAAAAGGGAGATAAACTTTTTGTTGTCCCCAAAAGAGTGCCTGATGGGAAGGTCGGTTCAGAGTCTGAGCCTGCAAAAGATTTCTCCCGGTGGTCAGTGTTTGTGGCATGATTTCTTGTTTGAGATGAAGGGGGGATTTATCCTGCAAGTGGCACTATTGGTGGCTTTGCGATGGAAGTGGGCTGCTAATTTAGCACTGGAGAAATGTGGGAAGAATGAAAGCTTTTCTTCGTACCTTGACTCAAACATAATCCATAAAAAGACTTGCCACACATTCCTTAAAAAAAATAAAAGTCTGAATCCTAGCAGATGCTTTTTCTTGTTATTTTCAAGGTATTCAGCAGTGTAGACTGCTCAGTTTTCAGATGGGTAAATGTGTGCAGCATTTAAAAGTGATGCTGAATGCTTTTAACAGTTACCATTCTGCCATCCAGCTCCTATGCAAGCCCCTGGATCTGGAGTTTTCTGCGGTGTCTCCTATAATGAGCAATGAAGAATGGCTACTTTGCCAAGTCCAGGTGGAAAGGTTTGCCTAGTAGTGTTGTCGATTGCTGGAAAATAAGGAAGTGACTTGGGTTTTTCCTGCCTAGTGAGATTATTCCAGTCAAAAGTAAGATTTGAGTTTCGAAGTGACTCTGTATGGACACTCTCCTTATAGTAACAGGGGCTCTTTAACCAATGTAGAATAATAGACTTCCTTAGTGGAGCAAACAACATCAGAAAAAGATGCTCTCAAAAATGTGCAGGCGGAAAGCTATTGCTGAAAAACTTGTTCCACAATTGCCTTTTCAGTTAATTTCCTCTTGTATACAAGCCCTTTCTCAGAGCATTTTACCATATATTTCCGGAGAGAGAGCACTTGATCACTGAGCTTGTGCACAGTGCTCAGATCTGAAGACTTGGAGTGCCTGGTGCTAGAAATCAGCCCTGATGAGCATTCCTGTGCCTGGCTTGGCTAATAGAATTACCCGAACTGTTCTGATGTGCAAAATTGTTTTAACTGTGTATGAGACTACTGCTTTTGAGGGGTATTTCTGTACCTCTCTTAAGGATCTGGATGAGGAGGCAGACGAATATAGAAGTTGTAGAAATGGAAATAAGAATTAAACAAAATAGAAATCCATGTTTAAAAACAAAAGGCTTGTTGCTCATGAAAGCATTGGGCTATGTACAGGGAAAAACCCTGTAGAATGAAGGGTTGAGAATGTGATGTTACACACTTAGGAGCTTCAATTAATCTCTGAATGTGATGATTCTCACGTGCGGAAAATTGCAAGGAAATAACTGGCATGCTATTGAGTTTTGTCTAGTCTTTCCAAGTTGCGCACATCTTTGAAAATTACTCTGAACAAACCTAATGGTGTCCCTGGATACTACAGGCTAGGCAAATAAGTTTAAAAGAGCCACCAAAGAATAGTCTGTGGGCTTTTCACCATATCAGATGGTTATATCATTTACTAAAGTGTAGGCTATGCTTCCATCCTGTCACTGGTATCTTTCAATGCTTATCTGCTAGACTGCTAATGAAAATTATCCCGTTAATTCTTGTAAGGTAAAATGTGACTATAACTTTCAGGTTTTTTTTTCCTTTTGCTCTTTTTGTTCTTTTTAAATGTAGTGCCAGTTATGTGAGATTTCAAAAGGCAATCATCTTCTATTGTTCTGTCTACTTTTCAGAAACAGTGAAAGAAAGAATACAGAAAATGCCTATAAATGGTATTATATATGTGCCCCATACGTACAGGTGTATGTTTGCGCATAGGAAAAAAACAAATTAATGCAGTGTAAAACATGTGGTGTTACCTAAAAATTCAGATATCTCAGCAGCAAACTTTCTCTACAAATAATCTTATTTAGTTTAAAGAAAGATCTGTTATGAGAGGTATAAAAAGCCTCCTTCATTACCCTGGTGCTCTGGGTGAAGCTTTGAAGCAGAACCTATATAAGCAAGGGGCAGCTAGAACGTTCACTGTATGCGGCCATCTCTATGTATCAATGTATATACACATACATGAATGCATCTTTGTATGATTGTGGGTAAACAAACTTTTAAAATAATCTCAGGTTATGGTTTCTGTATCTGCTGGCTACCCTTGTGCACTTTCAGCCTTTCCTAGGAAATGGAGCTTGCCAGCTTTGTCAAGGATTGTCTCTCTTTAAATACCCGTTCATACATACGTGTATCCCCCAATTCTTGCCTTACCTTCACATCGTTGATGTTCATCCTCGTTCCCTCCTTCCCAACAAAGATGTCATCTATGTCAACCAGAATGTACCTATCCAAGGACAGTGTGAGTTTCTTCCCCGACAGGAAAGAGATGGCATCAATAAAGATCAGTTTGTGCATCCAGAAGGTCAGGTTGTTTCCAAAAAGGACTCTCTGAATCCCATCATGAAGCCCCAAATCTTGGATGACGGTTGCATACAGAGCAGCCTTTGGCAATGTGGCGGGGGGCGGTCTGGAGGTCTGCAGTTCGGTTAAAAGCACAGGTTGATAAGTGGAATGGTTAAACTGGAAAACTGTCCAGTCTTCGCCAGGCAGTGGACCTTTCTCAACCCTTGGTGCTTTGGTAACATGTAGCAGGGGAGACTGAGGGTTTACCACACAGTCTTTGAGGGCTACGTTATTGTAAAGATGTAACGGCAATCCTTTCAGTTTTGTACTTGGGGAGCTGTTCTCGTTGGCTTTATGAAAACCAATTATGCTAACACTGTATTCCACACAGTATTTTTCCAGAAGCTCTCTATTCCATGAGTCCATGGATACATACTTTAAAATATTCTCATATATAACAATTGTGTATTTTCCTCTTCCATTGTCTGTGAGAGGGGGAATATCCCCCTTAGCTGGTGCGATGACCATGTGGTACTGAAATCTGCTGGACTCAAGGATGGCTATGATGTCTTGCCCAAGCTGGGAGTACTGGCTTTCCACAAACAGGAGAACAGTGGGATCAGTTTTAGATGGATCAATGGGTTTAGCTGTTTTGAGTTCCATGGACCTGTATGGTAGAAGCTTGAGGTCTCCACACTCTGCTTCTCCAGTGGTTTCCACAAGGGCCACTTCCTGCTTGTAGCCAGTGTAGAGATAATAGGCAGAAATCACAATACTTGCCAAGCAGAAGGTCGCCAGGAGAATGACCAGCGTTCTGAAACTTCTGCGGAGCTTCACGATCAGATTCATCTTTCGCAGGACTTCCAACTTCTGTTGGACTTGCTGCCTTTTTTTTTTTCTTCTCTCTTCCTAAAGTGCCATAGGAATGAGGAGATGCAGAGGTGCTGATTCCCCTCCCAAGACGTTCATGTGACCATTGCAGTGCATTTATGAAGCTGTTGAGGAGGTTTATAAAGCTGTTGGAGCAGGAAGTCAAAGGATCCGGAAAGCTAAATTGAAAGACGTTTTCTCAGAATGCAGCAGCTGCCAATAATCAATGAAGAGGACTCTTAACATTATCTGCAACAAGAAGTAAAAGAAGAGTAAATAAAATAAAATCCATAAAGCAATTAAAAATGCACATTAATAAAGACAGTGATTGATACTGGTAATCTGAGTTAAGAGGGAAGTTTATGAACAGTTCAAGGAGCACTCAGTGTCACTTGCTTTTTTGATGTATTAAGATAAGCTGCATTAAACATCTTTCCCATATTCTTAGGGTATAAAAATAAAGTCTAAACATAACCTTTTGAGGAAATATATTTCTTCATTTATGGGCATTTCTTATCTAAAATGGCTCATTACTATTGCAAATGGGAATGACTGAAGATTGTAGGACAAAATTAGGACAAAGTAGATGTTTGTTAAATATGGGGCCATGTTCCATGTCAAATACAAACTACATAAGTGTTTGGAAAGAGGTAACAAATTCTGTGTTGGACTGTGTAATGAAACCAAAGTGAAAGACAGGAGAGAACTTTGAGGAAAGATTTGTGGGGCTTTTCCCTCCACTCTCTATTCTATACCTGGAGTGATCGGTACTTTATAGTCTGTTTAAGGGCTGGAATGATAAAGATTGTGGATGAATTTTCCAAGTGAATGCCTCTGCCTCCATCAGGGATGAATGGGAGGTGGTACATACCATAGAAAGCACCACAAAGGAATTGTTTGGTGAGTGCTGGGTGGGCACGTAGGTGTGTGCCCTGGGCTGTGACACCTCCAGGTAAAGGACTTGGCTTTGAAGCTCTGAAGCCCTTGTGCAATTGCTGGTAGTTCTACCTACGTTCACAAAAAATTACCATTGGTAACAATAAACCATATGACTCAGAGGCAATTAAAACTAACTAAATAAATAGCCCATGCTGCTCTAGGGATTTAAATAGGAATTAACATCTTTTTGAATTACTTAGATTGTTTACCTATTGGAACAATGCGAGACTGTAAACAATGGATTATTTTTGAACTGCAAGGAAGAAACACTCTTTCCAGGCAGATACTTGGCAATTGATGTGTCCTTCTCAGGTAACGCAGATTACACTTTTGAGTTTCGTTCTGAAAACTATTCATTCATCTTCAGCTTTATATTGAAAACTGGAAAATACTTGTAAGAAAAGTATTAAAGAATTTGTCTATTAGTATATTTTATGACTCTGATATACAGTTCTAAGGAACCTCTTGACTGTGTCAGTTCAGGATCTTAAAAATGCAAGTGAAAAGTTTTAATTTGGCTTGAAATGCCTCGTATAGCACTCTCCTAGTATTAGAGCACTCTACTGTTTTTGGGAGCTTATCAAGCAGTGAACAGAATGCTGAAGTAATTGTGAATTAATAGGTCTACTTGCTCATGAGAGGCTTGTTGCTGCTCTCGCAGTTTAGCGAGAGGGAGTTGTTGCTGAGGCCATTTGTGACTTTGCCAGATTCAGGTTTTTGTCTGCTTTACTTTTCTTGGTTGGAAGCTTGCTAGGTGATTCGTACCCGTGTATTGTGGGCTGCTCCATCAGTGACCCTGCTGTGTGTTGCACAGCAAATGGCCAAAAGGTGAGCAAGGTGGGTAGCATATCCATGGACAGAAGTGAACAGAAATGAGAAAAATAGTCTGTATTTAGTAATGTCTTATGTATGAGAGAAGAAATAAAAAAGAAATTGCAGCTGTCACTAGGAAATTAAAATCATTCTGATAATTCTAAGAGTATTTGCTTCCCTTGTTCTGCAGTTCTGTCTGCTTGCTGGGATCTTGCTTCTTATTAAACCTCCAATTAAGATTTTATCAAAAGATAAAACTGGATCAAGTCAGGCATCCTCTGTGAGGCCGTGTTCCAGTTTTGGTGACATTGATGAGTCACTCAACCCGACTCTGAGGGTTTATCGGATCAAGGGAATTGCAGGGCAGCCTCACTGAGTGGGTAATCTGCCCACAAAACAGTTAATTGCAACAAGCCTTAGTTTTGTTAGCACGAGATAGGCAGGTATCTGGGAAACAACAATTAAAAACCCCTTTTGGACTCTGCATCCTCTGCTTGCTTTCAGCACTAGAGGGCAATATTTTCTTGCTTTTTAGCAGACAGCACCTGTTCTCACCTCGACACAGAGCAGACAGCCCTGCCTGCAGGCAGGCTTTTCCCAGAAAGGTCTTGGAAATCCTCAGAGCAGGTAAAACACCTTAATTAAGACTCTTATGTTTAAAAATAAGTAAAAATCAGGACTTCTGCTCTAAGAAACCTGCCACTATATCGCACTGAATACTTACCAAATGTCTCGGCCTACACTTGTAGTACAAGGGAATAGCATGCAATCAGACCTAAAATTACATGTTTTTCCCCCACTGTTCTGTCCTGCTGGATTTCCCAGGTACTGGTATTGCAAGCTGTCAAAATAATACACTTCATAAGCCAGATCTTTGCCGCCAGTACTGCCTGTATTACTAAAATATGAGAAGCCTATGACTTTTATGGAAGCCAAAACAAAAATATGGTCTTCATCCCAAGTTAGTTGATCCAAATAACATTCATAAAATTTCTTCCAGTAAAATATCAGTAATCAGATTTAACGCAAACTAGTGCATCCGTTTATACACAGATGTTATAGCAAGTGCAAGTATTAACACTTCTCTAGATGTCTAAATATTAGAATCGATAAGGAATTTAAACTTGCATATGGAAACCTGGCATTGGAGCAGACCTTTTTTGTTTGTGCATTGTGTTTGAATTGCTCTCTTGAACTAATTGTACTGTTCAGTAAAAAAAAGTGTGAAGTAATTAAAGTTTATGAAAATAAATCAGCTATATTAGCCATTAGTGGGACATTTTCCAAGGCATAATTGGAAGTTAAGTGCCGTTTGTGCCTTTGAAACTATCCCCCTTAAAGTTCAACAGCTTTATATTCACAGAAATTCAAATATCTTTGGAGTATTTCTGTGCTATAGTAATTCAAAAACCATGAAAATAGGACATATTTCCTAATTAGCGTTACTAATGTAGTTTCACATTAGAAACTGGTGCTTGAGGTCCTGTGTTCCTATGGTCACTGGTCAGCATTCATTGATTCTTCAGGGGTAAAGCTGAAAGCTGGGTACATTTGATCGTGAAATCAAGGTTACATTCATCTGGAGTTGGCCCTTCAGTAGATCTTCAATCTTGCGTTCAGCTGACTTGCCAGACGTGGGGCCTTGCCCCAGAAAGAGCAGAACTCTGCAATATAACTCTGTTGTGATGCCGTAGTTGTCTGCAGGAACTGTAATTTTTCTTTAATTCAGGCAGCCAAAGAAAAACAGAGGTTTAAAAATTGCTCTTTCCTTGCTAAATAATGCTTCCTGCTTCCCCATAAAAAATGCATTTGATTGATTATTAAAGCATACTGATTCTGAAGCAGATTGATTGGGAGATTAGGACTCAACTATTTAAAACTGATAGCACAATAGTGAAGAGAAACAGCCTCTTATTAATACCTTGTGTTGATGTTGCATCAGGAATTAAAGCTGATTCTCTCATGGTCCAGTTTCTATATGAAGACCTTCTCATAGGGCTTAGTGATTCAACAAGCATGTGGACCAAATTAGGTGCAACTAATCAGTGGGGAAAATATAGACATTGCAGAAGGCAGTTACATGTTGCAAAGGTAGCTGTTAATTGTTAATGAGGGACAGCTGAAATAATGAAGCTATTGCCTGGGTAAATAGGGAAAAGTCCATTAAGAGTGACAGTTAGTGCCTTCCATTGTCCATCAGGAGAAAAAGGTGAAAAGTGAGCAGTTTGGGTCTGGCAGGAGGCCAGCGGTGCCTGGGCTGCCAGCCTGACCGAAGGGCAGGGCAAGTACTAGCCTCGCAGGGCTGTTGTAAGCTCTTCTCCTTTCCTTACCACTCTTTGTAGCTAGGCTAAGCGTCTCCGACCTAGTTCAGCTTATGGAAAGCAGAGATATTGATGTTGAGCAGACAGTTGTGTTCACCCTGCGGATGGAGCCAATAGAATTGACATCCGCAGCAGGTTAAGAGCGTGTTGCTGATTACAACACCAGTAGAGGAGCAGGACACTCGTTGTATCACTGCAACACTGTCATTTCTAGTCTCCTGTCTGCACCAGAGTGCAAGGCTGCGTGGAATGCTCTACAGGTAATTCATCTGGAGGCAGGCCAGAGGTTTCCTCTCATCTTATTCCAGCAGAAATCAGAAGTTGGAATGTCTTTATTTTCTGTACATAAAACTTCCCTTTAGGCTAAAAAAATAATGTAAACTTTCCTCTCTCCTTTCCTTTCTAAGCTTGTACTACTACTGGCATTTATTAGCAGCCCTGTGATCTGTGATACCTACTTGCTACTCCTTACATATGACTCCTCAGTCAATATAGAAACAAGCAAACTGATTTGAGTGAAAAATGACTCCTGTTGACTATTAGCAAAAGTTCAGGGTTTCTGCTCACTGCAGAGGAAAAACCAGCCTTTTTCCCTCAGAAAAGTTTAAGAAACTGTTTTTGTTACAGAGCTCATGAAACTTGGGTACTTCTTTAAAGTATCTTTTTTCTCTTTCAAGCGTAACGAGTTGCAATGTGTTTTGTATTTATAAATGTGGCTCTGCTCACAAGGGGTGTTGATGTCAGCTGCTCATAGCTTACCACAAGGTTTTAGAAAACCCTTTTACCTAGGATAAGGACAGCTTCTTGGCTGGTAAAAGCTGTTGCAGGTCTTCTAACTTTGTTGTAACTCTTACAATTTCTGAGTGGAGAGGCTGCTCAGCACTTTCAACTCTCGTTTGTTTTTGATGCATAATCAGCTGTAAGTTAAATCACCGTTTTTTCAGTATTTTCAGCAATTTGATCAGTCTATAGTGCGCACATAATCCCGTGTGATTCCAGAAAGCTAAATGATGCCAGAGGTTGAAGTCGATAATCAATTAATATAAAGCGAAGTGTTTGAAATACCTCAACTGTGCACTCAGTGAAAGCTGGCACGATCTTACGCATGAAAAATACTTGGAAGCTAGCTATTCGACCCTTTTGACATCTATCTTTCTCTGGCTCTAAACTTTTCCAGATGATTTCAGAACTTGGAGCTTTGAAGAAAAAAGGTTCCCTGGTGGAAAGGCAGCTCAAGGTGTGTTTGGAGATAGGTTTTACATATATGCGTATTCTCACACATGTATCCACAGGCACCCATGCACGCCTCTTACTATGTATGTAAGCTAGTTGGGGAAACGCAGGGTAAAGGTACTTAGGAAGTCTGTAAACTCTTCTCTCCTGACAAACTGATAACATTTGATTTGCTGCAGACAGATTCATGCAAAGCTAACGAGTTGTCTCACTGCAGGACCACCAAAGTTGATCTGTTTTTATCATGGTTAGTATTGTCAAGTGTGATTTGAACCATACTGATGGAGTGGTTTACTCATCTTCTGACTGAGCAGGGGAATGGTGATTAGAGAAAGCTTTGTAATAATTATTTCTATTCCTTTAATATTTCTGAAGGTGTGCAGATAGCCACCATTGACTTGCCACAAGTCCCACTTTCTGGAACACACGTGGTAGATGTACTGTTGTAACAGCACGTATCAGACGTATTTTGTTCTCGTTAATTCATATGTGATCTGAAGTTGCTGACTCACAAAGTGGTTGGCTTTCTTACTGATGCTTTTAGATAGGTAACTATAATATCTGCTGATGAGACATCCCCC